>OX392539.1:1209166-1813750 GCA_947623455.1 Mimachlamys varia
TACATAAGTGGAATGTCATCTTCATCGGAAGACGATTTCCTTTCCCGGCGGAATCTCTTTGAAATTCTAGCCAGGGGAGGTAATTCATTGTCCGAACATACCTCTGTATCTGAACTATCTTCTGGTTGTACTACAAAATGCGATTTCCTGATTGGACGGTTGGCAGTACCCATGGGTATCTCCCAATCATCTATATCAGCTAGTCTCAAGTGTTCCGCATGTGATTTCGTGCTAGTACCGTCTAACTGATTTTTGACAATAAAAGTCACGGGTGTTCTTTGTTCCACTATTCTATAATATGGCCGCCATTTATCTTGAAGTTTGTTTTTCCTGAGATGGTTTTTTACATAAACAGGATCCCCCACTTGTAACTTAACCTCCTTACACTTTTTATCTGCGTACTTGGCTTGTCTTCGCTTGGCTTTTTTCAGTTGTCTATGTACTAGGGCAAAAGACTGATGCTGTTTTTCTAATGCTATTTTGTGCGGCTCTTCCCCTAAGTATCGCCTACGCGGTTGGAGCAAGTTATCGATAGGCAGTACAACATCACGGTTGTATAACAAAAAGAATGGGGAGAATTTTGATGATTCATTGATGTTAAATCGAACCGCTGCCAGAGTTTGGTTAAGGTACACATCCCATGTGGTTGTGTCATTCTCAAGTTTCTTTGCTAGAATATCATGGAGAGTTCTATGGAACCTTTCAACTTTTGCATTACTCTGTGGGTGGTAGTAAGAAGTTGTTACATGACTTATGTTTAATGCTTCTAAAGTCTCTTTCATTACCCTATTCACATTTTCTGTCCCATTATCCGTGATGATTTGTAATGGACAACCAAATCTGGGTACTATGTGCTCTAGTAACAAATGTGCTACATTTTCTGCTGATTTATCAGGGACAGCAAAGGCCTCAGGCCAACCACTGTATATATCCACAAAGCTAATTATGTACTTATTCCCTGACAGAGTTTCTGGGTATGGTCCTGATAGATCTAGTCCTATCTTAGCAAACGGATAGGGGGGTATGTCAGTTTCTTGTAGGGGAGGTTTAGTTTTCCTTGAACTACGCCTCTGGCACGGGACACAACTCGAGACATAATCGTACAGTTGTTTGTACATATTAGGCCAAAAATATTTAGACCTTATAGCGTCAAATGTCTTGTCAATGCCCATGTGTCCGTTCTCGTCATGGTACTGTGTCACTACCCTAAAGCGCAAATGATCTGGTACGTACAATCGAACTACCGGGTCAACGTCTGGGTTGGATAAATAGTACAATATGTCATCCACTATCAGGTATTTGTTCTGTACCGACTTTCCCACCTTGTTATCATTTAACTGTCTCTTTAACTGCTGTATCTCTACATCTTTCCCCTGTTCTACTACCATGTCTAAGTCTCCTGGCTTTAGAGTATCTATTTCAGGCATTGTCATAACAGGTTCCCCAATTTCACAACTAGCAAAGTCTTTTGGGTTGAATTTGTTGGAATTTAATGCATTGATTTCAAATGCCTTATCACTCAGATCTGGTGTCAATTCGTCATCTGGGTTATCATCCTTAAGGGGGGATCTCGATAACAAATCGGCGCAAGTGTTTTCAACCCCCGCTATATACTCTATTTTACAGTTGTACCCTGCTATCCCTTAAGCCCAAAGTTGAATTTTCCTGTTTTGCATAGGTGATTCTAACAGATACTTCAAAGGTTTATGATCAGTCCTGATAACAAACTCAGCATTATGTAAGAAATGGTCTAATTTTTGGAGAGAGTAATGGATAGCGAATGCTTCTTTCTCTATGGTAGACCATCTAGTTTGTGTATCAGACAGTTTGTGGGACAGGTAGTACAATGGTTTTTCATTCCTAACATTAGGTAAGATGTTTTGCCCTTCCTCACAAGGTTGGGTTAGACATGCCCCAATGCAGGTATCGCTAGCATCTGTGTACAGTACATACGGCTTATTGATGTCAGGGTAAGCTAACAAGGGGACCACCGTTAGACTATCTTTCAACTGCTTGAATGCTGATTGACAGTTGTAAGTCCAGTGAAATTTGGCATACTTCTTTGTTAAAGTGATGAGGGGTTCAGCGATTTTTGAAAAGTTTGGTATGAATCTACGATAGTAACTACACATTCCAATAAATCCCCTAACTTCTTTAACACACTTTGGAGCTACCATTTGTCGCACGGCCCGTATTTTCTCAGGGTCGGGTTTGATCCCGTTTTGATTGATCACAAATCCTAGATAGTTGTAAATAATCTATATAACAATTAGTAGTTTTCCAGCGTGGATTCTATTGTGACTTTCTATTGTGACTATGTTGCTCAATTATGGATAATTAATTTATCACTTATTGTCTTCATAATATCTTAATCAATTTGTATATCAAAAACGTGAAATGTAATTTATTTTATTGTTATATGTTGCTGATAATTGTATGTAACACTAACAGACTTTTACTTGACTTGTATAATGACGTTTTGGACAGTCATAAGGCATGACAAGACATCATACTGTCACGTGGGGGCGTTATACAAAACTGTAAAGTGTTATTAAGCTGTTTCAAAGGGGATACCCTTATGGGTCTGTTTTCTAGAATCGAGTATAAGATGTTTAGTGATGGAAAAAGGGTGATGGGTATTTATAAACAGGTTGTATTGGTAGAATGTTTATTTTTCTGGCTTATAAAGAACTTTGATTTTACAATCAATATTTTCATTAAAAAAAGGGACGAATGTTACACAATAGCTGTGCTGGGAAGATATAGCTCGGGGGGATATATATATTTATGACTGACTGGGAAGAGAAAGCTCGGACGGATATATATATTTATGGCTGAAAACTAAGTGGGCCCTGGACTCCAATTAACGTGTACCTGTCGACTTAATCGGCACTTGTCCCTAATTAACGTGCACCTGTCATGAAGCATTTGGGGAGTGAATCAAAAGTTACTATCAGGTCATTTTTATGGTTAGCTGGGGGCAAAACGCAGCAAGGCTTAAATTCGGACTGTAACTCCAGAACAGACACACACGAACTCAGGACTTTAGACGAGCGACATCCTAACACACCATGAGTACCTGAATAAACTACCAACTCGACCAACTTGTGTGTCCAGCATGTTTTGTTACAGGTGCCAGGAGGTCCACTTAAATGGAAGAAATGTCTATGCTATCTAGATGATGTAGTCTGTTTTGGCGATGATTTTGACAGTGCTTTAGCAAGTCTCAAGTTAGTTTTCACCCAGTTTAGGTCAGCTAATCTTAAACTTAAACCCAAAAAGTGTGTACTATTCCGTACAGAGGTGACATTTCTGGGGCATAGAGTTTCGCAAAACGGGGTGAGTTGTGATCCAGAGAAAACCAAGGTTATAGAGTGTTGGCCCCGTCCGGAGAGTAAAGGTGAAGTTCGAAGTTTCCTAGGTTTGATAGGTTACTATCGTAGGTATGTCCCTGATTTTTCTGAAATAGCTGCTCCTTTGACAAGGCTTACTAGGAAAAGGGTAGAATTTACATGGGACGAAAGTTGTGAGACCTCATTTAAAACTCTGAAGCAGAAGTTAATAGAGGCACCTGTTCTCGCATTCCCAGACAATAAAGGATCATTTATCCTTGACTGTGATGCAAGCTCGTTTGGAATAGGGGGTGTGTTGAGTCAGGAAATAGCTGGAGAAGAAAAAGTAATCGCTTATGCCAGTAAAACTTTAAACCAAGCCCAACAAAATTATTGTACCACCAAACGTGAACTTTTGGCAGTTGTAACATTTATGCGGCAATTTCAGCATTACTTGTATGGCCAAAAGTTTGTCATTCGAACTGATCATGCCCCTTTAATTTGGCTGAAAAATTTCAAAAATGCAGAGGGTATGTTAGCACGCTGGCTAAGTGTGATTGAAACTTATGACTATGAAATCCAATATCGAGCAGGTACAAAGCACAGAAATGCTGACGCATTGTCAAGGCGTCCGTCCAGAAAGTGCGGGCGATCAGATTGTCCAGATTGTCATGAAATCATGGATTGTGAGCAATCTGATATAGAGCAGGGGAGACAACTCCTCGAATCCCAAGCAAACAGTGACTGTGAGCAGTCTACACAGCCAGTATGCCCGATAGTGCAAGCCCCTGAAAATCAATGTAATTGGTTACCAGTATGGACTAGGGATGAAATGTTAGAGTTACAAACTAGGGATAGTGGAATAGGACCTATTTTAGAGTTAAAGAAAATATCAGACTCTGTACCAGAGGAAAGGGAGATTAGTCATCTTAATAGTGATGCAAAGAGTCTGTGGGCTCAGTGGGAAATGCTAGAGATAGAAAATGGGTTACTGTACCGTCAGAAAAAGTTGAGTGACCATGAGTTTCTGTTTCAATTAGTAGCTCCTCTAGAGATTAGGGATACAATTTTTGAGCATTTGCATACAAATCGCACTGCAGGCCATTTTGGGCGAGATAGAACTGTAGAAAACTGAGAACATTAATATTATGTACACTCTGGTGTTATTAATAATACTCACGTAAAACATGCCTTAAAATTATTGTACAACAAACGTTCAAAACCTTGAATAATTTGCTATCTTCTTATAAACAAAACCCTCCTAAAATATTACATAATGTATAGGTAAAAAGAAGAGAAGCTAAAACAGCATAACATTGTATAGTATACACAAATATGGTAAAATATACACAAACATTGTACTGTATATGCAAACATTGTACTGTATACACAAACCAAACATTGTACTGTATACACAAACGTTGTACTCACATGTATACACAAATATTGTACTGCATACACAAACATTGTATAGTATAAACAAACATTGAACTATATACACAGACGCTGTACTATATACTCAGACATTGTACTGTATTCACAAAGATTGTAATGTATTCATAAACATGGTACAGTATACAAAAACATCGTACAGTATACACAAACATAGTACTGTATACACAAACATAGTACTGTATGCACAAACATTGTACTGTATACACAAATACTGCACTGTATAAACAAATACTGTATAGTATACAAAAATACCGTATAGTATAAACAAATACTGTATAGTATACTCAAATACTGTAAAGTATACACAAAGACTGTATTGTTTTCACAAACATGGCACAGAATACAAAAACATCGTTCTGTATACACAAACATGGTACAGTATATAAAACATCGTTCTGTATTCACAAACATTGTACTGTATACACAAAAATCGTACTGCATACACAAATATTGTACACTAACACAAACATTGTACTGCATACACAAACATTGTACTGCATACACAAATATTGTACTGTATACACAAATATTGTACTGTTTACACAAATATTGTACTGTATACACAAACATTAACTGCATACACAAATATTGTACAGTATACACAAATATTGTACTGTTTACACAAATAGTGTACTGTATACACAAATACGGTATAGAATACACAAAAATTGTACTGCATACATAAACATTGTACTGTATACAAAAACAATAATAGTTTTTAATATTGGTAAACATGTATTGACAGAGAGGACTAGAACCAATAAACAAAGCACAGGTACTAACCCCTATATCAATACAAAGTCTATAATATTGGTGTACATGTACATGTATTGACAGAGAGGACTAGAACCAATAAACAAAACACAGATACTAGCCCCCTATGTCAATACAAAGTCTATAATATTGGTGTACATGTACATGTATTGACAGAGAGGACTAGAACCAATAAACAAAACACAGATACTAGCCCCCTATATCAGTACAAAGTCTATAATATTGGTGTACATGTATTGACAGACAGGACTAGAACCAATAAACAAAACACAGATACTAGCCCCCTATATCAATACAAAGTCTATAATATTGGTGTTCGTGTATTGACAGACAGGACAAGAACCAATAAACAAAACACAGATACTAGCCCCCTATATCAATACAAAGTCTATAATATTGGTAAACATGTATTGACAGAGAGGACTAGAACCAATAAACAAAACACAGATACTAGCCCCCTATATCAGTACAAAGTCTATAATATTGGTGTACATGTATTGACAGACAGGACAAGAACCAATAAACAAAACACAGATACTAGCCCCCTATATCAATACAAAGTCTATAATATTGGTGTTCGTGTATTGACAGAGAGGACTAGAACCAATAAACAAAACACAGATACTAGCCCCCTATATCAATACAAAGTCTATAATATTGGTGTACATGTATTGACAGACAGGACTAGAACCAATAAACAAAACACAGGTATTAGCCCCCTATATCAGTACAAAGTCTATAATATTGGTGTTCGTGTATTGACAGAGAGGACTAGAACTGATAACAAAACACATGTGCTAGCCCCCTATATCAATACAAAGTCTATAATATTGGTGTTCGTGTATTGACAGACAGGACTAGAACCAACAAGCTAATTCGTGGAATTTATGTCCCCCGCTTCAGGGCCACTTGGGGGGAAACATCATGTGCGAAATTTGGCAATGGAAATTGGCTGAGCCGTTTATGCATTAAACATTTGACTGTCTTATGAGGAAATTAGAGCAAATAATATCGTGTGTGAAGTCATTTTTGTACATAATACTGGTTTAGGGCAAGGGAAAGGGCATCAAAACACTTAATATATGTTACATCATTGCTTGATATGATATTGTACCAAATTTAAAGTAGATTCAATAAATAAAAAACATAAGAGTTCTGGCATTTTGTACATGATGCCTATATTTCATGATAAAAAGGGGGATAACTCCGTAAAATACGCGCGGAATTTCACGAAAATCGAACTCATTCGAGATACTTGAATAATAAGTATCCTCAACAAGTTTGATGAAAATCGAATAATTCCTTCAAAAGATAGAGCACGGAAAGCAATTTTTTGTACATAATGCTTTCATTTGGCAATGAAAGGGACAAAACTCTGTCGGATTCCAAAGAAAGTTGAGATACGACATCCAAACCCGTAATATATGTTAAACATCATTACCTTATATAATATTCTACAGAATTTAAAGTGAATTAAATAAAAAACATAAGAGTTATGGCATTTTGTACATGATGCCTATATTTGGTGATAAAAGGGGGATAACTCCATAAAATATGCGCGGAATTTCACGAAAATCGAACTCATCCGAGGTACTTGGATGATAAGTATCCTGACCAAGTTTAATGAAAATCGGATTATTCCTTCAAAAGATAGAGCACGGAAACGAAGTGTGACAGACAGACGGACAGAGGGACGGACAGACGGACGGACGGACGGACAAACCCAAATCAATATCCCCCGTTCCTCCGGAAGCGGGGGACAATAAACAAAACACAGATACTAGCCCCCTATATCAATACAAAGTCTATAATATTGGTGTTCGTGTATTGACAGACAGGACAAGAACCAATAAACAAAACACAGGTATTAGCCCCCTATGTCAATACAAAGTCTATAACATTGGTGTACATGTACATGTATTGACAGACAAGACTTAAACCAAAGAACAAAATAATCTGTACCTACAATTTACATAATAATAAGTAACAACTAATTTAATCAACAACTACATTTTGGTATCAGTGTATACATTTATAACATTAAATCTAAACAATACCTGGTAATACTTGTTTACCGACTAACATAAGCTGTTCCACCAATCATATATGGACTAACATAAGCTGTTCCACCAATCATATATCGACTAACATAAGCTGTTCCATCAATTATATATGGACTAACATAAGCTGTTCCACCAATCATATATGGACTAACATAAGCTGTTCCATCAATTATATATGGACTAACATAAGCTGTTCCACCAATCATATATGGACTAACATAAGCTGTTCCATCAATTATATAAAAATCATCCTTAACATATTTATATTTAATCTGTTAACATATAGAAAGTGTAACAAAACATTTTACATTCTTATTGTAAAAACAAATAATCAAATTAACATTCTAATTACAATGTACATAATTACCTTTAAAAACAAACGAAATAAAGCATCATTCTAAAATCACTGAACACAGTAAATAAACAATAATCAACAGAAAAACAAACAGCTTAGACAGAACAATCAGTTAACAAGATCTACAGGCTTCCACAGGTCTAGCCTGCTGACTCAGCTTTTAAATCTAATAAAAACAGTTTGATTCATTGCATCTAAAATATGTATATATCTTTTAGTTAAGCTTTAAAAATATTGCCTCATAAAAAAAGTGTACAACTCTCAAATCAGAAGTCCTCTTCTGCAGAAAAATAGCTGTCAGCAAATCTGTCAAATCCTATCGAGATGCTGCCATGTTGATCCACTCTCACTGGGTATATGACCATCAACAGGTCACGTCCACGTGGCATTGTAACCTTTCCAGTGTCAAGGTCGAACCTCCAACTATGCCACGGACAGCGCACACACAGACCCCCTCCTGGAATTTCCTCTATATCTCCCAGGTGTAGGGGACCTCCTGAAGAGACAAACAAAAGGAAATTATACAGAGAAATCCTCCTATAGGGACAAATAAAAGGAAATTATACAGAGAAATCCTCCTTTAGGGACAAACAACAGGAAATTATATAGAGAAGTCCTCCTATAGGGACAAACAAAAGGAAATTATACAGAGATGTCCTATAGGGACAAACAAAAGGAAATTATACAGAGAAGTCCTCCTATAGGGACAAACAAAAGGAAACTATACAGAGAAGTCCTCCTATAGGGACACACAAAAGGAAATTATACAGAGAGGTCCTCCTATAGGGACAAACAAAAGGAAACTATACAGAGAAGTCCTCTTATAGGGACAAACAAAAGGAAATCATACAGAGAAGTCCTCCTATAGAGACAAACAAAAGAGAATTATACAGAGAAGTCCTCTTATAGGGACAAACAAATGGAAATCATACAGAGAAATCCTCCTTTAGGGACAAACAAAAGGAAATTATATAGAGAAGTCCTCCTATAGGGACAAACAAAAGGAAATTATACAGAGAAGTCCTATAGGGACAAACAATAGGAAATTATATAGAGAAGTCCTCCTATAGGGACAAACAAAAGGAAATTATACAGAGATGTCCTATAGGGACAAACAAAAGGAAATTATATAGAGAAGTCCTCCTATAGGGACAAACAAAAGGAAATTATACAGAGAAGTCCTATAGGGACAAACAAAAGGAAATCATACAGAAAAGTCCTATATGGACAAACAAAAGGAAATTATACAGAGAAGTCCTCCTATAGGGACCAACAAAATGAAATTATACAGAGATGTCCTATAGGGACAAATAAAAAGAAATTATACAGAGAAGAGAAGTTCTCTAATAGGGACAAACAAAAGGAAATTATACAGAGAAATCCTCCTATAGGGACAAACAAAAAGAAATTATACAGAGATGTCCTATAGGGACAAACAAAAGGAAATTATACAGAGAAGTCCTCCTATAGGGACCAACAAAATGAAATTATACAGAGATGTCCTATAGGGACAAACAAAAAGAAATTATACAGAGATGTCCTATAAAGACAAACAAAAGTAAATCATACAGAGATATCCTCCTATAGGGACCAACAAAATGAAATTATACAAAGATGTCCTATAGGGACAAACAAACAGAAATTATACAGAGAAGAGAAGTTCTCTTATAGGGACAAACAAAAGGAAATTATACAGAGAAGTCCTCCTATAAAGACAAACAAAAAGAAATTATACAGAGAAATCCTCATATAGGGACAAACAAAAAGAAATTATACAGAGATGAGAAGTTCTCTAATAGGGACAAACAAAAGGAAATTATACAGAGAAATCCTCCTTTAGGGACAAACAAAAGGAAATTATACAGAGAAGTCCTCCTATAGGGACAAACAAAAGGAAATCATACAGAGAAGTCCTATAGGGACAAACAAAAGGAAATTATACAGAGATGTCCTATAGGGACAAACAAAAAGAAATTATACAGAGAAGAGAAGTTTTCTTATAGGGACAAACAAAAGGAAATTATACAGAGAAGTCCTCCTATAGGGACAAACAAAAAGAAATTATACAGAGAAGTCCTATAGGGACAAACAAAAGGAAATTAACCAGAGAAGTCCTATAGGGACAAACAATAGGAAATTATACAGAGAAGTCCTCTTATAGGGACAAACAATAGGAAATTATACAGAGATGTCCTATAGGGACAAACAAAAGGAAATTATACAGAGAAGTCCTATAGGGACAAACAAAAGGAAATTATACAGAGAAGTCCTCCTATAGGGACAAACAAAAGGAAATTATACAGAGAAGTCCTCCTATAGGGACAAACAATAGGAAATTATGCAGAGATGTCCTATAGGGACCAACAAAATGAAATTATACAGAGAAGTCCTATAGGGACAAACAAAAGGAAATTAACCAGAGAAGTCCTATAGGGACAAACAATAGGAAATTATACAGAGAAGTCCTCTTATAGGGACAAACAAATGGAAATCATACAGAGAAATCCTCCTTTAGGGACAAACAAAAGGAAATTATATAGAGAAGTCCTCCTATAGGGACAAACAAAAGGAAATTATACAGAGATGTCCTATAGGGACAAACAAAAGGAAATTATACAGAGAAGTCCTCCTATAGGGACAAACAAAAAGAAATTATACAGAGAAGTCCTATAGGGACAAACAAAAGGAAATTAACCAGAGAAGTCCTATAGGGACAAACAATAGGAAATTATACAGAGAAGTCCTCTTATAGGGACAAACAATAGGAAATTATACAGAGATGTCCTATAGGGACAAACAAAAGGAAATTATACAGAGAAGTCCTATAGGGACAAACAAAAGGAAATTATACAGAGAAGTCCTCATATAGGGACAAACAATAGGAAATTATACAGAGATGTCCTATAGGGACAAACAAAAGGAAATTATACAGAGAAGTCCTCCTATAGGGACAAACAAAAAGAAATTATACAGAGAAGTCCTAATATAGGGACAAACAAAAGAAAATTATACAGAGATGTCCTATAGGGACAAACAAAAGGAAATTATACAGAGAAGTCCTCCTATAGGGACAAACAAAAAGAAATTATACAGAGAAGTCCTCCTATAGGGACAAACAAAAAGAAATTATACAGAGAAGTCCTAATATAGGGACAAACAAAAGGAAATTATACAGAGATGTCCTATAGGGACAAACAAAAGGAAACTATACAGAGAAGTCCTCTTATAGGGACAAACAAAATGAAATCATACAGAGAAGTCCTCCTATAGGGACAAACAATAGGAAATTATACAGAGAAGTCCTCCTTTAGGGACAAACAATAGGAAATTATACAGAGATGTCCTATAGGGACAAACAAAAGTAAATTATACAGAGACGTCCTCCTATAGGGACAAACAAAAGGAAATTATACAGAAAAGTCCTCCTATAGGGACAAACAAAAAGAAATTATACAGAGAGGTCCTCCTATAGGGACAAACAAAAGGAAAATATACAGAGAAGTCCTCTTATAGGGACAAACAAAAGGAAATCATACAGAGAAGTCCTCCTATAGGGACAAACAAAAGGAAATTATACAGAGAAGTCCTATAGGGACAAAAAAAAAGAAATTATACAGAGAAATCCTCCTATAGGGACAAACAAAAGGAAATCCAAGTCCATTGATGAGTGAGCTGAACAAGTAATACAATTTACAAAATCTTACTTTGAAATTATATTGGATCCATTTTTACCATTTTTCTGCATCATTTGCTATGCATGGTACTTTTGAGCTTTGTTGCTAATGTTAAGTCTTGGTATAACCAATTATTGCTGATGATAACTACAAGTATAATAGTTTTTATATACATAGTTCGTAATCAATGATTTTGTATTTGGTTATGAACAGAAATTATATACAGGTATGCACCTTTTTACAGATAGAGTCTCTTGGATTTTTGCAAAGTGCAAAAAAGTTGGTGGGTTTTCCGGTATATACTGTAAAATCAATGAAAAATATGGTGGTCATTCCTTATAAACGTATCAGGATTCTTTTGATAGAATTCTTGTTGAAGAACAAAACCTACACAGTCACTGTCTTGGAATATCCCTAATCTTTATTCAGTGTAGCCCAAAATGTCTGTAATCTTTATACAGAGTACCCCAGAATGTACCTAATCTTGATACAGAGTACACCAGAATGTCCCTAATCTTTATACAGAGTACCCAAGAATGTCCCTAATCTTTATACAGAGTAGCCCAAAATGTCCGTAATCTTTATACAGAGTACACCAGATTGACTGTAATCTTTATACAGAGTACCCCAGAATGTCCCTAATCTGTATACAGAGTACCCCAGAATGTCCCTAATCTTTATACAGAGTACCCCAGAATGTCCCTAATCTTTATACAGAGTACCCCAGAATGTCCCTAATCTTTATACAGAGTACCCCAGAATGTCCCTAATCTTTATACAGAGTAGCCCAAAATGTCCGTAATCTTTATACAGAGTACACCAGAATGTCCCTAATCTTTATACAGAGTACCCAAGAATGTCCCTAATCTTTATACAGAGTACCCAAGAATGTCTCTAATCTTTATACAGAGTACACCAGAATGTCCCTAATCTTTATACAGAGTACACCAGAATGTCCCTAATCTTTATACAGAGTACCCAAGAATGTCCCTAATCTTTATACAGAGTAGCCCAAAATGTCCGTAATCTTTATACAGAGTACACCAGAATGTCCCTAATCTTTATACAGAGTACACCAGAATGTCCCTAATCTTTATACAGAGTACCCCAGAGTGTCCCTAATCTTTATACAGAGTACACCAGAATGTCCCTAATCTTTATACAGAGTAGCCCAGAATGTCCCTAATCTTTATACAGAGTACACCAGAATGTCCCTAATCTTTATACAGAGTACACCAGAATGTCCCTAATCTTTATACAGAGTACCCCAGAATGTCCCTAATCTTTATACAGAGTACACCAGAATGTCCCTAATCTTTATACAGAGTATACCAGAATGTCTGTAATCTTTATACAGAGTACCCCAGAGTGTCCCTAATCTTTATACAGAGTACACCAGAATGTCCCTAATCTTTATACAGAGTACCCCAGAATGTACCTAATCTTTATACAGAGTATACCAGAATGTCCCTAATTTTTATACAAAGTACCCCAGAATGTCCCTAATCTTTATACAGAGTACACCAGAATGTCCCTAATCTTTATACAGAGTACACCAGAATGTCCCTAATCTTTATACAGAGTACCCCAGAATGTCCCTAATCTTTATACAGAGTACCCAAGAATGTCCCTAATCTTCATACAGAGTACCCTAGAATGTCTGTAATCTTTATAAAGAGTACACAAGAATGACTGTAATCTTAAATAAGTCTACCTGCATGTGGACATTTTTCATCTACAGCAAACACCCGCTCTCCATGTCTAAAAAGAGCAATTTTCATTTTGTTGCAATCGACTAGACTGCCTGTGCGACTGTTCTGACGAAGGAGGCCATTCTTTTGTGGAACCGACACTGACGAGGTTTTATATCTCTGCTCTGGATCAGCCCAGTCAAATAGTTCTGAAACAGTGTTTAATATTAATTAGTTTAGAATAGTATAGTCACTGAAATACACACAGTATGTACTTTATGCACGTTTATGTCTTATATTTATTGTAAGGTACACTGTACTAACTTGTTAGAGCTAACTATACATGTATGTAATGTGATATCGACTGAGTCCAGTTTCGTGTAATATTGTCTTACAGAGTTAATATATATGAGATGAATGAAATCAATATTGGTATTATTACATGTATATAAGAATAAAGGTCAAAACAATGTCATACTTTTGTTACAGTGCATATATTCATTAATTTTGGGAAATTAAGCATTTGAAAAATATTACAAAATTATCAGCTGAAAGAGCGATAACAATTCTTAAGACGTAGTGTATCATCATTCGGGCATTTCAAGAAAATCTATTTATTAAAAAAATTATGTCATTATATAAAATTCATTGAACATTTGTTTAAGTAAGTATACATGAAATATATAGTTTAAATACGACATTTCCAAATATTTTTTACACTTCAATGTAAGTAAATTAACGAGTCCAAAATGCTATTTTTGTCATTATAGTGATGAAATTTTTTTTTTTTTCTCCATAAATCTTAAATAGATTTGGTTTGGTTTGGTTTATTTTGTTTTACGTCCTATTAACAGCCAGGGCCATTTAAGGATGTGCAAGGTTTTGGAGGTAGAAAAATTGCAAAACTACAGAGTTGAAGGAAAGGTTCTCTTGTGGATTCAGGCATTTCTCCAGAACATATCACAATGGGTAGTTATCAATGATACAGCATCCGAAACACTGCCAGTCTTGAGTGGGGTCCCACAAGGGAGCGTACTGGGGCCGATACTTTTTCTTGTTTACATCAATGACCTTCCTGATATGCTATCTTGTACAACTAAACTCTTTGCAGACGACACAAAGTTATTCTCAGCGAACTCAACTCAGGAGAACAGGAAACAACTACAAGATTGTATTACTACAATGTGTGACTGGGCTAGCCTCTGGTTAATGGAACTCAATATAGGAAAATGTAATCATCTGGGAATTGGAACAAGAAAAAAAAACTCATCGTACAGCATGCATCATCAAGACAAGGTGACTGCAATAAACAAAACAAACAACAAAAAAGATTTGGGTGTCGTCATTGATGATGGTCTGAAATTTTCAACCCATGTCCAGGAAGTGTAAAAAAAAGCCAATCAGATCACTGGCATAGTTTTCCGTACTTTCACTTACATGAGTCCAACAATCTTCACCACTCTCTATAAAGCACTTGTGCGTCCACACTTCGAATATGCTTCAGTTATATGGTCACCATTATACACCAAAGACAAAATTACCATAGAGAGGGTTCAACGAAGGGCCACTAAGAGAGTTCCTACACTGGCGGACAAATCATATCCTGAAAGATTGAAAATCCTTGGGTTGCCCACACTAGAATAACGTAGAGAATGTGCAGACATGTTACAAGTCTTTAAAATATTAAATAATTTGGATAGCCTGGACAAAACCAAATTCGTTGACCTTACAGAGTATACAGATCAACTAGAGAACATTCACCCAAACTCTTCAAAAACCAATTTTGGGAACAACAAACAGGAAATTTCATTCAACCATGGAACTCCCTACCTGAAAGTGTAATGTCTCAATCCACTATATATAGAGACCTTACTCAGGGAGCTACTGCCCCTCCCTTTTTATCAGTTTTAACAATTTTCTGTTCTAACAATGAATGGAACTGTGTACATAATATTTTAAGATAATGTGTTCAAGTACCTAGAAGGTATCTACAGGAGTGTAGACAATAGTTATAGAAAAGACCATCATATTTGCGCAACTGGAATATCCAAGTCGCGGAAATGTAACTGTATAAGTTGTGTGGAAATGACAACCCTGTATCCGCCATAACCTTTACCAAGCTTTCAATGATACAAAGGCAGTGATTCAGTGATTCAGTATAGCTAGAATTTGGAAGGTCCCGGGTTTGACCCCAGTCTGGCCGTGCACTTTAATTGTCCTACCCTGTTACACTTGCGAAATCACAACTGGAGATTCAAGGTTAATACAGTCAAAAGGATTTAAGAACTCATTCTTCCAATGGACCCCGCACCATCGCCTGTAACTTATATATATAATTATACTCGACGAGAAGACCATCAACAGTGTCATAATATAAGGTCAGTCAGTGCTGGCCTCCAGGAAACATTTTAAGCCGTTTTAAGTGTCATAGCATGCACAAAATATACAGATCGACGTTAAAGCCATTTTAGTGTCTGTGGATACGTATAACGTAGCGGATCTAGACAGGGGCCAAAATTTAGCGGATCACATAGTCAGAACACTTTGGCATAACACTAACAGATTAAGCTTAAGCCTATTCGAAACGACCCGCCAACGACGCTCTAGCTATATAGGCTCTATAGCTACTGTACACGTCACGTTTCGGAAATGATTCCGTCAGTGGTTTCCGGCCTCCGTATTACCTTTATATGTAACCTCCTTTACTGGAAAGAAAAGTTTGGATTCCATCATCGCAACCATCGAAAAAGAACATCATCGCTTATTCGCCATTTGCTTTCTGTTTACAACTCGGGTGAGAGTTCAAGGTTATATTATTCGAAAGCCAAAAATGAGCACGCACTGTAATCGCGATCGGGGTCTTTTCTGCGGGTGTTGACGTCTCGGTTTAACAAATGAAACAATCCTGCCACATCAACAATCGACAACACAGTTTTAAAATGTATGTGTTATGTAAGTTTGTGGTAAATATGCATGTATGATTATAGAATACAATTTTAGACCAGTGGTTCAGCCAGAAACGTATAAAACACGTCTCTATTACCCTGGTTCAGCCACAGCTGGCACTAACCTCTTCTGTCAAACACCTATATAAATATTAATATTATAGGTGTACATGTTTGACAAACGAGGCTAGTGCCTGTCACAGGGACCTGAGAATTTGTTACAGCTAGTTTTGGACCTCACATAGGGTGTTTAAAGTAATTTTACACATTTTGGGGGGTTAAAGGCCGAGATTCAGAGCATTTGGTTGTCCAGGCAAACCACCATTAAATCTTAAATTTGATATTCATATCTCTCGCCTTTGTAGAAATGCTTCGAAGCAACTTGCTGTTTTAAAAAGACTGGGAAACAATATTATTAATAAAGGAAAAGTTACAATTTTTAAGTCTTTTATTCTGTCTAATTTTAATTATCGTCCACTTGCCTGGCATTTCTGTACATTGACAAATACTAGGAAGATGGAAAAAGTGCAGGAGCGAGCTCTTCGTTTTATAGAAAATGATTATGTTTCCCCAGTCTATGATATTTTAAGAAGACACAATCTTGATTTTTTACATGTAACACGTATAAAAAGTATGGCGTCTGAGGTTTTTAAGATTTGAAAATGTATTTCGCCGTCTATTTTACATGATCTTGTTGAGAGGAAAGAAGTTTTTTACAATCTTAGACAAGATAACCTTGTTAAAATTTCCAAGGTGAACACCTCCACATATGGCAAGAGATCTTTTCGCTTTACAGCTTCCCAGGTGTGGAACAGTCTACCGAATGAACTCAGGTTAGCTGAGAATTATGGGTCTTTTCGTGGGCTGCTCCGGGGGGATCCGCACCTGGGACACCCAGATCTGCTCATGTGCTATCTGCACAGGCAATGCTGTGTGAGTTGTCCCCCTTGGAATTTTTTTATCATTTGCTAGTAGTCTGTGATACCATTTCTAATAAAGCCTTTTTATGGTAATAACATTTCTAGCTTTTTGTTTCTATTCTGACTTCATTGTCTCTTTTTAATGCACACTACATTAGTGTATATCCTGTAAATTTTTATCAATTTGCTATATTAGCATATATGTACATTACACTTTGATAGTGCTTTAACTTTTTCTTTTGTAACACCTGTGTGATGTATACAAGTGTTCATTATTAAATTACATTTTTAGGAGTAATTAAGTTAAGCAATTGTGATTTCATATACTTATGATGTAATGTATGCCTATTGTATATCTAGTTGTTATAATTATATAATTATGTACTGTGATATTTTGTTAAAATACTTTTTACACACATGTTTGTCGCAAGAATAGCACTACAGTGCTAATGTTATTATGTTACATGTATGCGACTTTAAATAAAGCTTCTTGACTCTTGACTCTTGACCAGCTAACTAATCTCTACAGCTAATTTATGTGACAGGGCAGCAGCCCAAACCTGGCTGGTGTGAGGAGGGGTGCTGGTCTGTACAGTGATGTGCAACATGATACCCCTCCAATCATGATAACTGTGAATTGAAAGTGTGCTTACATTACCTAGCTGTGAAAAACAAAACAATATTATTCTTAGGTTTTTTTTATGTAAAATCAAATTTAAAATATTCATTTGACAGAGTATTATGTCATAGAATATATGAAGATTTATGTACATTATCTATAACACCTACTCCCATCTACGACCCATATATGGCTGTCCTTTAGGATTTGGGTATAAATTCCACACATGAAAGTACACACACCGGCATAACTTCTCATTGATGAGTTACAACCAATTCACCTTCTTCCATGCTGCTTTCCATCCTCCAAGACTGCTTATCACTTACTTTCCAGTATATAAAATATCTATCTTTTCTGATGACACTGTTCTCAACACATGGAGCTTGTCCATGACAGTGACTAACTAGATATGTCAAGTCACTAGTGTTGTGCAAAAGAGTCGCAGTAACAGTATTTTGACCCTTCTACAGTGTAATATAGTGCCATTTCTAGGATTTTCACTTTAAAATGATCCATTCTAAATCTATGTATTTTTTTTCTTTAAGCTTTTGATTATATAGTTACATTTTAAATACATATTGAGACAGTGTCGAATGATTCTTGCGATTTCGATTAAAAGTTTTAAATATTTGCCAGTGATTGGTATTGTATAACTGGACAAAACTATCGTCTATTTTTTATGTATGATTCTTTCTAAAAACAACCGGTTTATTCTTTTCCTAAATTACACTAGGCAAACGACCATCAAATTGAATATTTCATGGTAAATTGAACATTTTGTAGGCCTTAATTATTTTAATGATTTTGAGAATGTGAAACAGCTAAATCCACCCGATCAACTCATCAAAACTATCCTTTTCTTCTTTGGTTGTAAATAATTAATTGTTATGTATATATCGTCTCATTTTCGTGTATATTTTTATGGAAACCATTATGTTTCAAATATTGAAATAAATTTGCCAACCCTGGGCAAACTACAGACCACAAAATAGGGGTGTATCTCTGAACGCCAACATTTTTAATTTGCCTTTAGGGTAGTTTGTTGTGATAGGGGTTATAGTCTTTTTCCTTAAAGTAGTCTCAGTTCCAACAGGTAAATTTACCTGTAAAAGTTACCTGTTGGTACTCAGGCACAAGTATTACAAAAAAAATATCATAAAATTATCTTCATGATCCTTGTTTTAATCAGAAATATTAAACTGTGTAAGTAATAAATAATGTAACTATTATAAGATTTGTGATTATTAATTAAAATTCAATTCTTAATAATTTTCTAGAAAGAAAATGCAACTTTCTATTTCACCATTGAATTATTTGATGACCAATTCCTACTTTTAAAAGATACTGTTGTAAAAATATTTTTGTATATAATAGGTGAATAATTTAATAGGTTTTGATGATTGATTTTTATAAGGTCTTGATGCCAATTAATATCAAAATTTAATTACTTAATTTTAATTTGTACATTTTTGCTTGGATATGTATGATTTATTAAATTCAAACTTACTTAATAATTCAATACCCATAGAAAGTGAGGTTTATTAAATCAAAGGTATTGTTTTCACTAGGTAAGCTCATTAACCATTCAATTCATTTATTACCTTAAACCTTACGGTTTATCAGTACAAGATATATACATACAAGTGCATATATATACAATGCAAAATACAAATAGATACATGTACAACCCTATATAGTTCGGACACACACAGACCACAAGACACAACCGTAGCGATAGTGTAGAAAGGTATTTCACTAGATTAAAATGTGTTCAATCGTCTTTTGTTACAGAGGACAATAAATTTACCTAAATTCGAAAAGATTCTGGTTTTAAAAATTTGTACATTTTTTTCCGTATCAGGTTTTCTCTGGTAATACAGTTTGATGAAACGGTTGTCATAATGACTGTGTTTTATTACAAAACGGTACAATCCACTGTAGCAATACGTACAAATCCTATTAATTTGATCTAGGCCTATTACATTAAACTGTCCCATTTCAATATTCAGTTAATGAGACGACAATCTGATTTTTGCTATTTCTTTAAACAAATAGGTTTTGTTAAATACGGTTTAAAGACAAAATTACCACTAATAAACTTTAAGCAAATATTTGAAAATTATAAACTTTCGAATAATAATAAATGAACGTCTTCCTAATTCATGACTGATCATGTTATTTGGCGTACTTTTCTTAACCCCTAAATTCTCTTACAAAAATTTAGATGCAGTTTTTTTCAATAATAGGCGCTTAATGAAACCCCCGCACTTCAGATCTATAATTTAAAATGCTTCTTACAAAAGTGTAAAAAAAAACTAAGTTGGGTTTCGAAATTGAAATATTTACTTTTAAAAACATTCATAATTCCAAATAAAGCTTTTCAACCTTGTTCAGCTATTTTCTCTTGTGTTGTCAAGAATTTTCTATATACATTATATCAACAGAATTCCTAGATATCTAAAACTAATTTCTAACAATTTAAGACTTATTACTTTATTGAATAATTTTCTATATTTCTCTTTATTTCTTCAACATATGGTTATCACTGAATTGTATTTTATATACAATTATGTGATGATTACTCATTTGATAATTTTTTTTCTTTATATCTGTATCCTTGTATTTTTGGAACAAAAAATGTAAAATTTAATGCATTTGTTGTACTGACTGTCCACAGTTAATTCTCATGTAAGGTGAGTTCACAGGTAAATCACAGGTATGGTGAAAAGGGCAGTTTATATGAAACAGTATATAATTGACCTCCCATTGTTTCCAAAAACAACACCTACCTATTGTTAAAAAAAATGTTGGCGTTCGGAGAACACACCCAAAATAGATCGGTCCTGTTGACATCTGGGTTGGACAGATGGTGTGTTCCCCGAACGCATACGTGTTTAAGACAATAGGTAGAACATCAAAGAGTGGGTAATTATAGTCTATATCATATTTACCTGAGGTATTTCACCTGTAAATCTACCTGTGCTATTTACCTGAGACATATCACCTAAATAGGCCTAGGTTACTACTGAAACTAATGAAACTTCATGAAAGAAAGCTAAGACAATAATATCAAATTCAATATTCAATACTACTTCATCTAATGTTTTTAATTAATTAAAAGTTTTTATGATTTCATTTAACCTCAGATTACAATTTGTAACAATAATAGTGTATATATATATATATATATGATATACAGATATTAAAAAGTGAAACATTATCAGTGCAAAATAACTATTTCATTTTTCATTGATATCATTATGATATTTAATAATGAAACTTAATTACGGGGACTATGAATTGTAAAATATGCTAATGACGATCTTTGATTAATACAACTATAGTGCACTTAAATTGAAACAGTTTCATGAACATCTAGTTAATTTGAAAATGTTTTATGATTATTTTAATTTCATTATAAATTTTGCTTTAATCATATATTTCTGAGACCATGTTCCAAACATGAATGAATCTTTGTTTAATGTGAACAGAATGTATTGTGCAACACTAGAAGTATTTCAAAACTCTGTAGTAAATATTTGAACTAGTTGTCATTTTAAGTTGCAGAGTGAAAACAATTGGATTGTAACTAGGTTTGCCATAAATCAATCTGATTAAAATGCAGATCTTCACCATTACTATCGTCTACACACGATCATATAGTGAGGATCTGTATTTTAATCAGATTGGCCATAAATGAATATGAATTGGTTGCCAAAATATTATAAAGAATTCTAAATTGAGACTTCTGAAGTTATTTGTCTTTTATTACTTTTGCCTTTTTCACAATCAATTATATCTTTAGTTGGATTAAAGGAAGAAGAAGATCTGTATCATGTAATTCAATATTATTCATTTTGTATTAAATAATACCTTGAAATTTTAAAAAAAATCTGTAAAAATGTTGAATTTCCTTTTAAATTTTTAAAGAGAAGAGAGCGAGATCGAGAGAAAGAACTAGTATTAGCATATTAGAATTTTAGAATACCAATCTTTATAAGGAACAGAATGACCACCAATTTTCAGTTGAAGGTTGTACCACAGAGGGGTTTTTCAGAAATCAGGTTTTCTTTGATTTGCCTTCATAACATCAGAATTAATTAACCTTCCCAAAGTTTAAATCAGCTTTAATTGGAAGAGATTTGGTAATATGAACTATACCAATATTCCACGTCTTTATCATCTATATCTATACCCGTTTTATTTCTATTATTTCTTAACCATGTTGCTAAAATTTGTTATACCCGTTTTATTTCTATTATTTCTTAACCATGTTGCTAAAATTTCTATGTGTAATATGAAATTATATGGCGCAACTTACTTGACCTTGGAGAAAGTTGATAGATTACCACCCTGATTTGTAGCTGAATTTACATTTGACTGAAAAATTTAACCCATTTTTATACTATCTCCAAACCCCCCAAAATCAGTGTTTTACCTCTAAATTTCTATGAAACAAAATCAAAAGCCTTTTCAAAATCTATCTTTAGAAACAATCAACAAAATGATAATTAAAAAATGATTTTGGAATAAATGAAAAAAATGGATGTGTCTCTTCATATACATTTTTATTTTTAAAACAAAGTTGATCTATTATGTTCATCTAAATTTTTGTCACATGTACCAGTCAAAAACACAGGTAAAAAGCGCAGGTAAAATACAGGTAAATCAAACTAACATTTATGAAATAGACTATAATCATTGTAACAACATGTTCCCTAATACTTGTTTTTAAAATGTATGCGTTCAGGGAATCAGCCGGACAGATTGTACTTTACATTCTTGCAAGTTATTTTTTATTTACAAATTTACCTTTTGATTTTTCCATGGACCGGCGGCCGCAATACTATGAATTAAATAACTATTAAATATATGTATCTTCTGTTATATTTCACTCAACTTGTATTTACAAAATATAATAATAAAAAAATATTGTATACATATTATACTATGATATGCCTAAAAACATTTTTATTTTTATATATATTTTAAACTATAATTTCTAATTGTGATAAATGTGTAGACTTCAGTGCAAACTAGACCTTAGGGAGCTAGCAGTGTAGCTCTGCCTGGACAAAATCAATTGATACTGTCAATGGTCCAGATAACACCAAGATACTCAATTTGCACTGAATCTCGGCCTTTAAGAGCCTTTATGACCACTGAGGGGGCATTTTTATCGAAAATTGATCTTAACCCCACAAATTTGTAAAATTATTCTAAACACCCTATGTTAGGTCCAAAACTATAGCTAGCTGTAACAAATTTTCAGGTCCCTGTGGTGTCTGTGGTTCAGCATAAACGAAAACGGGCCATTAATATGCTCTGTTTAATATTGACGCAACACATTACAGCGCGTTATTTTTTCAAACATTCGAGTGACCATCAGCCGTCGGCGTTACCAAGAACTCTTCATTATAAATATAGTGATTATTAATTACCTGGCTATATTGGTCAGTCGTTCATGAGTCATGTCAACAACGAGATATTATATCGTAAACAAATGCGTATCTGTCGTATATATATAGACAAGCGTAATCAGTGTAGCAGCTGAGAATGGATGATTTTAAAAGCGGCCATTGCGGTGTTCTCTTCGTTTGCATGGGTACAGTATATACGTACTAGTATGAAAATGAAAGTAGAAATAAGATAATCTTCAGTTGGTTCTGCAACGCAAATCCCCTCAACTTAAAATAAGATTCATTTATTGCGGAGTCATCTCGGCCCACGTACGGTAACCTCGGCCCATGATAATAATAATATTATTTATTCAGGTAAAAGGCAACAATTAAATACATAAAATGAGGCAATTTTTGGATGGACAATTGAATTTAAAATATCACAGATGGTAATTACATGTATAATCACAGATTTTGACTTCTTTCATCCTTTCACCTGGGATAGCCCATAAAGCCTTAAAGGGTTTTGGCCACGATTTTTCATAATTTCATATTTCAATCTCATTTGATGCCACAATACGTGTAGTGACCGATACCCCGTCTCCTTTGGTGTCTGCAAAATGGACAGGCAGGTCACACCCCCATTTATATTAGCCTAGTGAATATGTATATTTTGACCGGGATTCTAGGTCACGTGATGTGTGACATCATTGAGGCACAACGTATCCGATACATGTACCTATTCTGATACTCCCATTACATATTTATGTCTTATCTACAAGTGTAAGTATGGACTTCCTATCTTATTCCTTGGTGTTAGTAATGACAGCAACTAATATATGTTGTGTGGTTAAAATTATCAATCGTCATTAACGATCTTGTCAGAAAAAAAAACTATCTAATTCTGATTTTTGCATGAGCTGCATTAAATTCGAATCTAGACCGTGGCGTCTCAGTAACTCCAAGCTTAGAGACAGTGATACAGTTTACACAATCTGATGTTACAGCTATGTAAGTTGCCTGTAGCCTTACCTGTCATACATATACTAGCCAAAGGGCATTTGTGATTACCTGCCTGTGAGTTGTGGCAAGTGTATATATATATATATATAATTACCCTGTAATAACCAAGAGGTGTGAATGTTATGGATGTGAATTCGAAGGGCATTATTGATCTTATAATTATCATGGACGTAGATGTGTGATAATTCTTTTTATCCTTAGCCGTCCCCAGTGTCGGAAGAAAAACTTTTTTTTTTAAAGAATTTATAGGCGTTTTCAACAGAATATAACTCTAAATTATCAGTATTTAACATTAGGCTAGTAACCTTGGCAAAACCTGACAATGTTATTTAGGTTAAACTGTATATGTATCACATACATACGATGTTTCTGAATTTTTTTAAAGTTTATTATATTTGTAAAAATGGTGATGCTGATACAATGGCGTTTGTTATTTAAATAATTGCATATTTTAAAATATCAACAAAAACATTTGGTTATTGGATTTTTCAAGGACGTATATGTGTCCCTGGATTTATGATATATTCTCAGGGCTGATCCAGAATGTTAGATGCGTTAATGTGACACACTTTCACTTTATGATATAAACCAAAACTTATCCAGATCTCATTTATGAATACTGTATGAAAAACAAGATTTAAACTCGTCCAATTATTTGAATCCTAGTTAAGAACAATTTAAAGAATTTGACGCAGTATTTTTCTGCGCTAGGATTTAAAGTAATCATTTCAAACTGCAACCACTTCAACCCAAAACTGGTTGACTAAGAGATGTTGTAAAAACGTATACAGCAATCGTAGGAAAACACTTTTCTAATATGTTTCAATACTCATTAACGTATGTTATTTGTTTTTGTTCATGGCCACAGACTTTATCCTTGGAACATATTTAATCATTCCACACAAATAGACTGGTGTGTTACTGAATCAAGTGAAATAAAAAAGTTGGGAAGAGCCTTTAATTTTTGAAAACCGATTTCAGTCCATATTTTAAACAATATTTCAATTTAACACAAATAATTCAGACTGTCATTTTTTCACATCTATTTGTGACAATGCCAACTTTATTTATACTAGGCAGAAATTGTTTGTTTACGTACACAGTTCAAAAATTTGAACGAATGAAAGTTTTTGCATTCCATTTTACGTGCTTTACTATTACCATATACTTGTACTATATATAATTATTATGGACTTAGATCATCTAAGTCCATGGTTTTATTAGCTCACCTGGTCCAAAGGACCGAGGTGAGCTTATGCCATACCGTGGCGTCCGTCGTCCGTCCGTCGTCCGTCAACAATTTCTTTAAACGACTTCTTCTCCATAACCACTGATTGGAAATCAACCTAATTTGGCAGGAAGCATCCTTGGGTGCCCAGGATTCAAAATTGTACTAATGGTGGGACTGACCCCCTAGGGGGCTGAGGGGCGGGGCCAAAAACCGTTATTTTTCTATATTGGTTTAAGCGACTTCTTCTCCATAACCACTGATGGAAATCAGCTTTATTTGGCAGAAAGTATACCTGGGTGCTCAGGATTCAAAATTATACTCATGGTGGGACTGACCACCTAGGGGGCTGAGGGGTGGGGGCCATAAAAAATTATTTAGCTATATTGATATTAGCGACTTCTTCTTCATAACCACTGATTGGTAATCAACCTTATTTAGCAGGAAGCATCCTTAGGTGCCCAGGATTCCAAATTGTACTAATGGTGGGACTGATTCCCTAGGGGGCTGAGGGGTGGGGCCAAAAAGGCTTATTTAGCTATATTGGTTTAGTCGACTTCTTCTCAATAACCACTGATTGGAAATGAGCCTTAATTGGCAGGAAGCTTCCCTAGGTGCTCAGGATTCCAAATTGTACTCATGGTGGGACTGACCCCCTAGGGGGCTGAGGGGCGGGGCCAAAAACCGTTATTTTTCTATATTGGTTTAAGCGACTTCTTCTCCATAACCACTGAATGGAAATCAACCTTATTTGGTAGGAAGTATCCCTAGGTGCTCAGGATTCCAAATTGTACTCATGATGGGACTGACCCCCTAGGGGACTGAGGGGTAGGGCCAAAAACCATTATTTAGCTATATTGGTTTAAGCGACTTCTTCTCCATAACCACTGATTGGAAATCAACCTTATTTGGTAGGAACCATCCCTAGGTGCTCAGGATTCAAAATTGTACTCATGGTGGGACTGACCCCTAGGGGGCTGAGGGGCAGGGCCAAAAAGCGTTATTTAGCTATATTGGTTTAAACGACTTCTTCTCCATAATCATTGATTGGAAATGAGCCTTGTTTGGCAGGAAGCATCCTTAGGTGCCCAGGATTCAAAATTGTACTAATGGTGGGACTGATCCCCAAGGGGGCTGAGGGTTGGGGCCACAAAGGGTTATTTAGCTATATTGGTTTAGTTGACTTCTTCTCAATAACCACTGATTGGAAATAAGCCTTATTTGGCAGGAAGCTTCCCTAGGTGCTCAGGATTCAAAATTGTACTCATGGTGGGACTGACCCCTAGGGGGCTGAGGGGCGGGGCCAAAAACCGTTATTTAGCTATATTGGTTTAAGCGACTTCTTCTCCATAACCACTGAATGGAAATCAACCTTATTTGGTAGGAACTATCCCTAGGTGCTCAGGATTCCAAATTGTACTCATGGTGGGACTGACCCCCTAGGGGGCTGAGGGGCGAGCCAAAAAGAAAATATTTTATCATGATTACCTAGATACAAATGTATCCAGGTGAGCGATACAGGCCCTCTGGGCCTCTTGTTTACTACATCATCTCCACAAATCATACTGTACTGTTGAAGTCATAATATATAATACTGCTGAAGTACTTATGAAAATGTTTATTGTACAGCTTAAATAGTTTGTATTAGCAAACCACATGATTTTAAAATCACCAAGATCAAACACGGAGTATATTACCTCACACTTTATATGCAATCAAAGAAGATTTGATGTTTGCGAGTTTTACATGTTGTGGGAACAACTTGGAAAACATATTCATGAATCGATCAGCAGTGTATGGTGTTTTAATTCAATTTCAGTTAAATAAAGTCACAAATTCAATACAATAAATTAAAAAAAAAATTGATATCTCAAGAAAATGGCTCCGTCCGGTAATATACTCACAACCGCTCTATGCGTGTCTGTTGCAACTGTATATTCATATACTATCTATAAAACCAGGGACGTATATGTCCCTGATAAAACCAATATGTTATGTGTCTGTAAAATCATAATGTCCGTTCACAGACCTTTTAGTTCCGTGGTCTTTTGTAGAAGAACTATTGTTAGCAAGAGGCGGATGTGTAATACACACTAACATTTCGATGTTTTTAAATGGCATTTCCTATTTCCTTTCTTAAGTTTACAAGTATATACCTATATTTTTTTCAAGATTTTTTATTCATTAATCAAAAGAATTAAACAACAATCAAGATTGACTTACATGTCGAATTCAATAGGCGTTTTTCTACTAAGCTTTCTTCGTCTATGTACCACTGATCAGTTTACCTGAGTCGGTCAGTTGTGCTTCAATGACGTCACATGTACCACGTGACCGATTAGCTCATTAAAATTCTCGCCAGTCAGGAGCGGTCAACTTTAACTGTCAATATCTAGATCCCGGGACACAATCGAATGCTCGTTGATGGGCTAATCAGTATTTATTGAAATGTGCTACAAGTTTAATAACTTTTTACAAGATTTTCAAAATCGTGGCCAAAACCCTTTAATGACTAGGTACAGCCATATTGAATGTTACCTGGTTGAAAATTGTATATTTACCTCACACAGTACGCCCCTGTCAATGACTAATGTTTTAGTCTTGTTTAGTTGTGTCTGAATGTCATATATATTGTTGTATTTATTGTTGTTGCAATGAAAGTCTAGAAGATTATTTAAGTTGTTAATTTCAAAGCAAATACAATCATAATATCATCTACAAATGTTTGACTGTATGGTCAAACATTTGCCTAGTGTCACGAAAAATTTCCTGAACTTACGTATATTGGGCCTTTAAGCATCAGATGAAGTTGTTGATGATTCAACTCTGTGGATTATATAATACTGTACCATATACTGAATTACTGTACGATATTCCTGGTGGCCTTATTGGCCTCTCTTCACTGCACTGTTCTTCAAAATTGCTCCATCTGCAGGTACAGCTGCATGTACTTACACATGTAATTTTTATGATGTGGGATGTACGTTATATAAACTGAGGCGCCTTCAACTAATTAGAATTACTTACACTGAAGAACTGTTTGGTGGTCATTTAGCTGGCTCGATCAGTCTTGCTGAATATTTATGCCTGTATTAAATGATGATTTATCATTAGTGATCATGTCAGATGATACTTGATGAATGTGTTATATAAACATTATATAATAACATGTATTATATTTGTAGGTAACACATGCAGATCAACTATGGCTGAAGGAATTCTACGACATCTTATAAAAGAAAAAGGTCTTACTGAAAAGGTGATTAAATAAATTAAATAGGATTTAGGGATTTCTGGTAGATGTAATATGAAAATGATTGACACTAATTTCTTTAGCTAAATTGGTTTAATCATCTGCTCTGGAACTAATTAAGCAATAGAAACCAGCCATATTTTAATGTTAGCATCCCTAGATTATGTAAATTAAAAATTGTACAAATGGTGGGACGCTGCCCATCCTATGTGGTTGAGAGGCGTAATTAAGCTATATTTGGTTGTAAGAATATCCCTGGGTATTTGGAATTAAAAATTGTACAAATGGTAGGGCCCAGAGGCGAAGGCTGGGGTGAAAATGGTAAAGTGACTACAAGTATTTTGCTTCAATCAATTTCTTCCCTGGAACACAGCGATGGATATTGACTATGCAATCATATTTTGTCTATATCTTCAGTAGTTTGGATTAAGAATTGTACCAATCAATGGGCTGGCCCCCTCTCTTTGAGCTGAGAGGTAACAGATAGAGACCAGAACTATGGTCCTTGATATCATATCCAGGGGTTCACTCACCGTCCCTCTCTACACCCCTGGAGTATGTAATGGCAAAACTGAAGGCATACTCAGGTAAAAAAAACTGACGAAACACTAGGGTGCATGTCTTTCTTTTGAAGATTACACAGGAACCATGCATGACCGACTTCCAAACCTGTCAATATTTACCGTTATGTGACTACAAGATTTTTTTTATGTATGTTACCCTCTATTCTGTACTATATTGCAAAACACAACCAGCAACAACAATTCTTCGTATAAATGTTGATAATTAGCAAAGTACAGACATTGATAACATGTATGGCCTGAGTATCGAGCTTTACAAGTTACCCCTTCCACGGCCACACCAGGACTGACGCTATCAGACCTGTTCTCACAGTTTAACCAAACATAATAAGAATCTTAATTCATAGACAAAGGGAAAGTGTCAGGTAATGATATATACTAGATGATAGGAGACTCTCGGGGTCACATTCCGGTGAGGAGTCTGGCGGTGCACTCCTTAATTGAATGTCAAGAGTCCAGATATAAACAAATCACATTAATCACCTTGAGTAACTATATTCTCCTATTAACAATGTACATCAAAGGGTCAAAGCTGTCTCATTGCCTCACCAACAGGGTGAGACTTCAGTTATGCCATCAAATATTCCATGGGTGAAGAGAGTGTAGGTAAGTGTAACCACTGGATATCAAGCATGGGGCTAGAAATGATTCCTAACTTGGAATCAGTTTTGATAACCACCCTATAACAATATTTACAATCACTATCACAATCTTGGCCACAGGGTCTAGCCCCACCCTTGGAGACTTAGTCCCAGCTGGGGTTTAACTTTGAAACAGTTGAGATCCCACCAAAACTGCTGCTGGGTATAAAGAAACGATTAGGTCAGTGATATTAGAACTGACCCTTGGGTGTGACCACAACTTGATATAGACTTACTTACAACGTGTAAATAGTTGAGATCCCCACTCTGTAGCCAATTTTTATACAAATAGACTTCAATTATATGTCTTGGGTTCTGTCCCATGATTATTTTGAAGAATATTTTGCCATGAACAATTGTTTAAATGCAACTGTATTCAAGTGAGTAATACAAGCCCTCTGGGCCTTTCTTAAAAAGTTATATCTAATCATATTATCCATAGGCTGAAAATTGCTTAATAGTAATTTCCCAAACTATATATTCTAGTGCTATATACACTAAATGTTGTGTATCGGTAGTCAGTATGATTGCTTTTCCAGAAGTTGGTTGTCCTAAGGTTTAAATTCCGGTCTGGCTGTTTCCTTTTTACTCTCTCATAAATGTTGATAATGATAATAAAATGAGGTTCTTATAAAAGTATTTCATCAAAATATGGTTTTTATGTCCTCTTCAAGTGGTTGACAAATTTCCGTCCATCCGTCTGTTGTCCGTCTGTTGTCCGTCAACAATTCTTTAAACAACTTCTTCTCCATAACCACTGAAAGGAAATTAAATCAACCTTATTTGACAGGAAGCATCCCTAGGTGCTCAGGATTCAAAATTGTACTAATGGTAGGGACTGACCCCCTAGGGGGCTGAGGAGCGGGGCCAAAAAGGGTTATTTAGCTATATCATGGTTTAAGCGACTTCTTCTCAATAACCATAGTGCACTGATTGGAAATCAGCTTTATTAGGAAGTATATCACTAGGTGCTCAGGATTCAAAATTGTACTAATGGTGGGACTGACCCCTCAGGGGCCTGAGGGGCAGGGCCAAAAGAATTATTTAGCAATATTGTATTAGCGACTTCTTCACCATAACCACTGATTGGAAATTAACCTTATTTGGCAGGAAGCATCATTAGGGGCTCAGGATTCAAAATTGTACTCATGGTGGGACTGACCCCCTAGGGGGCTGAGTGGTGGGGTCAAAAATAATTATTTAGTTTTATTGATATTAGCGACTTCTTCTCAATAACCACTGATTGGAAATCAACCTTATTTGACAGGAAGCATCCCTAGGTGCTCAGGATTCAAACGTGTACTCATGGTGGGACTGACCCCCTAGGGGGCTGAGGGGTGGGGCAAAAAAGGGTTATTTAGCTATATCATGGTTTAAGCGACTTCTTCTCCATAACCACTGATTGGAAATCAGCCTTATTTGGCAGGAAGCATCCCTAGGTGCTCAGAATTCAAAATTGTACTCATGGTTGGACTGACCCCCTAGGGGGCTGAGGGGTGGGGTCAAAAATAATTATTTAGGTATATATTGATATTAGCGACTTTTTCTCAATAACCACTGATTGGAAATCAACCTTATTTGACAGGAAGCATCCCTAGGTGCTCAGGATTCAAACGTGTACTCATGGTGGGACTGACCCCCTAGGGGGCTGAGGGGTGGGGCAAAAAAGGGTTATTTAGCTATATCATAGTTTAAGCGACTTCTTCTCCATAACCACTGATTGCAAATCAGCCTTATTTGGCAGGAAGCATCCCTAGGTGCTCAGAATTCAAAATTGTACTCATGGTTGGACTGACCCCCTAGGGGGCTGAGGGGTGGGGTCAAAAATAATTATTTAGGTATATATTGATATTAGCGACTTCTTCTCAATAACCACTGATTGGAAATCAACCTTATTTGACAGGAAGCATCCCTAGGTGCTCAGGATTCAAACGTGTACTCATGGTGGGACTGACCCCCTAGGGGGCTGAGGGGTGGGGCAAAAAAGGGTTATTTAGCTATATCATGGTTTAAGCGACTTCTTCTCCATAACCACTGATTGGAAATCAGCCTTATTTGGCAGGAAGCATCATTAGTGGCTCAGGATTCAAAATTGTACTCATGGTGGGACTGACCCCCTAGGGGGCTGAGTGGTGGGGTCAAAAATAATTATTTAGTTTTATTGATATTAGCGACTTCTTCTCAATAACCACTGATTGGAAATCAACCTTATTTGACAGGAAGCATCCCTAGGTGCTCAGGATTCAAACGTGTACTCATGGTGGGACTGACCCCCTAGGGGGCTGAGGGGTGGGGCAAAAAAGGGTTATTTAGCTATATCATGGTTTAAGCGACTTCTTCTCCATAACCACTGATTGGAAATCAGCCTTATTTGGCAGGAAGCATCATTAGTGGCTCAGAATTCAAAATTGTACTCATGGTTGGACTGACCCCCTAGGGGGCTGAGGGGTGGGGTCAAAAAATAATTATTTAGGTATATATTGATATTAGCAACTTTTTCTCCATAACCACTGATTGGAAATCAACCTTATTTGGCAGGAAGCATCCCTGGGTGCTCAGGATTTGAAATTCTACTAATGGATTGTGATCAGATATGCACCACACTGCCATGATTGCTTGTTAAACTAGCAACCCCTCAGTCACAAGCCTGGCATCCTACCACTACACTACCAGCTGATGCCTCCAATCTTTCATGTGGTACCTAACCTATGTTAAATATATACAAGGTATTGCCTGTCTCGTCAGACTGTTCAATTATTTGGTTTATAGTCCCCTTAGTCCCTAGTTGAGTGTTTTTCATGGCATCACCCTTTCAAACCTTCATTTTCCATATCAACCTTGTAGGTATCATTTTCCCTATATCTTTAAATTTGGAACTATCAAGATACTATAAATTATCTTCATAAGCCTATTTGTCCCAAAATAATCTTATATGATATGATGGCATTCATTACAATATGGTGGTAGTTATAGTGGTACTTTTTTCACCTGTGCCAATCATATGTTATTTAGAGGATCTTACACAAGTGTCAATGTAATATGGAATTTATTAAACGAGTTAGATAATTTAATACATCACGAGCCTTTAGGTGAGTGACATATTAAATTATTTAACAAGTTTAATAAATTCCATATTTGATTGACACAAGTGTAAGATACTATTTATCACATATAACTTATATTTATGAGAAAATACGCAAAAAAATAAAATTCATTCTTTATAAGAAAAGCAAATTTCTTCTTTGACAAAACAATTATCACTACCGAGACAATCATATGACGTCATAAAGACGTCATTTGTTTATGACGTCACAGTAGTGTTATTACACGTGCGTAATACCATTTTTATGACATGGCCATATGACATGACTGAACGGGTCAGTTATGTGATGAATTTGATTTTAGGACTGTAACAGAACTATATGTATTCATTGCCTGTCATACTTCAAACATGACAACAATATGTGACCTCTTGTTACACACACTGTGTGTCTGAGTGAATAAGGAAATTGTGTCAATTTTACGTTGCTAAATACTTAATCTTTAACTATTTCATTTCAACAGTATCATGTTGACAGTGCTGCTATAATGGACTGGCAGGTAGGCAATCCAATAGACCAGAGAACTCTAGCTGTACTGAAGGACAACAACATTGACCCTTTTCACCATGTTGCACGCCAGGTAAGTTTAATCATTGTTCAATTAATTTAAAATTACGCTTCTGATAAGTTCTTCAATCTGTAAAACTTGATCCTGTTGTTTTTCAATTGTTTGATTTTCATTTTTTTACCATGCTTAAGATGTAGCGATATTTTCAATTGGTTTGATAACTTGGGCCTGTTAGATGATTGGCCATGCACCAGTGTGTATTAACCATGTGAAACTACATAGACATTTGTACTTCAGGCAGAAACTTTGATGTTGCCTCTGTTTTGAAAAAAAACAGTTTTAGCTTTCACATTAAAAGTTTGCTTGCATAAAGCATATATAACGTGGCAATATCTAAAGACCAACAGGTCCCTAGGTAAACATGATGAAGTGTTTCAAGACAAAAAGGTCCCTTGATAAACGGGATGTAGTGTTTCAAGACCAACAGGTCCCTAGGTAAACATGATGTAGTGTTTGAAGACCAACAGGTCCCTAGGTAAACATGATGTAGTGTTTCAGGACCAACATGTCCCTAGGTAAACATGATGTAGTGTTTCAAGATCAACAGGTCCTAGGTAAACATGATGTAGTGTTTTAAGACCAACATGTCCCTAGGTAAACATGATGTTGTGTTTCAAGACCAACATGTTCCTAGGTAAACATGATGTAGTGTTTCAGGACCAACATGTCCCTAGGTAAACATGATGTACTATTTCAAGACCAACAGGTCCCTAGGTAAACATGATGTAGTGTTTCAAGACCAACATGTCCCCAGGTAAACATGATGTAGTGTTTCAAGACCTACAGGTCCCTAGGTAAACATGATGTAGTGTTTTAAGACCAACATGTCCCTAGGTAAACATGATGTAGTGTTTCAAGACCAACATGTTCCTAGGTAAACATGATGTAGTGTTTCAGGATCAACATGTCCCTAGGTAAACATGATGTAGTGTTTGAAGACCAACAGGTCCCTAGGTAAACATGATGTAGTGTTTCAAGACCAACAGGTCCCTGGGTAAACATGATGTAGTGTTTCAGGACCAACAGGTCCCTGGGTAAACATGATGTAGTGTTTCAAGACCAACATGTCCCTAGGTAAACATGATGTAGTGTTTCAGGACCAACAGGTCCCTAGGTAAACATGATGTAGTGTTTTAAGACCAACATGTCCCTATGTAAACATGATGTAGTGTTTGAAGACCAACATGTCCCTAGGTAAACATGATGTAGTGTTTCAAGACCAACAGGTCCCTAGGTAAACATGATGTAGTGTTTCAAGACCAACATGTCCCTATGTAAACATGATGAAGTGTTTCAAGACCAACATGTCCCTAGCTAAACATGATGTAGTGTTTCAAGACCAACAGGTCCCTAGGTCAACATGGCGTAGTGTTTCAAGACCAACATGTGCCTAGGTAAACATGATGTAGTGTTTCAAGACCAACAGGTCCCTAGGTAAACATGATGTAGTGTTTCAAGACCAACAGGTCCTAGGTAAACATGATTTAGTGTTTAAAGACCAACAGGTCCCTAATTAAACATGATGTAGTGTTTAAAGACCAACAGGTCCTAGGTAAACATGATTTAGTGTTTAAAGACCAACAGTTTTCTAGGTAAACATGATGTAGTATTTCAAGACCAACATGTCCCTATGTAAACATGATGTAGTGTTTCAAGACCAACAGGTCCCTAGGTAAACATGATGTAGTGTTTCAGGACCAACATGTCCCTAGGTAAACATGATGTTGTGTTTCAGGACCAACCTGTCCCTAGGTAAACATGATGTAGTGTTTCAAGACCAACAGGTCCCTAGGTAAACATGATGTAGTGTTTCAAGACCAACAGTTTTCTAGGTAAACATGATGTAGTGTTTCAAGACCAACAGGTCCTAGGTAAACATGATGTAGTGTTTTAGGACCAACAGGTCCCTAGGTAAACATGATGTAGTGTTTCAAGACCAACAGGTCCCTAGGTAAACATGATGTAGTGTTTCAAGACCAACAGGTCCCTAGGTAAACATGATGTAGTGTTTTAGGACCAACAGGTCCCTAGGTAAACACGATGTAGTGTTTCAAGACCAACAGGTCCCTAGGTAAACATGATGTAGTGTTTCAAGACCAACATGTCCCGAGGTAAACATGATGTAGTGTTTCAAGACCAACAGGTCCCTATGTTAACATGATGTAGTGTTTCAAGACCAACATGTCCCTATGTTAACATGATGTAGTGTTTCAAGACCAACAGGTCCCTAGGTAAACATGATGTAGTGTTTCAAGACCAACAGGTCCCTATGTTAACATGATGTAGTGTTACAGGACCAATATGTCCCTAGGTAAACATGATGTAGTGTTTCAGGACCAATATGTCCCTAGGTAAACATGATGTAGTGTTTCAGGACCAACAGGTCCCTAGGTAAACATGATGTGGCGTTTCAAGACCAACAGGTCCCTCTGTAAATGTGATGTAGTGTTTCAAGACCAACAGGTCTCTATGTAAACATGATGTAGTGTTTCAAGACCAACATGTCCCTCTGTTAATGTGATGTAGTGTTTCAAGACCAAGAGGTCCCTATGTAAACATGATGTAGTATTTCAAGACCAACAGGTCCCTAGGTAAACATGATGTATTGTTTCATGACCAACAGGTCCTAGGTAAACATGATGTAGTGTTTCAGGACCAATATGTCCCTAGGTAAACATGATGTAGTGTTTCAAGACCAACATGTCCCTAGGTAAACATGATGTAGTATTTCAAGACCAACATGTCCCTAGGTAAACATGATGTAGTGTTTCAAGACCAACGTTTCCCTAGATAAACATGATGTAGTGTTTAAAGACCAACAGGTCCCTAGGTAAACATGATGTAGTGTTTCAGGACCAACATGTCCCTATGTAAACATGATGTAGTGTTTCAAGACCAACAGGTCCCTAAGTAAACATGATGTAGTGTTTCAAGACCAACATGTCCCTAGGTAAACATGATGTAGTGTTTCAAGACCAACAGGTCCTAGGTAAACATGATGTAGTGTTTCAAGACCAACAGGTCCTAGGTAAACATGATGTAGTGTTTCAATACCAACATGTTCCTAGGTAAACATGATGTAGTGTTTCAGGACCAACAGGTCCCTAATTAAACATGATGTAGTGTTTTAGGACCAACAGGTCCTAGGTAAACATGATTTAGTGTTTAAAGACGAACAGTTTTCTAGGTAAACATGATGTAGTATTTCAAGACCAACATGTCCCTATGTAAACATGATGTAGTGTTTCAAGACCAACATGTTCCTAGGTAAACATGATGTAGTGTTTCAGGACCAACATGTCCCTAGGTAAACATGATGTTGTGTTTCAGGACCAACAGATCCCTAGGTAATCATGATGTAGTGTTTCAGGACCAACAGGTCCCTAGGTAAAAATGATGTAGTGTTTCAAGACCAACATGTCCCTATGTAAACATGATGTAGTGTTTCAAGACCAACATGTTCCTAGGTAAACATGATGTTGTGTTTCAGGACCAACAGGTCCCTAGGTAAACATGATGTAGTGTTTCAAGACCAACAGGTCCTAGGTAAACATGATGTAGTGTTTCAGGACCAACATGTCCCTAGGTAAACATGATGAAGTGTTTCAAGACCAACATGTCCCTAGGTAAACATGATGTTGTGTTTCAGGACCAACAGGTCCTAGGTAAACATGATTTAGTGTTTAAAGACCAACATGTCCCTAATTAAACATGATGTAGTGTTTAAAGACCAACATGTCCCTAGGTAAACATGATTTAGTGTTTAAAGACCAACAGTTTTCTAGGTAAACATGATGTAGTATTTCAAGACCAACATGTCCCTATGTAAACATGATGTAGTGTTTCAAGACCAACAGGTCCCTAGGTAAACATGATGTAGTGTTTCAGGACCAACAGGTCCCTATGTAAACATGATGTAGTGTTTCAAGACCAACAGGTCCCTAGGTAAACATGATGTAGTGTTTCAGGACCAACATGTCCCTATGTTAACATGATGTAGTGTTTCAGGACCAACAGGTCCCTATGTAAACATGATGTAGTGTTTCAAGACCAACGTTTCCCTAGGTAAACATGATGTTGTGTTTCAGGACCAACAGGTCCCTAGGTAAACATGATGTAGTGTTTCAAGACCAACAGGTCCCTAAGTAAACATGATGTAGTGTTTCAGGACCAACAGGTCCCTAGGTAAACATGATGTTGTGTTTCAAGACCAACAGGTCCTAGGTAAACATGATGTAGTGTTTTAGGACCAACAGGTCCCTAGGTAAACACGATGTAGTGTTTCAAGACCAACAGGTCCCTAGGTAAACATGATGTTGTGTTTCAGGACCAACAGGTCCCTAGGTAAACATGATGTAGTGTTTCAAGACCAACAGGTCCCTAGGTAAACATGATGTAGTGTTTCAGGACCAACAGGTCCCGAGGTAAACATGATGTAGTGTTTCAGGACCAACCTGTCCCGAGGTAAACATGATGTAGTGTTTCAAGACCAACAGGTCCCTATGTTAACATGATGTAGTGTTTCAAGACCAACAGGTCCCTATGTTAACATGATGTAGTGTTTCAAGACCAACAGGTCCCTAGGTAAACATGATGTAGTGTTTCAAGACCAACATGTCCCTATGTTAACATGATGTAGTGTTACAGGACCAATATGTCCCTAGGTAAACATGATGTAGTGTTTCAGGACCAATATGTCCCTAGGTAAACATGATGTAGTGTTTCAGGACCAACAGGTCCCTAGGTAAACATGATGTGGTGTTTCAAGACCAACATGTCCCTCTGTAAATGTGATGTAGTGTTTCAAGACCAACAGGTCTCTATGTAAACATGATGTAGTGTTTCAAGACCAACATGTCCCTCTGTAAATGTGATGTAGTGTTTCAAGACCAAGAGGTCCCTATGTAAACATGATGTGGTGTTTCAAGACCTACAGGTCCCTAGGTAAACATGATGTTATGTTTCAAGACCAACAGGTCCCTAGGTAAACATGATATAGTGTTTCAGGACCAACATGTCCCTATGTAAACATGATGTAGTTTTTCAGGACCAACAGGTCCCTAGGTAAACATGATGTAGTGTTTCAAGACCAACATGTCCCTATGTAAACATGATGTAGTGTTTCAAGACCAACATGTCCCTAGGTAAACATGATGTAGTGTTTCAGGACCAACAGGTCTCTAGGTAAACATGATGTAGTGTTTCAAGACCAACAGGTCCTAGGTAAACATGATGTAATGTTACAAGACCAACATGTCCCTAGGTTAACATGATGAAGTGTTTCAAGACCAACAGGTCCCTAGGTAAACACGATGTAGTGTTTCAAGACCAACAGGTCCCTAGGTAAACACGATGTAGTGTTTCAAGACCTACAGGTCCCTAGGTAAACATGATGTAGTGTTTCAGGACCAACATGTCCCTAGATAAACATGATGTAGTGTTTCAGGACCAACATGTCCCTAGGTAAACATGATACAGTGTTTCAAGACCAACAGGTCCTAGGTAAACATGATGTAGTGTTTCAGGACCAACATGTCCCTAGATAAACATGATGTAGTGTTTCAGGACCAACAGGTCCTAGGTAAACATGATGTAGTGTTTCAAGACCTGCAGGTCCTAGGTAAACATGATGTAGTGTTTCAGGACCAACATGTCCCTAGGTAAACATGATACAGTGTTTCAAGACCAACAGGTCCCTAGGTAAACATGATGTTGTGTTTCAAGATCAACATGTCCCTAAGTTAACATGATGTAGTGTTTCAGGACCAACATGTCCCTAGGTAAACATGATATAGTGTTTCAAGACCAACAGGTCCCTAGGTAAACATGATGTTGTGTTTCAAGATCAACATGTCCCTAAGTTAACATGATGTAGTGTTTCAGGACCAACAGGTCCCTAGGTTAACATGATGCAGTGTTTCAAGACTAACAGGTCCCTAGGTAAACATGATGTAGTGTTTCAAGACCAACAGGTCCTAGGTAAACAGGATGTAGTGTTTCAGGACCAACAGGTCCCTAGGTAAACATGATGTAGTGTTTCAAGACCAACAGGTCCCTAGGTAAACATGATGTAGTGTTTCAAGACCAACAAGTCCCTAAGTAAACATGATGTAGTGTTTCAAGACCAACAGGTCCCTAGGTAAACATGATGTAGTGTTTCAGGACCAACAGATCCCTAGGTAAACATGATGTAGTGTTTTAAGACCAACAAGTATCTAGGTAAACATGATGTAGTGTTTCAAGACCAACAGGTCCCTAGGTTAACATGATGTAGTGTAAAACAGAGAGCTAGACTGGTAAAACAGAGAGCTAGACTGGTAAAACAGAGAGCTAGACTGGTAAAACAGAGATCTGACTGCCTTCAACTTTGCTTTAACATATTCAAGAGGTGTCGAGCGTAAATGTGAGTAGAGGATTTAGATAGGTCTGAAGGTTCTGATTATCAGTCAGACCCCTCATGTCTGTAACCTTGTTTATTTAAGCGTATATACATCATCATGTTCACACACCGTTTTTATGCGATAGATCACCAGGAACGATTTCCACAGATTCCACTACATACTCGGAATGGATGATTACAACATAAAGTAAGTGTTGAGTTCACATTTTGATATTTTTGTTAATGGAACTCATCCTCAATTGAAATTCAAAAACGTTTTCACAGCTTTTTGCCGGATGCTGAAAAAATGAATTTAATTATTTCCAAATTAATCTAAAATCAACTATATAATATTATTCTTCATGTGCATATATAATATTTAAATATTGAAAAGGGATGATAAATACAGTATAACAACAAATGTTTGTGGGTACTTACCTCTATCATTTGGAGTTAAGGTAGATTCCTGGTACACATGTTTATGGATATCCTATATTTGTGTAAAGTTTTTAACACACAAATATTATTCTATGTGTTATACAGTGGAAACATTAGTCCAAAGTTGAGTTTTCAGGAAATTTGTTTGCATCTATTTTTAAAATTTTTATCTTTTTCCATATGTTTCCAAAAAGTATACAAAATTAACTGTGATACTTATTCTTACTTCTACATGTTATAGTTCAAGGTCTAAGTGATATAGTTTTAAAGCTACAGATTATTTGTATGCAACAATTTGCATTACCTTGAACATTCCAAGAATGTTACTGGCTATATCAGAGAGAAAATCAACAATTTCTAGCCTTTTATACTGTTGTGATGTAACCCTGGTAAATATCTGGTAATACAGCTCGCCCAGAGAGATCTTCTCTTTAGCTCGATCAGTTTCGAACATAAGACTAGTAATCAGGCATCCTGGGTCGATCCCTAGTGGAGGCGTTGAAACAGTGATGATAAATAAACTATAAACTTATTGATGAAACTAATAACATTTATTTGCTCATTGTTATTTCATACAGCTCTCTGCCAAAATCTAACGGCTAGCAAACAAAGCATTATTTCAATTTCAAAAGCGTGTGCTTGGTTGTCTCCCTTTACCAACAAATGTGTAAATCATTTCAGTGACCTGCTTTCAATAAAGCCAGCTGACTCTCAAGCCTACGTTGGTCTACTGGGAAGTTTTGATCCATCAGCTGAGGATCCAGTGATCCACGATCCTTTCTGTGTAAGTATTACTGGTAACATCAGCTGAGGATCCAGTGATCCACGATCCTTTCTTTGTAAGTATTACTGGTAACATCAGCTGATGATCCAGTAATCCATGATCCTTTCTGTGTAAGTATTACTGGTAACATCAGCTGAGGATCCAGTGATCCACGATCCTTTCTTTGTAAGTATTACTGGTAACATCAGCTGATGATCCAGTAATCCATGATCCTTTCTGTGTAAGTATTACTGGTAACATCAGCTGAGGATCCAGTGATCCACGATTCTTTCTGTGTAAGTATTACTGGTAACATCAGCTGAGGATCCAGTGATCCAAGATCCTTTCTGTGTAAGTATTATCGGTAACATCAGCTGAGGATCCAGTGATCCAAGATCCTTTCTGTGTAAGTATTACTGGTAACATCAGCTGAGGATCCAGTGATCCACGATTCTTTCTGTGTAAGTATTATCGGTAACATCAGCTGAGGATCCAGTGATCCAAGATCCTTTCTGTGTAAGTATTATCGGTAACATCAGCTGAGGATCCAGTGATCCAAGATCCTTTCTGTGTAAGTATTACTGGTAACATCAGCTGAGGATCCAGTGATCCACGATCCTTTCTGTGTTTGCATTACTGGTAACATCAGCTGAGGATCCAGTGATCCACGACCCTTCTGTGTTAGCATTACTGGTAACATCAGCTGAGGATCCAGTGATCCACAATCCTTTCTGTGTTAGCATTACAGGTAACGTCAGCTGAAAATGTTCCACTCATTGGGTCCCCCCCCCACCCCCCACCCAATTATATAATTGTTTAATAATTTGCATTTTTTAATTAAGTTTGCATGCTGAAGTTTATGTTTTGAATTGAATAAAGAAATGAGAAACTTGATAAAATTAGAGAATTTTAATAATTTACCGATTAGTGATGTGCAATTATTATTTTAAATATTTTCAAATCAAGACTTTTTTTCCTTTTTTATCCAGAGTAGCAAGACAATATTCCAAGGTGTGTACACAAGATGCTATGCTGCTTGTCTAGGTTTCCTGACCAGAAACTCTCCAAGAACTTCTGTATGACGAGGAAAGTCACCTAGAACTTAGATAAACATTGACGTATCTTTGCCTTTCTGGTTCAGTGTGTCTTAGTCTCAAACACTGGGGATGGTGGTAGAGAAATCACTCAGGGTCCAAAAGGAAATTTTCGGAAGCAAGTGAGAGAAAGTGTGTATTTTTACAAAATAATTTTAATCAAGTTTTATTTATTTTGTAAAGCCATATAATTTTACGCAGTTTTTGTATTATTAAATGTTTTCTGTGCTCTGTATCACCATCAGGTAGTTCATTACTGTGATATACATTGTATATTTGTTTTTAATTGTACTCAAGTCTTTTGTTATTTTATCTAAATGCCTGACATAATTACTCAAACATTTGTGTCTACACAACAGAAATATATGTCTTTCATTAAATTAAAGAGAAGGTATAGATCTCTTGACAAGAGTTTGTTTTCTTCAATACCTCGCAATACTGAAGGTAAAATGGCAACAACAAGACAGTCGGCTTGATACTGTGTTAGGTCCAAACAAAGGTCCATGTGAAGACCGGGTCATCCCCAGGGAAACATCTATTAAGGTATTAACATACATGTGTGAACTCTCCTTTCACAGTTACCTCACTCTTGACTGACCGGTCCTTCTTATACCCCCACTTAGGTTAGGGGGTATAAAGTAATTATACCCCCACTAAGTTAAGGGTGTATATAGTTATTATACCCCCACTTAGGTAAGGAGGTATATAGTTATTATACCCCCACTTAGGTAAGGGAGTATATAGTTATTATACCCCCACTTAGGTAAGGGAGTATATAGTAATTATACCCCCACTTAGGTTAGGGTGTATATAGTAATTATACCCCCACTTAGGTAAGGGGGTATATAGTTATTATACCCCCACTTAGGTAAGGGAGTATATAGTAATTATACCTCCACTTAGGTTAGGGTGTATATAGTAATTATACCCCCACTTAGGTAAGGGGGTATATAGTTATTATACCCCCACTTAGGTAAGGGAGTATATAGTTATTTTACCCCCACTTAGGTAAGGTGGTATATAGTAATTATACCCCCACTTAGGTAAGGTGGTATATAGTTATTATACCCCCACTTAGGTAAGGGAGTATATAGTTATTATACCCCCACTTAGGTAAGGGAGTATATAGTTATTATACCCCCACTTAGGTAAGGGAGTATATAGTTATTATACCCCCACTTAGGTAAGGGAGTATATAGTTATTATACCCCCACTTAGGTAAGGGAGTATATAGTTATTATACCCCCACTTAGGTAAGGGAGTATATAGTTATTATACCCCCACGTAGGTAAGGGAGTATATAGTTATTATACCCCCACTTAGGTAAGGGGCTATATAGTAATTATACCCCCCACTTAGGTAAGGGAGTATATAGTTATTATACCCCCACTTAGGTAAGGGGGTATATAGTTATTATACCCCCACTTAGGTAAGGGAGTATATAGTTATTATACCCCCACTTAGGTAAGGGGGTATATAGTTATTATACCCCCACTTAGGTAAGGGAGTATAAAGTTATTATACCCCCACTTAGGTAAGGGGGTATATAGTTATTATACCCCCACTTAGGTAAGATGGTATATAGTTATTATACCCCACTTAGTTAAGGGAGTATATAGTTATTATACCTCCACTTAGGTAAGGGGGTATATAGTTATTATACCCCCACTTAGGTAAGGAGGTATATAGTTATTATACCCCCACTTAGGTAAGGAGGTATATAGTTATTATACCCCCACTTAGGTAAGGAGGTATATAGTTATTATACCCCCACTTAGGTAAGGGGGTATATAGTTATTATACCCCCACTTAGGTAAGGGGGTATATAGTTATTATACCCCCACTTAGGTAAGGGGGTATATAGTAATTATACCCCCACTTAGGTAAGGTGGTATATAGTTATTATACCCCCACTTAGGTAAGGGGATATATAGTTATTATACCCCCACTTAGGTAAGGTGGTATATAGTTATTATACCCCCACTTAGGTAAGGGTGTATATAGTAATTATACCCCCACTTAGGTAAGGAGATATATAGTTATTATACCCCCACTTAGGTAAGGGAGTATATAGTTATTATACCCCCACTTAGGTAAGGGTGTATATAGCAATTAAACCCCCACTTTCGTAAGGGGGTATATAATAATTATATCCCCACTTAGGTAAGGGGGTATAAAATAATTATACCCCCAATTAGGTAAGGGTGTATATAGCAATTAAACTCCCACTTGGGTAAGGGTGTATATAGTAATTAAACCCCCACTTAGGTAAGGGTGTATATAGCAATTAAACCCCACTTAGGTAAGGGTGTATATAGTAATTAAACCCCCACTTAGGTAAGGGTGTATATAGCAATTAAACCCCCACTTAGGTAAGGGGGTATATAGTAAGTATACCCCCACTTAGGTAAGGGTGTAGATAGCAATTAAACCCTACTTAGGTAAGGGTGTATATAGCAATTAAACCCCCACTTAGGTAAGGGTGTAGATAGCAATTAAACCCTACTTAGGTAAGGGTGTATATAGCAATTAAACCCCCACTTAGGTAAGGGGGTATATAGTAAGTATACCCCCACTTAGGTAAGGGTGTAGATAGCAATTAAACCCCCGCTTAGGTAAGGGGGTATATAGTAAGTATACCCCCACTTAGGTAAGGGTGTATATAGTAATTAAACCCCCACTTAGGTAAGGGGGTATATAGCAATTATAGTCCCACTTAGGTTAGGGTGTATATAGCTATTATACCCCCACTTAGGTAAGTGGGGTATATAGTTATTATACCCCCACTTAGGTAAGGGGGTGTATAGTAATTATACCCCCACTTAGGTAAGGGTGTATATAGTAATTAAACCCCCACTTAGGTAAGGGTGTATATAGTAATTATACCCCCATTTAGTTAAGGGGATATACAGTTATTATACCCCCACTTAGGTTAGGGGGTATATAGTAATTATACCCCCACTTAGGTTAGGGGGTATATAGTAATTATACCCCCACTTAGGTTAGGGTGTATATAGTAATTATACCCCCACTTAGGTTAGGGTGTATATAGTAATTATACCCCCACTTAGGTTAGGGTGTATATAGTAATTATACCCCCACTTAGGTAAGGGGGTTAATAGTAATTATACCCCCACTTAGGTAAGGGTGTATATAGTAATTATACCCCCATTTAGGTTAGGGTGTATATAGTTATTATACCCCCACTTAGGTAAGGGGATATATAGCAATTATACCCCCACTTAGGTAAGGGGATATATAGCAATTATATCCCCACTTAGGTAAGGGGGTTATATATTAATCACTTTGTCCGTGCCTCCGGACCTCGTGTACAAGATATCTCATGAACCCCCTCAGTTTGCGGCGTTGGGGAGCGAAAGAACGTAAAAGAAAGAAGAAATCGACAGATAACAACAGAATACTTGTATTTTATTTTGCTTTTATTAAGTGATTAGTGATATTGATTACAGTTCAAGCACATTCAACCTTAATGATTACATAATTAGTATTAATAAGTATGTATAGTACACTTTCACTTGTTAAGACTGAATAAAAACATCTACAATACCAAATCCATCATGTCTGTACTGTAGGAGAGCAGACCAGGATAAGAACGTACCAGTTTATCTGAAACTTAGATTATAAGAAAGAAAACATAGAAACTCCATGCGTTCTTCAACAAAATAACCGAATGAGTTTTGTTTACTCTAATAACTTCCGAGAAAAAAAAGAAACGTGATCTTACATACACAATTACTGATAATCAAATAAAGTCATACAACAGGGAACCAGACACATAACAACAATTGTTTGAGATCTCTAAAATCATACTGATATATATAACTTCGATGAAATATTTCCCCTATGAGCCCAGATACACCACCAATGTTTCTTCACGTGATTTTTCACATGAAAAAAACTTTCAGTTTAAAATCTTGTCTTAAGAATTCATATTGATTATTTTATGCAAATTTACCATTTTTATTCATGTGAAATTCAAATGAAAAACGAATAACTGAAAGGTTATTTCACATGAAATCCACATCATGTTATTAGAATTAAAAAATGAATAAAAATTCACGTGAAATTTAAGTGAACCATTTTCCATTCATACCACATTTCATGTGAAGACACATTGTCTTGTGTATATTCTCCCATAGATACATATCATCAAGGAATCCCTATAAAAATAATGTTTTAAATATCTTTATATTCCAACTGATTATAAATAATAACCTTTATTTTTCTGCGCTCCCTGTCCCTGTTGCAAATATTCTTCTTATGTTGCAACTCCAACAACTTAATATTTCAATTTCAATAGATTTACATATTTTGTCCCTATCAGGAAACATTGCAACAGAAGAATGATTTTAATTAATTTGCTTAACTCCCCATTCAGGGGCCCAGCTCCTCAGCCCCCAGGAGGTGTGTGTGTTGGGGGGGGGGGGGGGGGGTCATACACTGAGTTATACTTTAACCGTATCAGAGGCCAAAACTAACACATAGGTAATGGGAAAACATCTTATGCAACGAAGATATTTAGCCTGTACGGATTTATGTAAGTTTGTCGGCAATACAAATGCATTACTAGTACTTATATCTACATTATTACTTATATTTTGATAAAATTATTGTGCATTATTTAGTTATTTTGAAATGACCTTGAACAGCAAACAAAGTGTAGACAACAATGGAATTGATGACGGCACAACAGAGATTGATAACGTCACAATAGCAAATGTTGTTACAGTCTTTCGTCCTACAGTCCGCAACATTTGCCTTCACACTGTAGTACAATAGAATAAAAACACATAATAGCAAAAGCAGTTTTGCATTTCAGCGTAAAATACACGTATTGGCAAAAACACTTTTGCCCTTAAGTAAAAAAACAATACATAATGACAATAAAACTTTTGCACTTACGTTAACAATACACAAACGGGCAAAATAGTTTCCGCACTAAAGCGGAAACAAAAATTATTTCGCACCTTTATTTTGTAAGTGAAAACAACACATTATGGAAAATATCTTTTCCACCTAAGAGTCAACAAGCTAATTCGTGGAATTTATGTCCCCCGCTTCAGGGCCACTTGGGGGGAAACATCATGTGCGTAGAGTTCTGGCATTTTGTACATGATGCCTATATTTCATGATAAAAAGGGGGATAACTCCGTAAAATACGCGCGGAATTTCACGAAAATCGAACTCATTCGAGATACTTGAATAATAAGTATCCTCAACAAGTTTGATGAAAATCGAATTATTCCTTCAAAAGATAGAGCACGGAAAGCAATTTTTTGTACATAATGCTTTCATTTGGCAATAAAAGGGACAAAACTCTGTCGGATTCCAAAGAAAGTTGAGATACGACATCCAAACCCGTAATATATGTTAAACATCATTACCTTATATAATATTCTACAGAATTTAAAGTGAATTAAATAAAAAACATAAGAGTTATGGCATTTTGTACATGATGCCTATATTTGGTGATAAAAGGGGGATAACTCCATAAAATATGCGCGGAATTTCACGAAAATCGAACTCATCCGAGGTACTTGGATGATAAGTATCCTGACCAAGTTTAATGAAAATCGGATTATTCCTTCAAAAGATAGAGCACGGAAACGAAGTGTGACAGACAGACGGACAGAGGGAGGCAATGAAAGGGACAAAACTCTGTCGGATTCCAAAGAAAGTTGAGATACGACATCCAAACCCGTAATATATGTTAAACATCATTACCTTATATAATATTCTACAGAATTTAAAGTGAATTAAATAAAAAACATAAGAGTTATGGCATTTTGTACATGATGCCTATATTTGGTGATAAAAGGGGGATAACTCCATAAAATATGCGCGGAATTTCACGAAAATCGAACTCATCCGAGGTACTTGGATGATAAGTATCCTGACCAAGTTTAATGAAAATCGGATTATTCCTTCAAAAGATAGAGCACGGAAACGAAGTGTGACAGACAGACAGAGGGACGGACGGACAGAGGGACGGACGGACAGAGGGACGGACAGACGGACGGACGGACGGACAAACCCAAATCAATATCCCCCGTTCCTCCGGAAGCGGGGGACAAAAATACATGATGGCAAAAACCTTTCGCACTTAAGTGTAATTAAACTTTTGCACTTAATTGTTGAACAAACATACAATGTAATGTCAAAACAATTTCGCACTTAATTAGTGTCCAAAACAGTAACAAATCTTTTGCACTTAAGTGAATGAAATAGATAATGGCAAAACTCTTTTGCGCATAAGAGGACCCCCCCCCCCCCTTTTGTACTAAAGTGAATGAAATAGATAATGGCAAAACTCTTTTGCACATAAGAGGACAACACCATAATGGCAAAACGTTTTTTGCATCATGCGTCAAAAACACATAATGGCAATAATGTTTTCGAACTTAAGTCAAAAAGATGTATTGTCTTTTGGTGGGTTTTTTTTTCTTAACCTAAGTGCAAAAGATATTTCAATTATTCGTTGCCTTCACTTAAATCCTATTCATTCAAGATGAAGAATACTTCTATTTCACTTAAATAAAAATCTTTTAAAATTCAATTTAAAAAGTATTTAATGGCTATTTGAGGGATCGTTTGCACTAAAGTAGTTTATGAATTTCATCATAAAATGGTCGCCCATAGAGATGAGTATTATAGTTATCTTATACAGTTATCTTAATTTTGAAATATTAGTTAAAATGTAAAATTCAAGATAACCATACTATTCTAAAAACATTTGAATATACATAAACGTGCTATTTTATTGGGAAATAGGGAAAGACAATTCGAAAGTATTCAGGAAACTTGCCGAGTCAAATACTTACTTCTGATGTTAATTTTGACATTTCCTTTTTATTACATTGATTAGGTGTAAGGATAATTGACGTCGTGATATTGTTTACTCGTACCACAGATTGACGGGGTGGGGTGGTAAGGGGAGGGGTGAGGCGCAAAAATTAAGTTGCAGCGAAACTTTCCCGGTATATCATAGCTGTCTTACAAAAGACAGAACTGACTCCTTTTAAGCCTCGAGAAATCCTTCGGTCTCTCTGACATACCATGTTTACCCTGGTGAGATGTGTATAACCAAGAGGAAGTAAAAGTATTTGGAAACAAACAAAGAAGTCACTACAAAAACTAAAGAACATGTATAAAAATGAAACAAAACATTGAAGAGTTAAACACATCAGTAAATGTATAATTACAAAAATGTACATATATCAGTAAGATTTATTATTACACATCAGTAATATGTATAATTACATATCAGTCAGATATATGATTACCTTTATGAGTAAATATATAATTACAAATCAGTAAGATATATAACAACACATCATTAAGATGTATAATTACATATCAGTAAGATGTATAATTACATATACCAGTAAGATGTATAATTACATATCAGTAAGATGTATAATTACATATATCAATAAGATGTATAATTACATATCAGTAAGATGTATAATTACATATACCAGTAAGATGTATAATTACATATATCAGTAAGATGTATAAGTACATATATCAGTATGATGTATAATTTCATATATCAGTAAGATGTTTAAGTACATATATCAGTGAGTTGTATAATTACATATATCAGTAAGATGTATAATGACATATATCTGTAATATGCATAATAACACATCAGTAAGATGTATAATTACACATCAGTAAGATGTATAATTACATTTATCAGAAAATGTATAGTTATATATATATCAGTAAGATGTTTAATTACACATCAGTAAGATGTATAATTACATTTATCAGAAAATGAATAGTTACATATCAGTAAGATGCATAATTACATATATCAGTAAGATGCATAATTACATATCAGTAAGATGCATAATTACATATATCAGTGAGAAGCATAATTATACATAAGTAAGATGCATACTTACATATCAGTAAGATGTATAATTACACATCAGTAAGATATATAATAACACATTAGTAAGATATATAATTACACATCAGTAAAATGTATAATTACACATCAGTAAGATGTATAATTACATATCAGTAAGATGTATAATTACATATCAGTAAGATGTATAATTACATATCAGTAAGATGCATAATTACACATCAGTAAAATGTATAATTACACATCAGTAAAATGTATAATTACACATCAGTAAAATGTATAATTACACATCAGTAAAATGTATAATTACATATCAGTAAGATGCGTAATTACACATCAGTAAAATATATATTACACATCAGTAAAATGTATAATTACACATCAGTAAACTGGATTATTACAAATCAGTAAGATGTTTGATTACATATCAGTAAGATGTACAGTTACATATATCAGTAAGATGTATAATTACATATATCAGTAATATGCAAAATTACACATCAGTAAAATGTATAATTACACATTAGTAAAATGTATAATTACACATTATTAAAATGTATAATTACATATCAGTAAGATGCATAATTACACATCAGTAAAATGTATAATTACACATCAGTAAAATGCATAATTACACATCAGTAAGATGTATAATTACACATCAGTAAAATGTATAATTACATATCAGTAAAATGTATAATTACACATAAGTAAGATGCATAATTACATATCAGTAAGATGCATAATTACATATCAGTAAGATGTATAATTACATTTATCAGTAAGATGTGTCATTACATATATTGGTAAGATGTATAATTACATACATTAGTAAGATGTATACTTACATATACCAGTAAGATGTATAATTACATATATCAGTAAGATGTATAAGTACATATATCAGTATGATGTATAATTTCATATATCAGTAAGATGTTTAAGTACATATATCAGTGAGTTGTATAATTACATATATCAGTAAGATGTATAATGACATATATCTGTAATATGCATAATAACACATCAGTAAGATGTATAATTACACATCAGTAAGATGTATAATTACATTTATTAGAAAATGTATAGTTATATATATATCAGTAAGATGTTTAATTACACATCAGTAAGATGTATAATTACATTTATCAGAAAATGAATAGTTACATATCAGTAAGATGCATAATTACATATATCAGTAAGATGCATAATTACATATCAGTAAGATGCATAATTACATATATCAGTGAGAAGCATAATTATACATAAGTAAGATGCATACTTACATATCAGTAAGATGTATAATTACACATCAGTAAGATATATAATAACACATTAGTAAGATATATAATTACACATCAGTAAAATGTATAATTACACATCAGTAAGATGTATAATTACATATCAGTAAGATGTATAATTACATATCAGTAAGATGTATAATTACATATCAGTAAGATGCATAATTACACATCAGTAAAATGTATAATTACACATCAGTAAAATGTATAATTACACATCAGTAAAATGTATAATTACACATCAGTAAAATGTATAATTACATATCAGTAAGATGCGTAATTACACATCAGTAAAATATATATTACACATCAGTAAAATGTATAATTACACATCAGTAAACTGGATTATTACAAATCAGTAAGATGTTTGATTACATATCAGTAAGATGTACAGTTACATATATCAGTAAGATGTATAATTACATATATCAGTGATATGCAAAATTACACATCAGTAAAATGTATAATTACACATTAGTAAAATGTATAATTACACATTATTAAAATGTATAATTACATATCAGTAAGATGCATAATTACACATCAGTAAAATGTATAATTACACATCAGTAAAATGCATAATTACACATCAGTAAGATGTATAATTACACATCAGTAAAATGTATAATTACATATCAGTAAAAGGTATAATTACACATAAGTAAGATGCATAATTACATATCAGTAAGATGCATAATTCATATCAGTAAGATGTATAATTACATTTATCAGTAAGATGTGTCATTACATATAGATGTATAATTACATATATCAGTAAGATGTATACTTACATATATCAGTAAGATGTGTAATTACATAAATCAGTAAGATGTATAATAACATATCAGCAAGATGTATAATTACACATCAGTAAGATGTATAATCACATATATCAGTAAGATGTATAATTACAAATATCAGTAAGATGTATAATTACATATATCAGTGAGATGTATATTTACATGTATAACTACATATATCAATAAGATGCATAATTACACATCAGTAAGATTTATAATTACATATCAGTAAGATTTATAATTGCATATTTGAATATACTCTTCATCCTTCCATTGTTATGCACTGCTAGAGCAAATTTCAACTATTAACAACATTTGCTGTTGTAATGTCGCAAATGTTTATCGCCAAGTCATCAATTCAGGCTTAAGCAAATCTTAATTTGCGGTTCAAACAAATGTTCGAAATAACTCGATGTGGATATATATGATGATTATTTTGCAGTTATTATTATGGTCCTGTAATACACATTTCTAACTTACATAAAATTCATCTTAATTAGATTAATGGGTTAAGTTATTAAGGCTTCTCCTGTTGATCAAATAACGAAACTATTTTGGGCGATGAGAATGCTTCTAAAAGTACAATCGTACCTAAACAATTTATTTAAGGGAGGTGCAAATGACATTTCCATCATAGGAATACAACCATTTTCATAAGTGGTGAATTTTTACTAAGGAAATTTAGCCCTTGTTTGTAAATCTCATCACGTTTGAAAAAGTAAAGTGCTCTAAACAAGATTCGATTTTAAAGCCACAATCATTTATTCCGCATTTAAGAAACCGATAAACAAAATAATATTTTTAACAGGAATTTTTTATAAGATATTGATATTTTGAAAGGTCGATCAAAAGGGGAAGATAACAAAACAAGAGATCCATTGGGCCTTAATCGCTGACCTGCTTTGCAGCTTAAAATACTTTGACAGTTAAGCCAAATATTCCACTCACTTAAATACAGTAACCCTAGGCATATTGAAAGAAACTTGCGATTCTTAACACACTTGGGGTTCTGTGACTTTGAATATGAGTCTAGATCATGCATTTGAACAAAGCCGATAGCCTTCATCACAACATGCTTCAGGCCAAATATCAGTAACTTGGACCTTTTGCTTGGGTATAAAGGAGTTGTTTGAAAACATTAACTCTTTTAACTCATGTAGCCTTAATGATGGGTCAGTGTCATTTGAATAATTTGGTAGCACTTTATCCAAACATGCTACAGGTTCAATATCAAAAGCATTGGTTTACTGAGAAGAAGCCATTTGAATGGAAATATTAAAGCCGGACGACGAGCAGATGGACGTTGACCACCGCGCCATGGCTTTACGCCCCCTTTACCCTTCGGGCCAGGTGAGCTTAAAGCACTAATTTAAAATGAATTCCTGTCAATAAACACCTGCTGATGTACATTTCATTTCAAATCTCAAGCTTTTTAATTGACGGATCTGCGGGCAAAGGTATACTTTAATAAAAATATATAATAACATCGACAAAGCAATCTCAAAAACACTTTTACAACTACATATCTGGAAAACAACACGACGAAATTAAAACAATATTTGTACGGAAACTAAATGCAACCAATATGATTCATCCAAATGATCAAGGATAGAGGGCATCTCATTGACAAGAGCGATATCTCATTGACCAGAGTGACATCTCATTGATAAGAGCGATATCTCATTGACCAGAGTGACATCTCATTGACCAGAGTGACATCTCATTGACAAGAGCGATATCTCATTGACAAGAGCGATATCTCATTGACAAAAGCGACATCTCATTGACCAGAGTGACATCTCATTGACAAGAGCGATATCTCATTGACAAGAGTGACATCTCATTGACCAGAGTGATATCTCATTGACCAGAGTGACATCTTATTGACCAGAGTGACTTCTCATTGACCAGAGTGATATCTCATTGATCAGAGTGACATTTTATTGACAAGAGTGACATCTCAGTGACAAGAGTGACATCGCATTAACCAGAGTGACATCTCATTGACCAGAGTGACTTCTCATTGACCAGAGTGACATTTCATTGACAAGAGTGATATCTCATTGACCAGAGTGACATCTTATTGACCAGAGTGACTTCTCATTGACCAGAGTGATATCTCATTGATCAGAGTGACATTTTATTGACAAGAGTGACATCGCATTAACCAGAGTGACATCTTATTTACCAGAGTGACATCTCATTGACCAGAGTGACTTCTCATTGACCAGAGTGACATTTCATTGACAAGAGTGACATCTCATTGACAAGAGTGACATCTCATTGACCAGAGTGACATCTCATTGACCAGAGTGACTTCTCATTGACCAGAGTGACATTTCATTGACAAGAGTGACATATCATTGACAAGAGTGACATCTCATTGACCAGAGTGACATTTCATTGACCAGAGTGACATCTCATTGACCAGAGTGACATCTTATTGACCAGAGTGACTTCTCATTGACCAGAGTGACTTCTCATTGACAAAAGTGACATTTCATTGACAAGAGCGATATCTCATTGACCAGAGTGACATCCCATTGACCAGAGTGACATCTCATTGACAAGAGTGACTTCTCATTGACCAGAGTGACATCTAATTGACCAGAGTGACATCTCATTGACCAGAGTGACATCTCATTGACCAGAGTGATATGTCATTGACAAGAGCGACATCTCATTGACCAGAGTGACATCTCATTGACCAGAGTGACATCTCATTGACCAGAGTGACATCTCATTGACCAGAGTGACATCTCTTTGACCAGAGTGACATTTCATTGACCAGAGTGACATTTCATTGACAAGAGCGATATCTCATAGACCATAGTGACATCTCATTGACCAGAGTGACATCTAATTGACCAGAGTGACTTCTCATTGACCAGAGTGACATCTCATTGACCAGAGTGACATCTCATTGACCAGAGTGATATGTCATTGACAAGAGCGACATCTTATTGACCAGAGTGACATCTCATTGAAAAGAGCGATATCTCATTGACAAGAGTGACATCTCATTGACCAGAGTGACATCTTATTGACCAGAGTGACATCTCATTGACAAGAGCGATTTCTCATTGACAAGAGCGACATCTCATTGACCAGAGTGACATCTCATTGACAAGAGCGACATCTCATCGACCAGAGTGACATCACATTGACCAGAGTGACATATATCTCATTGATCAGAGTGACATTTGATTTACAAGAGTGACATCTCAGTGACAAGAGCGACATCTCATTGACCAGAGTGACATCTCAATGACCAGAGTGACATCTCATTGACCAGAGTGACATCTTATTGACCAGAGTGACTTCTCATTGACCAGAGTGATATCTCATTGATCAGAGTGACATCTCATTGACAAGAGCGACATCTCATTGACCAGAGTGACATCTCATTGACCAGAGTGACATCTCATTGACCAGAGTGACATTTCATTGACCAGAGTGACATCTCATTGACAAGAGCGACATCTCATTGCCCAGAGTGACATCTTATTGACCAGAGTGACTTCTCATTGACCAGAGTGATATCTCATTGATCAGAGTGACATCTCATTGACAAGAGCGACATCTCATTGACCAGAGTGACATCTCATTGACCAGAGTGACATCACATTGACAAGAGTGACATCGCATTAACCAGAGTGACATCTCATTGACCAGAGTGACATCTCATTGACCAGAGTGACATCTCATTGACCAGAGTGACATTTCATTGACCAGAGTGACATCTCATTGACAAGAGCGACATCTCATTGACAAGAGTGACATCTCAATGACCAGAGTGACATCTCATTGACCAGAGTGACATCTTATTGACCAGAGTGACTTCTCATTGATCAGAGTGATATCTCATTGATCAGAGTGACATTTTATAGACAAGAGTGACATCTCAGTGACAAGAGTGACATCGCATTAACCAGAGTGACTTCTCATTGACCAGAGTGACATTTCATTGACAAGAGTGACATCTCATTGACAAGAGTGACATCTCATTGCCCAGAGTGACATCTTATTGACCAGAGTGACATCTTATTGACCAGAGTGACATCTCATTGACAAGAGCGACATCTCATTGGCCAGAGTGACATCTCATTGACAAGAGCGATATCTCATTGACAAGAGTGACATCTCATTGACCAGAGTGACATCTCATTGACAAGAGCGACATCTCATTGACCAGAGTGACATCTCATTGACCAGAGTGACATCACATTAACCAGAGTGACATCTCATTGACCAGAGTGACATTTCATTGACCAGAGTGACATCTCATTGACCAGAGTGACATTTCATTGACCAGAGTGACATCTCATTGACAAGAGCGACATCTCATTGACCAGAGTGACATCTCAATGACCAGAGTGACATCTCATTGACCAGAGTGACATCTTATTGACCAGAGTGACTTCTCATTGACCAGAGTGATATCTCATTGATCAGAGTGATATTTTATTGACAAGAGTGACATCTCAGTGACAAGAGTGACATCGCATTAACCAGAGTGACATCTCATTGACCAGAGTGACATTTCATTGACCAGAGTGACATCTCATTGACCAGAGTGACTTCCCATTGACCAGAGTGACATTTCATTGACAAGAGTGACATATCATTGACCAGAGTGACATCTCATTGACTAGAGTGACAACTCATTGACCAGAGTGACATCTCATTGACCATAGTGACATCTCATTGACCAGAGTGACATATCATTGACCAGAGTGACATCTCATTGACCAGAGTGACATTTCATTGACAAGAGTGACATCTCATTGACCAGAGTGACATCTCATTGACAAGAGCGATATCTCATTGACCAGAGTGACTTCTCATTGACCAGAGTGATATCTCATTGACCAGAGTGAAATTTCATTGACCAGAGTGACATCTCATTAACCAGAGTGACATTTCATTGACCAGAGTGATATCTCATTGACCAGAGTGAAATTTCATTGACCAGAGTGACATCTCATTGACCAGAGTGACATTTCATTGACCAGAGTGACATCTCATTGACCAGAGTGACATCTCATTGACAATAGCGATATCTCATAGACCAGAGTGACCTCTCATTGATCAGAGTGACTTTCTTCCAACGTCCAACGTTGAATTTCATTTCACTTTTGTTTATTTGATTATATGTGTAATACTAATGGCAAATGTCATGAGGATGGAGTAGAAACTATAATAATATACATGATTTATATAGCGCTCTATATAATTGTAAAATTACTCTGAAGCGCTTCACAACATGTGGATAATAATATAATAATGAATCGAATGGAAATCATGTTATGAACAATATTTTGTCAGACCTATACTAAATTATTAAATGAACAACACAACAGCTTACCAAAAGATAAAAAAAAAAAAAGGTCGAGATGTGATGATAAGCTTTGGTTCATTAGGGAGTGTCACTAAAATAGAATAGAATTGCATGAAGCTAAGATTCGATTTCATAAAGTAAATCATTCTAAAATCAAAACTAACCTCAAAACAGCTAGAAAAGTCTATAGAAAAACAAATAAAAGTTACTTGATTATAAGTAAAAAAAATCCAATGAGATGAGATATACTGTTAAAATGAATTTTAAGAAAATCTGGAATATTTTGAACAAATGTTACGGGTCTGTTAAAGAAGAGGCCCCTGGGCCTTAATGGTCACTTGGCTTTTGATATATCAGATCCCATATCAATTGTTGTATCCTTACACTGAATTTATCATTTATCCCAACCAAATTTGAACTAGAACACTGAGAGGTCAGTAAACATTTTTCCTGACTTTTGAATTAGTGACCTTGAGTTCTTTGACATTGTTAAATCGTTGCTTTATAATGTCCTTACAAATTGTTAATCAGTAAAAAAGATTCAAAATTTGGCTCAGTGACCTTGACGTTTGGTAAGTTGACTCGTTGTTTAAATCAGACCAAATTTGCGTCATAATTTATCTTTAACCCAATTACCTCGACTTTTGATCAGTGGACTCAAACCTAAATAACCACAAATTTCCAACTATTACAACTACAGTTATCCAAAATAAATAAATAATCAGAAACTACAAAAATGATATTAGGGTAAACGACAACATTGTTAAAAAGGTATGTTCTTGAGAAATACGAAAGTTGCCAGGAGCTTACGGGAGCAAGACTTGTCAGCCGCTAACCGAAAGTCCTTGAAATATGGATCCAATTGTCAAATCCAGCGAGGTGACCATCGGTCAATTAACTTCTTGTCGACTTCTGCCAACTATGTTTCATGATGTCATAAGGAAATGGTCATCATTGAAAAGTTAATGTGACCTTGACTTATTACCATGTTTTGTTGTTATTAATTCTTGTTCAATTCCGACAAACTTTGCTTAATAATTTCATAACAAAAAATTAGTTGTTTTGTTTAATAATGTGATCACAAAATGTGAAAAATCGGTGAAAAGTTAAAAGAAAGATTGACCATAACCTTGTGATTTGACCGTTGACCTGGACATTTGGTCAGTTGACTCCTTGTTTGATTTCTACCAATTTTGCTTCATAATGGCATAGCAAATTGTTCAAAAGTGAAAAGGTACAACATTTCTCATTGATCTTTGACCTGGTGTCCTTGAAATTTGATGAATTGACTATTTGTTTAATTCCAACCAACTTTGCTTCATTATGTCATTACACAAAGTTCATCAGTCAAAAGTTAAGAAAAAATTTACCTTTACCTTTGACCCGGTGACCCTTGATTTTACTCAGTTGGCTCCTTGTCTAACTAATTGTCTTTCCTAATGTGAAAACTAAATGATAATACGTGAAAAGTTACAAAATTTGACCTTAACCTTGAACTTTGGTCAGTTGATTTCCTGTCTCATTCCGATCAAGTTTGCTTCATGTCAACAAAATGTTCAAAATGAAAAAGTACAAAATTTGACCTTCACCTTTGAACCTGACAACCTTGATTGCCTGCAATTTTACGTTCAGCGTCAGAGCTCAGTAGGAACACAACATCATAAAGGCTTATGAATCTTTAAGAATTTTAACCTTGGAAAGTGGCCCTTCACACCCTTAAAATGTTCCCAATAGTCCCAAGTTCCCTGTTCAGCATGATATGAAGTCTGAGGAGTATGAAACTCATAATTTCGATAAAGCACTTTAAGACCCTTATATCTTCAAAAAATATTTCTTTTCAGCATATCGGGGTCTAAAGAAGATTGTTTGATGAAGAAAGCTGTTAATATACAGAAAATGTGGAAAGCACAATCATAATTTGGCAGAATGCTTTCAGCGCAAATATCGGTGAAACAAGACTTCAGTTATATGAGTTCACTTGCACTCGTTATATCCTGCTATGCCTTTTTACGACCAATTGCCACAGCCCTAGTGGCCAACAATTACCTATGTTATTATGTAGCCATAGACCTAGTGAATGTTGAGTGAATGATCAAATAAGACTAAGACTTTATTTGAAGATTTTTTTTTTCATTTCCAGGAAGTAGAAATCGCAAAAAATTCAAATGGTCTATCGCAATAACTGCACATCGCAATAATAACCCAAAATACGTAGTTTATCAAAGTTTATCAACTGATACTTAGACAACTCCTATTCCTTCGGATAATGTAACAGACCCGACTATTTTTGCAACATTTATGATTACACGAGGTAATTGTGTTATCCTGGACAATGCATATTTTCGCATGTTTTGCCAAAATAAACAATCAACTTAGCAAATTATATGTCGAATTCAATGCCCATGTCACTATTTCCTTTTGTTCATATTTTACCCCAAGTTTCATCGATTTTGATTTCGGATTATGGTTTTGTTTACGCTTCGGTATTCTCTAATTTTGTTACACATATGTGACCTCTGTTACACATATTGGTGTGACAAAGTGATTAATTAAACCTTGCAGCTTGCGTCATGCGGGGTCATAGAATGGAAAACATTTGAGTGATTTCTGTACACTTACGAGTTCTTTTGCTCAGTCAGGGTCGGACTTACTAGGAGGTTCACATGGATCACCTAGTACATACTCGGAATTCGGTTTTACTTCTTCTTAGAAACTATCAGTAAAATCTACCTCAGACGTCGATAAGTATATATTCTTAGATGGATTTGACCATCGAGAGGCTTTATTATGAGGGAGACAAAATTATTCACATATTAAATTTGGATGAAAAATGCTTAAATTTGCTTTATTAAAGTTGCTAATTTTTAATAATCTAGGGCAACCACTACGTTTACAAAAGTGTGTACAGACATCACATTTTTGGTTTTCATTAGGAAATAATTCCCAATTTTAAATAAATTCTTATATGATCGGTGGTAAACTCTTCCGCCTTAAAAAGGTAAATTTGACTTTAGTGCATTTATTTTTCACCTATCATTTTTTTCTGATATAAAATCTTCTTTATAAAATGAATGTTTGTCACTTCTAACATCATTTTGTAAAAGTCAGTTGACAGGCAAAGGCAGTCTTGTTAAGTGAATTGTTAGTTTTGTCACATAACCATACCAAGCAATAACCTCAGATGCTCTTTGAGGCCTTTGGGCTTTCTTTTCCCATTTCACAAAATCAGCAATGCACTGACATAACACTTTGAATCAAACATTAGGAAGGCATTCGATTTCAATTTTTGGATCAATGGAGTTTATCATAGCACCTATGGGGCTTACAAAGTATGTTCGGCCATCGCAAAATGTTGCAACTGCTATCCCAATAACATGGAGCGTTTCTTTACTGTTTGTTGACGCTTTTGCCTTGGTAATCTCCGATTTCTTTTTTTTAATGAAAACAGCTGCTCCAGAATCTCCAGGTTCTAAAAAGTTCTCTGTGTTTTTTTTATTAATGCATATGTTGTTCAGGAAATTGTTCGTTTTACCTTGCTTGCCAGGATATATATTCGGTCGAAAAAAAGCCCCGCTAAAATAAAACTGTCCTTCGGTAAGCCCTGATGTTCTTCCAAATTTATGCACAGTCGTGTCCATTTCGATCTCATCCATATTTAGTATCGGGGGGCCCATATCCAAATCTTCTGTGTCACCTGTTTAAAAACAATTATTACTGAATGAAACTTTTTAATTAATTATATTACATATAAGTATTTTCTGTGCGTTTGAATCAATCATTTCAAACAGGAAACATATTAAAATGGATGAAAGGACAAAGTTTTTCCTTCAAATTAGGATTTCATCAAAGGAACATGTGAATATTTGTTCTGATGCAGTTAATCGATAGTAACCTTACATGTACAATTGAAAGAATTGTGTTTCTTTATGACAACGAAATACATAACTAGCGCACTACACATCACGTATTAAATGTTGAACACATAATGACGGAATTTTAACTTACCATCTAAAGGAAATTTCGAAGTCTGAGGTATGCGACATGTTAGTTTAACATACGCAGAGTCGACGCCTGTTTCACCATCTTGGTATTGAACATTTCCAAATCTGGCATCAATGAGTTTACCACACGTTTTGTTACGATAGTCATCCTCAAACGAAGGCTGTACAACAACATAGGGATTCCGGACGAGTGATTCGCGAATTTTTTGTCGAATGCTAGGATCAGTAAGTTCCTGGTCCGAAAGTAGAACATGTGCACATGTCAGTAGTCCATACTGATTTGTGTCAATCTCCTTCACGAAGACGCCTATAGAGCCTGAATCTACTTTTCCTGAAACGCCTATGCTACAGCCTAGACGGAGAGGATCGTAGAAGTCCTTAGCTGTAGCGAAGAACACATAACCCTCCCTGACATCAACTGGAACTTTGTCCAATTCCCTTGGGAACTTAGGCTCTCCTAATGGAATGATGCCCTTGCAAGCACAGTAGATGACAATACATGGGGTATTATCTATGCCGCCTCGACGAGACATGACAGGACTCGTACTGATGGTGACCAGGTTCGAATGCGTCTTCATCAGTTCTGATGTGTATTTTCTGACGACTTTGTTGAGGTTCGATCGCCGACTTTCAAAATGAATCCGAACGTTTTCCGCTGGTTGGTTATCCGTGTAAGCGTTTACTTCTTTCATCTCGTTTGTCGACTTTTCGATAGTTTTCTTCTGGATGGTTAAGCCCACGTGCTTGTCGCAGGATAGATGGACGTGATCAAAGTCTATTGCCCGCAATCCGATGACTTCTCTGCCAGATTCATTTGTACCATAGCAGACAGCTGTCAGTTTGCCACCTACAAAGTAATACGAAAAATGAGTGATAACAGTGATAAAACATGTCACAATAACTTAGGACAAATATGTACAAATCAGAATTACTGATATATCAAAACCGAATTTAAGAAATAGTTGTAATAAGTTTGCTGACCACGTCGATCGTGTATACCTTACTGACCTTGAGATTAACGACACAACAGACTCTCCAACATCAGCCTCATGCCTCGATTTTTACTAAACTATGACCAACACGGTCAGCTTACTATTAACCTGTATCATAATGTGACGATTTCGATTTTTCGATCGTGAACTTTCCCTTTTTTGAGAGTAACATCCCTGCTTCTCCATCCTATGGTGTTTACATGTCGCAGTTGATTAGTTATTCTATGGCTTATCTGAATATCAAGATTTTCGTGATAGATGTCAACTCCTGACGAACAAACTTACGGCACAGGGATTCAAGAGATGCTGGTCAATGAAGACTATGGGCAAGTTTTATTGTCGCCATCTTGAACTCATCGAGAAATATTCTGTATCTTTGTGTGATATGAAGATGGACGTTTATGTGTATGCTCATTAGTGTGCTTACTTTTTGTGATTGACAATGATGACTCGGTTCTCATTTTGAGGATTTATGTTTACTTGGATGTGACCAGGATTTACATGGCGAGAATATGAGAAGTAGAAAGTATCATGAAGATGTCATATTCATTTTTTAAGTAATCGTCTTCCACCCAAAATTGATTTCCACTGCATTCCTCGGAAAATGCGTCTTTGAAATTTGCTAGGGGAATTGCAAAGGTCGAGAGGAATCTTTGTGTACTCATGTAATTCATTATTTCGTTATAAATGTGTCTGTGGCCAATTTTCCTCAGCTATTTTAACCTGCCAGTATCTGTTTTTGAAGATCTTTTTAAGCATAAACTTCATTCAGTGTCAAGTAATAGGCCATATGAACGTCCACTATGTTACAGGAAAATAGCATGTGTATCCGCATTGTAGTGTGCACTACCGGAACTGGATTGCCACACATGGTATGGCTTTATGAAATGAGTTGAGATAAACTCTCTCGTTGTGAATATATTGCACTAACGACATATAGAGCATTTTATTACATTTTGCATGTGAAATATAAAACATTTTAAAACTGATAAAACGTATATTTTCACTGCAGTAATGAACAGTGAAAATATAGGGTTTTGCTAAAACTACTTCCTGTTGGAAAGTTTCCCTTGATCGAACTCCCCTTTGCCCACTGGCATTGTTGCCGTCTACTAGGACCTGTATATTGGGTGAAAGATGGAAATAGATGATCTGGAAGAAATGGCAATTTTCAGCAGTAGATATTGATGGGGTACTGCTGCAGGATAAGATTATAATTTAAAATGTACACATATCCTGATCAGCTGACCAAATCTTGGCTAAAGCAGGTAATATCTTGCGAACAATCAGACACATATGACAAAGGTAGTCTCCTTCATCGGTACCAAACAATGAATTTTCGATATTTCGAATTCGATTCTCAGAAAGAATATTTCTTAAAATATTTATCTGTGATGAAACTTCAATCATATCCTGACTCAGAATAAATTAATGTACTGAAATTTGCGGTAGGAAGAATGCAAGACTGAAAAAAGCTTTGAGGCTACATTATCATGTTTTACCTGAGAATCGCCGGAAATACCAGGCAGCTGTCAGTTTGTCACCTACAAAGTAATACGAAAAATGAGTGATAACAGTGATAAAACATGTCACAATAACTTAGGACAAATATGTACAAATCAGAATTACTGATATATCAAAACCGAATTTAAGAAATAGTTGTAATAAGTTTGCTGACCACGTCGATCGTGTATACCTTACTGACCTTGAGATTAACGACACAACAGACTCTCCAACATCAGCCTCATGCCTCGATTTTTACTAAACTATGACCAACACGGTCAGCTTACTATTAACCTGTATCATAATGTGACGATTTCGATTTTTCGATCGTGAACTTTCCCTCTTTTGAGAGTAACATCCCTGCTTCTCCATCCTATGGTGTTTACATGTCGCAGTTGATTAGTTATTCTATGGCTTATCTGAATATCAAGATTTTCGTGATAGATGTCAACTCCTGACGAACAAACTTACGGCACAGGGATTCAAGAGATGCTGGTCAATGAAGACTATGGGCAAGTTTTATTGTCGCCATCTTGAACTCATCGAGAAATATTCTGTATCTTTGTGTGATATGAAGATGGACGTTTATGTGTATGCTCATTAGTGTGCTTACTTTTTGTGATTGACAATGATGACTCGGTTCTCATTTTGAGGATTTATGTTTACTTGGATGTGACCAGGATTTACATGGCGGGTGTCGTCGATGAAGAAGAAGACGCTTACTTTTCCGGAACACCTGATCTTATTCTTTTGGACTTTTCGAGGGTCTCAATGTAAATCGTTCCTCATATTTAGCTTCTAGTTTAATTGATTTTGAGTTTTGATTGTGGTTTCGTTGACGCTTTGGTATTCTCTGATTTTTGTAATATTGTAATAAGATTAAGTCACGCCTGATATGTAATCGCTATGTTCACTGTGGAACTGGAGATAACACGAGAATATGAGAAGTAGAAAGTATCATGAAGATGTCATATTCATTTTTTAAGTAATCGTCTTCCACCCAAAATTGATTTCCACTGCATTCCTCGGAAAATGCGTCTTTGAAATTTGCTAGGGGAATTGCAAAGGTCGAGAGGAATCTTTGTGTACTCATGTAATTCATTATTTCGTTATAAATGTGTCTGTGGCCAATTTTCCTCAGCTATTTTAACCTGCCAGTATCTGTTTTTGAAGATCTTTTTAAGCATAAACTTCATTCAGTGTCAAGTAATAGGCCATATGAACGTCCACTATGTTACAGGAAAATAGCATGTGTATCCGCATTGTAGTGTGCACTACCGGAACTGGATTGCCACACATGGTATGGCTTTATGAAATGAGTTGAGATAAACTCTCTCGTTGTGAATATATTGCACTAACGACATATAGAGCATTTTATTACATTTTGCATGTGAAATATAAAACATTTTAAAACTGATAAAACGTATATTTTCACTGCAGTAATGAACAGTGAAAATATAGGGTTTTGCTGGAACTACTTCCTGTTGGAAAGTTTCCCTTGATCGAACTCCCCTTTGCCCACTGGCATTGTTGCCGTCTACTAGGACCTGTATATTGGGTGAAAGATGGAAATAGATGATCTGGAAGAAATGGCAATTTTCAGCAGTAGATATTGATGGGGTACTGCTGCAGGATAAGATTATAATTTAAAATGTACACATATCCTGATCAGCTGACCAAATCTTGGCTAAAGCAGGTAATATCTTGCGAACAATCAGACACATATGACAAAGGTAGTCTCCTTCATCGGTACCAAACAATGAATTTTCGATATTTCGAATTCGATTCTCAGAAAGAATATTTCTTAAAATATTTATCTGTGATGAAACTTCAATCATATCCTGACTCAGAATAAATTAATGTACTGAAATTTGCGGTAGGAAGAATGCAAGACTGAAAAAAGCTTTGAGGCTACATTATCATGTTTTACCTGAGAATCGCCGGAAATATTAAACTTTAGAAAATAGAAATACACGAAAAGAAAGTTTTTCTATAATGATGTACAATAAAAATATTATATTTAAGATGTTAGCGGGAAAAAATACGTTTAAACAAAATAACAAATATTACCTTTAAGGTGAAAGTTCACTTTAGATGGTCTAACCTTAAAGTCTGTTATAGGCCTAGCTTAAATTTAATCTTTGAAAATTATGTTAACTTCACAAAAATGTTCGTTTTCAGTAATTGCGTTACTTTGAGTTTTTTTGTCGTTGGCGGACATAAACTGGAATAACACAGAGTCTGAAATTAGCTATAGTGTTTCGAATCTTAATATTCGCCGCTGTGCGTTCACCTTACGACAGCGACAGTACTTCCGGTAACGATGTCTGACAACTAAGCCACAGTTATACGTAACTTCTCTTCATAAATACCAAATACAAATACTTTATTCAGTGCACTTAATGTAATTACATACATTTTGTCTAGATTTAGGTAGTTCATGGTTAAGAATTTGAGGAAGGACTGTTGCGTCGGAGTCGTCCGAAATTTCCTCATTTTTTTCAAGTGGGTGGAGTGTAAACACGAGCAGTTATCAGTATTACATATATTTACAGGGAAACTGCACATAAGTTTAGCGTTACCTTCCTCCGCCCATCAATTTACTACTTTAGATTGAACGACCAATCAAATAATTTGATATAAGATTCCTTCATGGTGCAAACGCCCACCGTACTATTAATTATTGTCCCTTTGAGGAGGCAGGGTGATCTAGTGGTAGGATACCGGGCTCGTGATCGAAGGGTTGCGAGTTCGAGTCCCGGTCATGGCTCTTTGTTGTGTCCTTAAGCAAGATACTTTTTATGTCGTAATTACGACTTAGTATGTCGTAATTACGACTTAGCTATCTCGTAATTACGACTTATGAAATATCTTATGAGTAGCAATGCTCAATATCGTAGACGCTCTCAATGACCAATGTGCTATCTACGTACCTGGGACAGCCACTGGCTGAATTGAATGGGTATAATAAACTAACTTACCTTAAATTAACGACAGCAAATACTCCAAGACAACCGTTCCAATGAAAACACAGCATTATACAGAAACAATAATAATAATAATATTTATTCAGGTAAAAGGAAAAATTGAATACATAAAAACTTTTGAATTTAAAATTTTACAGATGGTAATTATAACAGATTTTGACTTGAATTCCTTGGGATAGCCCATATAAAGCCTTAAAGGCTTATTTGCTCCACATAAGATATTCCATAAGTCATAAGTACGGGATAACTAAGTCGTAATTACGAGATAACTAAGTCGTAATTACGAGATAACTAAGTCGTAATTACGAGATACTAAGTCGTAATTACGAGATAACTAAGTCGTAATTACGACATTCTAAGTCGTAATTACGAGATAGCTAAGTCGTAATTACGACATAAAAGTTTACTTCATGTGGCACTAACCGGCTTCCGTAGTTTTGGACCCAAACTGAGATTTATGGCATTGATTTACTTTAGTGGGGTTTAGATAAATTTTGATTCCCTTCAAAAGTATAAAATTGTGCTTTAAAACTCAGTTTAGGTCCAAAACTAGCTGTAACGAATTCTCACGTCCAGGTGACAAAGACAATACAATATTTCAAACTTTCTTCTTATAATTAGCCCACTTGAAATTACACTAGTAAGTTGATGGTCAAACGTGAAATGTACATGTATTTTCGCAAAAAAACCCAACGTGATATGCCGCTGTTTTATGATATAGCCTATATCACTGATTGTAAACGCATTGCCATTGTATTTAAATTTCATCTCAAAGAGATCAAACATAACATAGTTTTCACGAAAAAAACTATATGAGTTCAAATTAATTAACCACCAGAAACCCTAATACGGACACTCTTAGAAGGGTATTTATGCGTCGAAATAGGGAAATTTCATTCGGCGATGTGGTTATTAAGAAATAATTTTTCTTTTTTGTTGTTTACTGGTGTGTAAACTGATTTTTTTATACAGATATTTCAAATGACGCGCGTCAGCGCGTTATGATGAAATATCTGTATATAAAAAGTCAGTTTGCACCCCAGTAAACAACAAAAAGGAAAATTTATTTCTTATATTTGCATTTTGACACTTTAAAAGGAAAGGGAAAGGATGTCAACTTCAAGTAGTAACAGAATCTAGTCCACAATAACATTGTTTGTTACCGTTAGACATTTAAAATATTTTATTTTTCATAATTATATTGCTTTCATTTGCTTATTAAAATTTTTAAAAATCAAGTTCATCCAAAGTTTTAATTAAAGGTAACAAATTAACAATGCGCGCTCACACTAATAGCGCAAGCGTGATAGTGGTCCGGCTTGTATTCCTACGCGCTAGAATAACGTTTACCGAAGTGTAAACGTCAAAACCGTTGGCAGCACCATATAGGGAATACACACCGGAAATGTAAATATTACTTGATAACTGTTCAATACAAGACAACTGTTTTCCTGATGCAGTTTGTCGTTCTAAATTTTTACCTGTTTATTTAAAGAGGCATCACGATAAAACTATAATTTTTTACGCTTATTTAGAATTATTGTGTATATGAATTAAATGTATACTCTTGTAGAAAATTAATGGGCGATTTACGCTGAAATATGTTCTCAAAAAAATTAATTAATAATTAAAAAAGGGAATCAGTATTCGTTGATCAACGATTTGGACATGTAATTTTTTTTGCATCACATATGATAACGCATGCGCATAACAAGCTACATCGGTAAACAAAAAATGGCGATCCGCGTGACCTACATGCAACTACCAAGTGAAAAGTGGCCGAATGGTACGTCAAACTTTAACGTAAGGATTATATTACGGAAGCATAATGAGGGATGGGAAGTATTCAAGGGAGAGACTAACAGCCCAATTGTTTCATGTTACAGTTTTCTTCTGTATAGCCGGTGACACAGTTTTGATTTGGTTTTTGGGCCTCCCAAGGGATAACTCTTTCATTCCTCTGTTACATGAAATGCGTGTGTAAAACTTGAAAGCGTGTATTGTAATATTCCCTTTATAATATTCCAGTAAAACGGCATTATTGAATTATATTGCTGAAGAGAAAGATATTTTCACATACAAGAAAAACCGTATGGGGGGGGGGGGGGTGGGTGGGTTACGTTGTAAAACGCCGGTATATGGCGATTGAGTTTAATGTATACAGATTCAATTTGGACAAAATGAATAAATTTATGTCATCATGTGCGGATAAAAAATTCAAAATATATGCATTATATAAGTGAAGTCATTAATTCATAAAAAAAAAATCATATACATGTATATCCCATGTCTGCAGTTGTGTTGAAAATGTTAACGAACCTTTAAATTTACATTTAAAAAAGTAAAATTAATCATAACATATATAAATGGATTAAGTATTAGACAATTATCTTCTCGACAAGTTCCAAATTTGATATATATAATATACATGTATTCTACATGTTTAGTGCGTGGTGCGTCATATGAATGCACGGACTTCCGTGATACATATACAATTGTAAGTGTTAAAGTATGTTGACGCTGAAAGTTGGATAGATTTTATATGAATATATAGATAGTCTGAAAAAAAATCTTCAAGACATCGAGTTGTATTAAAATAATCGAAATCATTTCATTTTATTTTTGTACTTTTCAATGCATGCACACCTTTTGTGAAATGGTTCTAAATGAGGATTCGTGAAAATAACTTTTTACAGAAATTAAGGTTTGCCCTATGGTTGTCATCGTCGGTCACCCACATGACACTGTTAAACGTACAATGTAAGAGTGCAGTGTCGTGTGGGTTTCTGTACCCATTTGCATCGGTTTCAGTCAGGTACTGATGTCGATAAATGATGAAGAGATGTCGACATAAATTTCTTCATATGAATATCGTGTGTAATAAACGTCTGATAATTAATGTGAATGTGATTCAATAAATTTATACACGGACTAAGTGTCTGGTTCATCATCGGACGTACATGTATATACATTACGCGTCCCCTCTTGGGCCCCTTCGTCAAATTGACCGAGAACGCTATCACTTGTCGCGTGATCAGTGCTATTTTCATCGGGCTTTCCCGAGGAATGCAATTTTGAAAGTGGCTAATAAACACATTTTGAGTGGACTTTGAATATTGAAATAACAGGAAAATGTATCTGGTAGTGCAGACAGCATGTACATTCAAGAAATTCATTGCAGACTTCCCCGGGATATATAAATCAAGTTGAAAATTGCTTCGCAAAATTTAAATGCTTAATGACCGAAGAAAGATTCCTTGAACTAGCTGGTATCAACTTTAAACTTTCAGAAATACGTGCCATACAGGAAATCACAGCGAGAGTAACATCAAATTGTGGATGTTTTAAAGTGTGAAGACTGTGATTGTTGATTGTTTCTATGTCTCGCCTTTCCCGATATCAGTTACACTATAAAAAGTTGACTTTAACGCAAATTCTCAAAATTCCCATGTTTTTGCCTCAAAACAGCAGAACCTGCAAATAACTTTCCTCCAAATTTACATAAGATGTTCAATATGATGATATTAGTAGCTACTTTAAGTTTCAATTCGATCGGATATCAGTAACACTATATAAAGTGAACTGTAACGCAAAATCTCAATATCCCCATGTTTTTGCCCCAAAACACCGAAATCTGTCACACGATTTCTTTCAAATTAAGGTAAGGTATTAAGTATGATGGTCTGAGAAATATGCCGAAATTTCAATGCAATTGGATAAGTATAACACTTGACGCGGTCGCCGCCACCACCGCCGTCGACGCCGCCGCCGCCGCCGCCGCCGCCGCCGGAAAAGTAACACCTAAATCTCGCTTTCTCGACTATCGTCGAAGCGAGACAAAAAACTAGATTTGATGGGAGAGTTCAATGTAGTATAAGTCATTTGAAACTAGTTTTGGGTGAAGGTTATCTTCGTTGATTCAGAAGTGGGCAACTATAGTTAGTGATTGTTCATTCATGTACACACCAAAAATTGTGTGTTTGCATCTATAATTGGATTTTAAAATGCAACTTTCACATTTCATTCTTTTACCATGTCCAAAAAATCTGAATAACGCCTTCTTCAGTACATCCAGTACTTTTCATTTTAATATGATTACGGACTTTTTACTTATTGGTCTTGTCACTACGCCAAACTTGTATGTTTATTCAAACCAGGTTACACGCTAGTTGTTGTCGGCTGGGATTGTGGTAGAAACATATCACACATTTGAAAAGTAACTAACTCGAGTTAAATCAATATCATATCCGACAACGACTCGTTATGTAACCTCTATTTGTTGAATATGTTTGATAGTGTTTAAATAATTATAATGATTTAATTCTTTTTAAGTTATTTAAATATTGATTTATGTTCAGTTTTAAATAACTAAATCTCGTTATATCGACTTACATGTAGATTAAATTATTCAATGGATTCCCTACCATTGGCTCTATAAGTCTCGAAACACAAATAATAACGACAGTGCACATAGGGACATTTGTCAAATTTTCAAGACGATCTGCCACTTGGTCAAGACAAGCCATGGAAGTTAATATATCACAAGATATTGATCATCTTTGTATGCATATATATATGTATTTATTATAGTCACGGTACACCGCTGTTGGTAAACATCGTCTGTTTGAGAGGTCAAAGTGGTATAGATGAAAGGTCAAAGTGACATGAGGTGAAATCGAATCGAGGTGGGACGGGGTACGTGTCAAAGCACGTGATACAGGTGAGACACGAGCGTTAATAGGTGTTATAATGGTGGTATTAATGTTTGGTCGTCATTCGAAGTCTTGACGGTCTACCACTAGGCAGAAAAGTTTCACAACAGATCATGAGCGACAGTGATACTACAACAACAGATGAGAACGTACATGTACGTAACGAGGATGCGAGTGGAGAGACACACGACACAGTGAAAGAAACTTTTGATTTGTTTAAAAGTTATCTGACCACACAGTTAACGAATTTTAAAAGAGACATTACTGAAGCTAACGAAGTTTCGTCAGAAAGGGCTGCCAAAAAGTTGAAGGAAGAAAATACTGTGAAGTTTAAAAAGATCGGGAACAAGGTACAGTTCGAATTTAACAAAGGCATCCTAGAATCTCTGGAGGCTTTAGAAAAGGCTATTAACAAAAAAGACAGCGACAAGGCTAAAGGCATTGTTTCGGACGTGAAAAGTACCATAAAGAGGAGAAACAAGTTTATTCGTCTTGCGGATAAATCCCCAGCGGGTTGGGAAACGGTGAAAGAATATGAATCTGACGAGCTGGCGTCGGATTCTGAAGACGAAAAGCGTATAAGGAAGGCCGAATTCCGTGCATTAAAAACTATAAAGACCAGGAGAAATGAGAGTACGTCACGCCGTCGTTATTCTGCTTCAAGTACCAATACCGGCCCTTCTGGCGGGAGGGATAATGGAAGAGCGTCATTTGCTACGGGGAGCAGCAACAGTGGGGTCATCTCGACAATCAACACATTTCAGGGGAGGGGCGCGGCCGCGCCCTTTCGTTTCAACGCCGGGAGATCAGCGTCGTCCAACGACATGTGTTTTCAATGTGGAGAGTTTGGTCACTGGAGGTGGCAGTGTGGAAAGGGCAAGACAGACACAGCCGGAGACAATAAGGGCAACAAATGAGCAGGGACATGCGATAAGTGATAAGTACAGCTTTACATACTTTGGTAAAAACCTAGAGTCGGTTCACGACCTGATATTTCAGAAACAATTCTTTGAATTGGAAGAAAAGCGTGTCGATAGTTCAGAACTTTCTGTAAAAGGACGATTAAAGCGTCATTTCGATTTTTGGTGTGAAATTGAAGCTAATAAGTTTGTTTTGGGCATTTTAAAATTCGGGTTCGTTATTCCTTTTATAAGCGAACCAGTTAGGTCATTCACTCGTAATAATAGGTCTGCTTTGGAGCACGCAGACTTCAGCACCATATATATTTACTAAATGTTTGGGGTCTTTAGTGAAATACTGGAGATTGCATTTCATAGATATAGTGGTTTATTTGGATGGGGTTGTAGCGAAACCGTTAGCAAGTGTGAGAAAAACTCGGCGTTTGTTTTACAGACTTTGTCAAAAGCGGGTTTTTTGGTGAACGTTGAAAATCAATATGGAATCCAGTACAGAGTTAAGAATGGTTGGGTTTATGTTGGTCCTCAGTAGATTTCGCCATAAGTATTCCAGACAGGAGATTGAGAGTTTTAGCGGAGTCTATACAGGCGGTACTCGAGAAGTTACCCAGGGTAGCAGCTAGAGAAATAGCTCAGGTAAGGGGAAGAGTGATCTCCCTTTCTCCAGTAGTAGGGTCGGTTTGTAGACTAATGACAAGGTTTCTACATAGGTTTATTCTAAATAGGCACAGTTGGGATGGTCTTAAACTGATAGAATCTGACGATAGATGTATCGTAGAATTATTCTTTTGGAAAAACAATGTAGATGGTTTAAACTGCAGGAAATTGGCGGTTTACGAAGTTCCTCGTACACTTGTGTATTCAGATGCTAGCAGTACAGCGTGTGGAGCCTTTATTGTCGAGGTTCAGAAAACATTTACGCAGGTAGAAAGAGGGAAAAGTTCAACTTGGAGAGCGTTAAAAGCAATTGAGTTAGCTTTGAAAAGCTATAGTGGTCTGTTAGAAGGGAAAACTGTAAAGTGGTTTACCGATAGCTAGAATTGCGCTAAAATTTCAGATAATGCTAGCATTAATTTCGAATTACATATGGCTTATGAAATATTTAACGTTTGTGTTGATCATAACATTTCATTAGATGTGCAGTTGATACCGAGGAAGGAGAATGAACAGGCCGATTATATCAGTAAGGCTATAGATTTTGATGATTGGGGTGTAAGTCGCGAGTTTTTGAGTTTATGGACTCAATGTGGGGACCACACACAATCGATAGATTTGCTGACTGTAACAAAAAAAATGAAACAGATTTAATTCCAGGTATTGGAATCAAGGTTGTGAATCGGTTGATGCTTTAGCCCATAGTTGGGAAGGTGAAAACAATTGGCTGGTACCTCCTTTGTATTTAGTTATGACAACTATTAAGCATGTTGTAGCATGTAAGACTATAGGGACTTTGGTTGTTCCTAAATGGCCTTCTTCCCCTTTCTGGACAATGATTTTTGGGGAGCATTATGAATACAAGTCCTATGTAGAGGACGTATTCGAGTTCTCTGAGATAGAACGCATTTTTGTGCAAGGCAATAACAAAAATTCATTATTTGGTTCTGAAAAAACTGACAGGATATGCTTTAGCGATAAAGCTGAATGGACAACTTTGAATTATGTGTATTTTTATTTTTTACAGAAGTTAATATGTATAATATTGGAGATGCAGACCCTGTTAAGGGCACAACTGTTACAAATTGTAATTGTGTAGTCCAGTCGAGAGGACAAACTTATTGTTTTGGTTGGCTCCCATTGAAGGAGTGGCTTCACCTGAAGAAGCGATATATATGATATGATTGAGGTCCAGTTGGACAGATCATAACCTGTTGGTTATTATTGGAGTTGTTTCCCCTGATGAAGCAACTGTTGGACGATTGTAATTGTGGTTTTTCAATTATTGGAGAAGTATCGAACTCTGTATCTTGAGAATTGTAATTAAAAATGCTTATTGAAGTTTGTCATGTATTTAGGATTTCAGACGTCTTTACGGTGGGGTGTTGGAAGGATTTCGGAAATATCGTGGATCCTACATTATGTGAACTGGCTAAGTCGTTACCAGAGGTAGTGAAGAATTGTCGGGCAGCAAATACTAGAAAGAAATATAGCTATGGCTTTAACAAGTTTTGTAACTGGTGTAAACAGTTTAATATTTGCCCATTACCAGCAGACGAATCATACGTCGCTTTGTACATTATTTTTTTTATTGAAAAAGCAGCGATCTACGTCGATTATTGATGAAGCTGTTTACTCCATAAGTTGGGTGCACGATATTTCGGGTTATAAAAATCCATGTAAATGTACATTGGTTAAAAGTGTACAGGAAGGGACACACAGAATTATAGGTACATAAACTGTGAAAAAGGAACCTGTGACGTCTGAAGTTTTAGCGTCATTGGTTAACAGATTCGGGGGATCCGATGCAAATTTGTCTGATTTACGTACCGTTACTATGTGTATTATAGGATTCGCAGGATTTCTTCGATATAGTGAAATGGGAAATGTCCGGAGATCTGATTTGTATAGGGAAGGAGCTGACGTCATTATCGCAAAAAACAAATAATTCTACGTGTCCAGTGTCTGTTTTGGAGAGATATTTTCTGAAGGCAAACATTAGTGTTAAGTCGGACGAATTTATATTTAGGAGTTTGACATTTTTCAAGTCTGATAATTCTTTCAAATTGAGAGGGAATTCATCGCTTTCGTATACCAGGGCTCGGGAAGTAGTGTTAGAAATGCTTGGTAGGTTAGGTTTGGATACAACAAAGTATGGTCTGCACAGTCTAAGAGCAGGAGGAGCTACAGCGGCGGCGAAGGCTGGAGTGTCCGATCGTCTGTTCAAAAAACACGGACGATGGCGGACAGACAAGGCAAAGGATGGGTACGTAAAAGAAGACATCATGGAAAGAACAACTGTCAGTCAGAGCCTCGGAATATAGCAGGTGAATATACTCATCTTTATTATTTCGAAAAGTGATGACCGTCGAAGGCCACGCCCATACATAGGTGTTGAGTTTTATATGATAAATGCTTTATGTTCGGTTGAACAAAGTGAATTAGAATCATAATTGGTGTGGGTATCTCAACAGATCCAAAGTCAGCCAAACCATAAGTACAATCTTTAATCCCTATTTCTGGGTATGATAATAATGAAATATAGATGGTATCCCTTGCTTCGTTCTAGAGAAGAAGCCACTTAAATCTATAGAACTAACTAATGTTTTTTGGCCCCGCCTCTCAGCATCAGGGGTGTCAGCGAAAAGGATTATAACCCCCACTACATAGGGATGATATCAGCGAAATATGGTCGGTATCCATTGCTTTCTTCCAGAGGAGAATTTGCTTAAACAATATAGCTTTATAATTCTATTTTGCCCCGCCCCTCGCTCCCTGGGTGTGTGTGTGAGGAGGGGGGGGGGGAGTTCAGAGTTCATAATGACCTCTGTTACACATGTTCTGGGGATATTTTCTGTTAAATTTGGTGAATTTTGATCCTAAAGTAAATCTGTTATAATCATAATGAGGTATTTCCCCTTGCACTTGGTTAGAATTAGACATTTTAGAATCTCCACATCCAAGGGACGTTGTCAGTCCGGTTTTGTTAAATTGCAATCAGGAGTTTTGAAAAAGTCGTTTGAAAAAATAGCAATGGACGGAACACTGACAGATAGACATGATATACAGCTGTGAAAAAAAAAATTCTAAAACATGTAAAGATCACTTACCGGATTTTCCTTTTGTGGTGTTTGAAAGAACGTGGTTTTGTGTTTCCGAAAGTTCTGATTTCAATGTCTCTGCCAGAGTTTTGCATATGACCTGGCATTGCGCGTCTAGTTTTGTCACAATCTTCCAACCATGATCAATGAACGCTTGATGCGTCACGTCTGCAATACTGTCCCGCCATTTATTTGAGTTGATATCCACGGCCCAAATAAATGTGGTCACAACTGCTACAATCAGAACAAGACCATTCCAAATGGTACCGAAAAACCATAGGAAAATATTGACAAAAGCCCATTCATCATCTCGATGACTTAACACGTCGAATGCCACATCTTCGAATGATTTCGTGCCCACTTGCTTCTGAATATCTTTCCGTATTTTTTTCCCTATGGTGTTTTTGACTTCGCGACCAATTTCGCTTAACATTTCTTCTACAAGTTCTGTTTTATATTTCTCCACCCAAGGGGAAAACCGTACCTCGTAAGATCCGTAAGGAACACCTCGCAGCCGTACATAACGGGCAATACTCCGCACTTTGGCAAAGTTTGTGTTTTCGTTGAAAGCCTCCCTTACATATTTGTTTATTTTTGCTTCATCAGTGTATATTGATATGGTTTTCCGGAGTTCTGATGAATAGTCGTCCAAGAGATGATTGAATTTGGTATTCCGCTTTCGAACAGCTGCTGCGCCGAGACTAAATTCTGTTTCGCAAGCCTTTTCAATCGCTCTGTAATTTGTTTCGTGTGCAGCTTTCGTCTTACAGAAATCAAAGAGAACGGGACACGGAAAGTCACATTTCAACCAGGCGGTGTTCTGAAATTATAGATAAAACACGTGATTTCCACTGGTCACAGACATGGCAATAATAATCGCTTTAGTGAACGACAAGATTGAAGTAAAAACTTCATTACATTTTTGCCTGTGAAATATAGAAAATTATCAAACTGATAAACTTATATTTTCACTGCTGTGATGAGCAGTGAAAATATAAGATTTTGCCGTGAAAATATAAGATTTTGCAGGGAAAATATAAGGCTTTTTCAGTGTAACGTGAAAAAGTGACCCACCAATAAAAAACTACCCGGGGTCATTATTCTACGTGGCAAAAATTACCCGGGGTCGTTATTTTACAGTAGAAATCTTACTCGGCCTTCTGAAGAAAAATGACCCCACTCGATATTTCTGTAATTCGTCCACCTGAGAAAGTGACCCGCCGTAGCTTTCAACGGTGGGTAGTTTTATCTGGGTATTTTTTTATAGTAAATATTGATGAGAAACTGCTGCAGGATTTAATATGTAATGAATTGGAAGATGATAATGGTTCAACTTTCCGATCAGCTTATCCCATTCAGCTGTTTACTGGACCCCATCGGTTGTGATTCGGATTAGGCCTAGTTACTTTCCAGTAGGCAAGTAAAGAAAACAAATCATGAAAGTATCTTAAGTCCTCTTTCGAAATGTAATAAAAAGAAAATTCAATGGTTTGCCGTTTAATATGTATTATTATTATTGTCCCCTAGCATCACTGACGATTCCTTAAAGGACCAAACAGCTGTTTGGTGCAGTTTAATTCATTTTTTGGCCTACAGTGTTTATAACTATATTTTAAAAGGTGCAGCATGTGTGTGTTACATCATCTTTACAATTTAGAGTGGTTTAGATCAATTTCGACGGTCTCCTGTGTCTCCAGTGACTACATTTTGTAGAAAAAAGTCAGAGAATACCGAAGCGTCAACAAAACCATAATCCGAACTCAAAATCGATTAAGCAAGGGGCAAAATATTAAACAAAAAATATACATACTGTGATCAATGTAAAAGTCCAAAGTAAAAGATGATAAGACCAGGCGTTTTGTAAGAGTAAGCGTCTTCTGCTTCATCGACAACACCCGCCAAAACTTGTTTACATCCAAGTAAGCATCAAGTCCTCAAAGTGAGAACCAACTGATCATTCTTGATCACAGTTTTTTTTTCATAAAGTCTATGAATCTTGAAAGAATCACAAAGCACTTTACTCCTTATATTACATGTTTAAAGAATAACATATCGGTGTTTATGCGATTATTGACACACTCGATACATAGTCGAGTGACGTTGACAGCATGTCTAAGTTTACATGTGATAACTCGATATTTAGAGGAAGGCAAAATGACTTGCTGGTATTAAGTTTGCGTAAAAAGTCTCAAGCGCGTGGTAAGCGCATTAAGTGATAAAAGAAATAAGGCTTTGGTTTTGAAATGTCCTGGGGTGCAAAACCACTTTTCGTATTGATGCGATGGGAGAAAATAGTTATACTTGAACTGAAATAAAATGTTTTTTACCTTTGTTTTATCATTTAGATATAGACAAACATATGCCAGGATATCCTCGTCTGCTTCCTGTCTTTTTTGTAGATATTCGAATGTAGAGTTCACATCACTTGTATCGTCGATAATGACCACGTCGATACCAACGTCTTCAAGCTGATCTCTGATTTTCGTTTGAATATCTGCTGCTTTTTGCAATAATTTGACTAAACCGGCAATAGAACCATCTTTTGATTTCTCTATAAAGGCAAGTAGCAGTTTGCCCTTTGTAACAAAATCTTCAGGAACCCGACACTGATGTATCAGTAATGGAGGAGAAATATTACTTGCCATATTTTCTGCCTCAATAAACCAGTTCTACCTGAACCTGAAAGTAGAAACAGAAACAGAAATATAAGAGCCTGATTCTGTTCCAAGATTGTTATATCTATTATTAAAACATAATCTTACATAATAATAATTATTAGCTCGTGTTTGGACCAAATTCCAAATGAAATACATTTTCGGAAGGCAAATGTTATTCTAAGAAGGAAAATCAAGGTCTCGATTGTGTTAAATAACCAGAAAGTACCTTAAAACAGCATTTTCCGCTAAATTTGGCCCATTTCTGCTCAATTTCGCTGCCGCCATTCGACTAATTATAGGAATCTCAACATGGTACGAACTCAAACATTTTCTACATTTTTTAAAACATTAATTGTTTGGGCTATTAAACAACAACCTATTTTATTCATATCAGGATTTATTCTTTAACATACTGATGCTTTAGTAATATTTTTATTATCGTTATCAATATTGAAAAAACATTTCTTATTCTTTTTTTTTTTTGCGAATCGGCACTGAACGCGGGAACAAGTAATGTTGACGTTTTTCGGAAAAGTCACATTATTGCTCGTATAAAAATAGAACCAGAAGCACGTGTCATGATCAGGTAGCAGCGGTAAACACATATGGCAGCCAGACGAAACCAGAGTCGCATCAGGCTCAAAGGAAGACTAGCCAACAAAGAGACTATTAAAAGATCGGGACAGATGCATCGGATCAACAAAAAGAAACACGACACCCATCAAAGAAGACCAAGACCATGGTTTGACGGACGTAGTGGTTGCATTGGGTTGACAGTACTTTTCGGGAAAACCAACTGCAAAATGCAAATCTGAGGTTTTGTTGGCGAGATAATTTACGTTATGGCAATGCAAGTTACCATTACGTACATTACATGTCCGAGCAGTGTGTGTCAGCAACTTATAGACCCCACAGGAAAAAGAACTCCAAACTAAAGTTTTGACACCGATTCAACAGTGCATCTACATGTACATGTAGGTAGGTAACAATATGGTGGTTTTAGCCAGTATGAATTTTAGACTTATACATGTACGCACCTTCGCATATCGCATACCTTAGCCCTACTACAAATATAACAATACTTAAATAATATGTAAACGGCAGAACGATTAACCCCAAAACACCACAAAACTAATCAATAACACCACAAAACTATTTCAAACAAACCAAAACTTCGTAATTATCGACCAAGTAGCAGGAATATTTCCTCATTTCTTCATTGCGTAAATCTTAGAGGGGAGGTAACTCATACTCTTGATATTGTAGGGTGTAGACAATCAACCACTTTATGGTTCAATAACATTAATAAACAAGAGCACCACAAGCGGAGGCATGATACGCCCGCCGTACCCTATCGGAAGTATAATGGTATGGAAACACAAAGAAAGTTCTGACACTTTCTACATAATATTCGAAAACTACATCAGATACAAAGTCCTAAAGGGCCAAAACTTTAGTAAATATTGTTAAATTAAAATGTCATTCAGGAAAACACAATTTCATGTCATAATGATTTTACCTAGCAAGTTTTGAAGATATCGATTGAAAATTGTAGGACAAACAACAATTTACAACAGAAATGCATTTTCCATATATAAATGCCTATATGTTGCAATTGCAACTATACGATGCTGTTACGCGAAAAATTGAAATGACTCAACAAAACCCGTAATATATGTTGAATATTATAGCTATTCGGTGTACCATACAAAATTTTAGAGGAATTGAAGTAAAAGCAAAAACGTTCTGACATTTTTTACATAAGGACTGAAATTGCATCAGATACGGAGTTCCAAAGGGCCATAACTCTAGTAAATATAGTAGAAACAAACTGTCATTCAGGAAAACACAACTTCATCTCATGATGATTAAGCCTAGCAAGTTTGAAAGATATCGGTTGAAAACTGTAGAAGGAGATCTCCGGACAAAACAACAGTTTACAACAGAAATGCATTTTCTACATAATGCCTATATCTAACTATGAAATGCTGTTACGCAAAAAATTGAAACTACTCGACAAAACCCGTAATAGATGTTAAATATTATAGATATTCGAAGTACCATACCAAATTTCAGAGGAATTAAAGAAAACAAAAAAAAAATTCTGACGTTTTCTAAATAATGCCCGAAATTGCGTCCCAAAGGGCCTTAACTCTAGTGAATATTCTCGAATCAAATTGTCTTTCAGGAAAACACAACTTCATGTTATGGTGGTTAAGCCTAGCAAGTTTGATAGAAATCGGATGAAAACTGTAGGAGATCTACGGACAAACAAAAGTTTACGACGGACGTACGGACGGACAACGCCATACCATAATACGTCCCGTCATTTTTGACGGGCGTATAAAAAGGGGGTATTTGTTTTATTATTTATATTTGATTAGGTGAAATGCAATCAGACAGATAAGAAAAATAAATAGAACAGCGTACAAAACAACGTAAGTTTTTTTTTCATGCCGTTTGTGATTGTGTTTCTTTGGTAGATGAAAGAGTGTAGATGATAATATATAAATTCACGGACTAATCTACTAGACAATCAACCACTTTACGGTTTAATAACATTAATAAAAAAAAGGAGCATTTGTTTTATTATTTATATTTGATTAGGTGAAATGTAATCAGACAGATAAGATTGTGTAAACGGATTATCCGTGATGGAGAGCGCGCGCGCAGCTATAGGTCTATATGTACATGTACCACAGGGACCTGAAAATTTGTTACAGCTAATTTAAACTAGTTTTGGACCTAAACTAGATGTTCAGTCTAATTTTAAAATACACTTCTGGGTGGGGTTACATTTGTGTGCATTTAGGAGGTTTCTAAAATAAAAGAAATATCTATCTTTCCAATGGTATTAAGCGTTTTTTCATACCTCAACTAAAAAATGTGATTTTTGATGAAAGAAATGTAGGTATGGTCGCTTTTTCGACATCGAAATCTTTCAACCCCTTAGCCTTTACAACCATTTAAGTCTGAGGGAGCATTTTTATCGAAAATACAATGAAGATCTAAACCTCCCAAAAGTGTAAAATTACTTTAAACAATTAGTTAAGGTCCAAAACTGGCTGAAACAAATTCTCAGGTCCCTGTGATATGTACGGTATATTAGCCTAACTAGGCAGTTTGCACAAAAAACTTATGAGAGTACATTTAAATTTAATCAGGTTTGGAATAGAGCGTAATACAGAGCCTCTGAGTAGCTTAAATAGGTAATTAGAATCTTATTTTGCATTAAATGAAATCTATAGGTATCTAAATTCACAGAAATGCCTAATTTTGGTAGATTTGGTAGAGTGAAAATTATGATATTCCCGTCATATAGCGTCTAAAATACCACTTAACGTGCGATAAGATGCCGTAGACAGTTGTCATTAGTGTTGACATTCAACTTTTAAAATTATTGGCTCCAAAGCTTTGTAATAACATATAGTCCGGTAATATGTTCAGTAACTATTGTAAAAAATTCAGTTGACATCCAATGTAAATTAAGGTCTGCTCGACAAAACAAATAAACGTAAGAGTAAACTCAGAATCACACCAACCAAACACGAAGCAAAACTGTGCAATTTATTTCAAAAGATACTTGAAGATTTGCGTAAGGAAACCTTTTTCCCGGGAGAGACGTATTATAAACTGTCATGCGGCTCCGTATGTAGAATAAAATGTTGCTTACACAGTATTACATTGACATTTATACAGTATTACATTGACATTTATAAAGTATTACATTGACATTTATACATTATTACATTGACATTTATAAAGTATTACATTGACATTTATAAAGTATTACATTGACATTTATAAAGTATTACATTGACATTTATAAAGTATTACATTGACATTTATAAAGTATTACATTGACATTTATAAAGTATTACATTGACATATATACAGTATTACATTGACATGTGTACAGTATTACATTGACATTTATAAAGTATTACATTGACATTTATAAAGTATTACATTGACATTTATAAAGTATTACATTGACATTTATAAAGTATTACATTGACATTTATAAAGTATTACATTGACATTTATAAAGTATTACATTGACATTTATAAAGTATTACATTGACATTTATAAAGTATTACATTGACATATATACAGTATTACATTGACATGTGTACAGTATTACATTGACATTTATAAAGTATTACATTGACATTTATAAAGTATTACATTGACATTTATAAAGTATTACATTGACATTTATAAAGTATTACATTGACATTTATAAAGTATTACATTGACATGTACACAGTATTACATTGACATTTATACAGTATTACATTGACATGTATACAGTATTACATTGACATGTGTACAGTATTACATTGACATTTATAAAGTATTACATTGACATGTATACATTATTACATTGACATGTATAGAGTATTACATTGACATGTATACAGTATTACATTGAAACATGTATACAGTATTACATTGACATGTATACAGTATTACATTGACATGTATACAGTATTACATTGAAACATGTATACAGTATTACATTGACATGTATACAGTATTACATTGACATGTATACAGTATTACATTGACATGTACACAGTATTACATTGTAACATGTATTCAGTATTACATTGACATTTATACAGTATTACATTGACATTTATACAGTATTACATTGAAACATGTATACAGTATTACATTGGCATTTTTATACATTATTACATTGAAATGTATACAGTATTACATTGAAACATGTATACAGTATTACATTGACATGTATACAGTATTACATTGACATGTACACAGTATTACATTGAAACATGTATACAGTATTACATTGACATGTACACAGTATAACATTGACATGTATACAGTATTACATTGACATGTACACAGTATTACATTGACATGTATACAGTATTACATTGAAACATGTATACAGTATTACATTGACATGTACACAATATTACATTGACATGTATACAGTATTACATTGACATGTATACAGTATTACATTGACATGTACACAGTATTACATTGACATATACACAGTATTACATTGACATATATACAGCATTACATTGACATGTACACAGTATTACATTGACATATATACAGTATTACATTGACATGTACACAGTATTACATTGACATGTATATAGTATTACATTGACATGTACAGTATTACATTGACATGTACACAGTATTACATTGACATATATACAGTATTACATTGACATGTACACAGTATTACATTGACATATATACAGTATTACATTGACATGTACACAGTATTACATTGACATATATACAGTATTACATTGACATGTACACAGTATTACATTGACATGTATATAGTATTACATTGACATGTACAGTATTACATTGACATGTACACAGTATTACATTGACATATATACAGTATTACATTGACATGTACACAGTATTACATTGACATATATACAGTATTACATTGACATGTATACAGTATTACATTGACATGTATATAGTATTACATTGACATGTACAGTATTACATTGACATGTATACAGTATTGCATTGACATATATACAGTATTACATTGACATGTACACAGTATTACATTGACATGTACACAGTATTACATTGACATGTATACAGTATTACATTGACATGTATACAGTATTACATTGACATGTATACAGTATTACATTGACATGTATTCGACATTACATTGACATGTACACAGTATTACATTGACATGTATAAAGTATTACATTGACATCTATACAGTATTACATTGACATGTATACAGTAGTACATTGACATGTACACAGTATTACATTGACATGTACACAGTATTACATTGACATGTACACAGTATTATATTGACATGTACACAGTTTTACATTGACATGTACACAGTATTATATTGACATGTACACAGTATTATATTGACATGTACACAGTTTTACATTGACATGTACACAGTTTTACATTGACATGTATACAGTATTACATTGACATGTACACAGTAGTACATTGACATGTACACAGTATTACATTGACATGTACACAGTATTACATTGACATGTACACAGTATTACATTGACATATATACAGTATTACATTGACATATATACAGTATTACATTGACATGTATACAGTATTACATTGACATGTACACAGTTTTTCATTGACATGTACACAGTATTACATTGACATGTACACAGTATTACATTGACATGTGTATAGTATTACATTGACATGTATACAGTATTACATTGACATGTATACAGTATTACATTGACATTTATAAAGTATTACATTGACATCTATACAGTATTACATTGACATGTACACAGTATTACATTGACATATATACAGTATTTCATTGACATGTACACAGTATTACATTGACATGTTTACATTATTACATTGACATGTACACAGTATTACATTGACATTTATAAAGTATTACATTGACATATATACAGTATTTCATTGACATGTATACAGTATTACATTGACATGTATACATTATTACATTGACATGTATACATTATTACATTGACATTTATACATTATTACATTGACATGTACACAGTATTACATTGACATTTATACAGTATTACATTGACATGTATACATTATTACATTGACATGTATACATTATTACATTGACATGTTTACATTATTACATTGACATGTATACAGTATTACATTGACATTTATAAAGTATTACATTGACATGTATAGAGTAGTACATTGGCATGTATACATTATTACATTGACATTTATACATTATTACATTGACATGTATACATTATTACATTGACAAGTACACAGTATTACATTGACATGTACACAGTATTACATTGACATGTGTATAGTATTACATTGACATGTATACAGTATTACATTGACATGTATACATTATTACATTGACATATATACAGTATTACATTGACATGTATACAGTATTACATTGACATGTATACATTATTACATTGACATATATACATTATTACATTGACATTTATACATTATTACATTGACATATACACAGTATTACATTGACATGTACACAGTATTACATTGACATGTGTATAGTATTACATTGACATATATACAGCATTACATTGACATGTATACAGTATTACATTGACATGTATACAGTATTACATTGACATGTTTACAGTATTACATTGACATTTATAAAGTATTACATTGACATGTTTACATTATTACATTGACATATATACAGTATTACATTGACATGTTTACATTATTACATTGACATGTATACAGTATTACATTGACATTTATAAAGTATTACATTGACATGTTTACATTATTACATTGACATATATACAGTATTACATTGACATGTGTACAGTATTACATTGACATATATACAGTATTACATTGACATTTATACAGTATTACATTGACATTTATAAAGTATTACATTGACATGTATATAGTATTACATTGACATGTATACAGTATTACATTGACATGTACACAGTATTTCATTGACATGTACACAGTATTACATTGACATGTATACATTATTACATTGACATGTATACAGTATTACATTGACATTTATAAAGTATTACATTGACATGTATACAGTATTACATTGACATGTATACAGTATTACATTGACATGTATACGGTATTACATTGACATGTATACAGTATTACATTGACATGTACACAGTATTACATTGACAAGTATACAGTATTACATTGACATGTATTCAGTATTACATTGAAACATTTTTACAGTATTACCTTGAAATGTACACAGTATTACATTGACATATATACAGTATTACATTGACATATATACAGTTTTACATTGACATGTACACAGTATTACATTGACATGTATACAGTATAACATTGACATGTACACAGTATTACATTGACATGTACACAGTATTACATTGACATGTACACAGCATTACATTGACATATATACAGTACAACATTGACATGTATACAGTATTACATTGACATGTATACGGTATTACATTGACATGTACACAATATTACATTGACATGTATACAGTATTACATTGACAAGTACACAGTATTACATTGACATGTACACAGTATTACATTGACATGTACACAGTATTACATTGACATGTACACAGTATTATATTGACATGTACACAGTATTACATTGACATGTACACAGTATTACATTGACATTTATACAGTAGTACATTGACATGTACACAGTATTACATTGACATGTACACAGTATTACATTCACATGTACACAGTATTACATTGACATGTATACAGTATTACATTGGCATATATACAGTTTTACATTGACATATATACAGTATTACATTGACATGTATACAGTATTACATTGACATGTACACAGTATTTCATTGACATGTACACAGTATTACATTGACATGTGTACAGTATTACATTGACATGTATACAGTATTACATTGACATGTACACAGTATTACATTGACATGTACACAGTATTACATTGACATGTACACAGTATTATATTGACATGTACACAGTTTTACATTGACATGTACACAGTTTTACATTGACATGTATACAGTATTACATTGACATGTACACAGTAGTACATTGACATGTACACAGTATTACATTGACATGTACACAGTATTACATTGACATGTACACAGTATTACATTGACATATATACAGTATTACATTGACATATATACAGTATTACATTGACATGTATACAGTATTACATTGACATGTACACAGTTTTTCATTGACATGTACACAGTATTACATTGACATGTACACAGTATTACATTGACATGTGTATAGTATTACATTGACATGTATACAGTATTACATTGACATGTATACAGTATTACATTGACATTTATAAAGTATTACATTGACATCTATACAGTATTACATTGACATGTACACAGTATTACATTGACATATATACAGTATTTCTTTGACATGTACACAGTATTACATTGACATGTTTACATTATTACATTGACATGTACACAGTATTACATTGACATTTATAAAGTATTACATTGACATATATACAGTATTTCATTGACATGTATACAGTATTACATTGACATGTATACATTATTACATTGACATGTATACATTATTACATTGACATTTATACATTATTACATTGACATGTACACAGTATTACATTGACATTTATACAGTATTACATTGACATGTATACATTATTACATTGACATGTATACATTATTACATTGACATGTTTACATTATTACATTGACATGTATACAGTATTACATTGACATTTATAAAGTATTACATTGACATGTATAGAGTAGTACATTGGCATGTATACATTATTACATTGACATTTATACATTATTACATTGACATGTATACATTATTACATTGACAAGTACACAGTATTACATTGACATGTACACAGTATTACATTGACATGTGTATAGTATTACATTGACATGTATACAGTATTACATTGACATGTATACATTATTACATTGACATATATACAGTATTACATTGACATGTATACAGTATTACATTGACATGTATACATTATTACATTGACATATATACATTATTACATTGACATTTATACATTATTACATTGACATATACACAGTATTACATTGACATGTACACAGTATTACATTGACATGTGTATAGTATTACATTGACATATATACAGCATTACATTGACATGTATACAGTATTACATTGACATGTATACAGTATTACATTGACATGTATACAGTATTACATTGACATGTGTACAGTATTACATTGACATTTATAAAGTATTACATTGACATGTTTACATTATTACATTGACATATATACAGTATTACATTGACATGTTTACATTATTACATTGACATGTATACAGTATTACATTGACATTTATAAAGTATTACATTGACATGTTTACATTATTACATTGACATATATACAGTATTACATTGACATGTGTACAGTATTACATTGACATATATACAGTATTACATTGACATTTATACAGTATTACATTGACATTTATAAAGTATTACATTGACATGTATACAGTATTACATTGACATGTATACAGTATTACATTGACATGTACACAGTATTTCATTGACATGTACACAGTATTACATTGACATGTATACATTATTACATTGACATGTATACAGTATTACATTGACATTTATAAAGTATTACATTGACATGTATACAGTATTACATTGACATGTATACAGTATTACATTGACATGTATACGGTATTACATTGACATGTATACAGTATTACATTGACATGTACACAGTATTACATTGACAAGTATACAGTATTACATTGACATGTATTCAGTATTACATTGAAACATTTTTACAGTATTACCTTGAAATGTACACAGTATTACATTGACATATATACAGTATTACATTGACATATATACAGTTTTACATTGACATGTACACAGTATTACATTGACATGTATACAGTATAACATTGACATGTACACAGTATTACATTGACATGTACACAGTATTACATTGACATGTACACAGCATTACATTGACATATATACAGTACAACATTGACATGTATACAGTATTACATTGACATGTATACGGTATTACATTGACATGTACACAATATTACATTGACATGTATACAGTATTACATTGACAAGTACACAGTATTACATTGACATGTACACAGTATTACATTGACATGTACACAGTATTACATTGACATGTACACAGTATTATATTGACATGTACACAGTATTACATTGACATGTACACAGTATTACATTGACATTTATACAGTAGTACATTGACATGTACACAGTATTACATTGACATGTACACAGTATTACATTCACATGTACACAGTATTACATTGACATCTATACAGTATTACATTGACATATATACAGTATTACATTGACATATATACAGTATTACATTGACATGTATACAGTATTACATTGACATGTACACAGTATTTCATTGACATGTACACAGTATTACATTGACATGTGTACAGTATTACATTGACATGTATACAGTATTACATTGACATGTATACAGTATTACATTGACATTTATAAAGTATTACATTGACATGTTTACATTATTACATTGACATGTATACAGTATTACATTGACATGTATACAGTATTACATTGACATGTACACAGTATTTCATTGACATGTACACAGTATTACATTGACATGTGCACAGTATTTCATTGACATGTACACAGTATTACATTGACATGTATACATTATTACATTGACATTTATAAAGTATTACATTGACATGTTTACATTATTACATTGACATGTACACAGTATTACATTGACATGTATACAGTATTACATTGACATGTATACAGTATTACATTGACATGTTTACAGTATTACATTGACATGTATACAGTATTACATTGACATGTACACAGTATTTCATTGACATGTACACAGTATTACATTGACATGTGCACAGTATTACATTGACATGTATACAGTATTACATTGACATGTATACAGTATTACATTGACATGTATACATTATTACATTGACATTTATAAAGTATTACATTGACATGTTTACATTATTACATTGACATGTACACAGTATTACATTGACATGTATACAGTATTACATTGACATGTATACAGTATTACATTGACATGTATACAGTATTACATTGACATATATACAGTATTACATTGACATATATACAGTATTACATTGACATGTATACAGTATTACATTGACATGTACACAGTATTTCATTGACATGTACACAGTATTACATTGACATGTGCACAGTATTACATTGACATGTATACAGTATTACATTGACATGTATACAGTATTACATTGACATGTATACAGTATTACATTGACATATATACAGTATTACATTGGCATGTATACATTATTACATTGACATTTATAAAGTATTACATTGACATGTTTACATTATTACATTGACATGTACACAGTATTACATTGACATGTACACAGTATTACATTGACATGTGTACAGTATTACATTGACATGTATACAGTATTACATTGACATGTACACAGTATTACATTGACATGTACACAGTATTACATTGACATGTATACAGTATTACATTGACATGTGTACAGTTTTACATTGACATGTATACAGTATTACATTGACATTTATAAAGTATTACATTGACATGTATACAGTATTACATTGACATGTTTACATTATTACATTGACATGTACACAGTATTACATTGACATGTATACAGTATTACATTGACATGTATACAGTATTACATTGACATGTGTACAGTATTACATTGACATTTATAAAGTATTACATTGACATGTATACAGTATTACATTGACATGTACACAGTATTACATTGACATGTACACAGTATTACATTGACATGTACACAGTATTACATTGACAAGTATACAGTATTACATTGACATGTACACAGTATTACATAGACATGTGCACAGTATTATTTGACATGTATACAGTATTACATTGACAAGTATACAGTATTACATTGACATGTATACAGTATTACATTGACATGTACACAGTATTACATTGACATATATACAGTATCACATTGACATGTATACAGTATTACATTGACATGTACACAGTATTATTTGACATGTATACAGTATTACATTGACAAGTATACTGTATTACATTGACATGTACACAATATTACATTGACATGTATACAGTATTACATTGACATGTATTCGACATAACATTGACATGTACACAGTATTACATTGACATGTATAAAGTATTACATTGACATGTACACAGTATTACATTGACATGTACACATTATTACATTGACATGTACACAGTATTACATTGACATGTATACAGTATTACATTGACATGTATACAGTATTACATTGACATGTATTCGACATTACATTGACATGTACACAGTATTACATTGACATGTATAAAGTATTACATTGACATCTATACAGTATTACATTGACATGTATACAGTAGTACATTGACATGTACACAGTATTACATTGACATGTACACAGTATTACATTGACATGTACACAGTATTATATTGACATGTACACAGTTTTACATTGACATGTACACAGTATTATATTGACATGTACACAGTATTATATTGACATGTACACAGTTTTACATTGACATGTATACAGTATTACATTGACATGTACACAGTAGTACATTGACATGTACACAGTATTACATTGACATGTACACAGTATTACATTGACATGTATACAGTATTACTTTGACATGTACACAGTATTACATTGACATGTACACAGTATTACATTGACATGTACACAGTATTACATTGACATGTATACGACATTACATTGACATATACACAGTATTACATTTACATATATACAGTATTACATTGACATGCATACAGTATTACATTGATATGTATACATTATTACATTGACATGTATACAGTATTACATTGACATGTATACATTATTACATTGACATGTATAGAGTATTACATTGACATGTATACATTATTACATTGACATGTATACCTTATTACATTGACATGTATACAGTATTACATTGACATGTATACAGTATTACATTGAAATATATACAGTATTACATTGACATGTATACAGTATTACTTTGACATGTACACAGTATTACATTGACATGTACACAGTATTACATTGACATGTATACGACATTACATTGACATATACACAGTATTACATTTACATATATACAATATTACATTGACATGCATACAGTATTACATTGAAATGTATACAGTATTACATTGACATATATACAGTATTACATTGACATGTATACAGTATTACATTGATATGTATACATTATTACATTGACATGTATACAGTATTACATTGACATGTATACATTATTACATTGACATGTATACATTATTACATTGACATGTATAGAGTATTACATTGACATGTATACATTATTACATTGACATGTATAGAGTATTACATTGACATGTATACATTATTACATTGACATGTATACATTATTACATTGACATGTATACAGTATTACATTGACATGTATACAGTATTACATTGAAATATATACAGTATTACATTGACATGTATACAGTTTTACTTTGACATGTACACAGTATTACATTGACATGTACACAGTATTACATTGACATGTATACAGTATTACATTGACATGTATACAGTATTACATTGACATATACACAGTATTACATTGATATATATACAGTATTACATTGACATGTATACAGTATTACATTGACATGTATACAGTATTACTTTGACATGTTCACAGTATTACATTGACATGTACACAGTATTACATTGACATGTATACAGTATTACTTTGACATGTACACAGTATTACATTGACATGTACACAGTATTACATTGACATGTATACAGTATTACATTGACATGTATACAATATTACATTGACATGTACACAGTATTACATTGACATGTATACAGTATTACTTTGACATGTACACAGTATTACATTGACATGTATACATTATTACATTGACATTTATAAAGTATTACATTGACATGTTTACATTATTACATTGACATGTACACAGTATTACATTGACATGTATACAGTATTACATTGACATGTATACAGTATTACATTGACATGTTTACAGTATTACATTGACATGTATACAGTATTACATTGACATGTACACAGTATTTCATTGACATGTACACAGTATTACATTGACATGTGCACAGTATTACATTGACATGTATACAGTATTACATTGACATGTATACAGTATTACATTGACATGTATACATTATTACATTGACATTTATAAAGTATTACATTGACATGTTTACATTATTACATTGACATGTACACAGTATTACATTGACATGTATACAGTATTACATTGACATGTATACAGTATTACATTGACATGTATACAGTATTACATTGACATATATACAGTATTACATTGACATATATACAGTATTACATTGACATGTATACAGTATTACATTGACATGTACACAGTATTTCATTGACATGTACACAGTATTACATTGACATGTGCACAGTATTACATTGACATGTATACAGTATTACATTGACATGTATACAGTATTACATTGACATGTATACAGTATTACATTGACATATATACAGTATTACATTGGCATGTATACATTATTACATTGACATTTATAAAGTATTACATTGACATGTTTACATTATTACATTGACATGTACACAGTATTACATTGACATGTACACAGTATTACATTGACATGTGTACAGTATTACATTGACATGTATACAGTATTACATTGACATGTACACAGTATTACATTGACATGTACACAGTATTACATTGACATGTATACAGTATTACATTGACATGTGTACAGTTTTACATTGACATGTATACAGTATTACATTGACATTTATAAAGTATTACATTGACATGTATACATTATTACATTGACATGTATACGGTATTACATTGACATGTTTACATTATTACATTGACATGTACACAGTATTACATTGACATGTATACAGTATTACATTGACATGTATACAGTATTACATTGACATGTGTACAGTATTACATTGACATGTGTACAGTATTACATTGACATGTGTACAGTATTACATTGACATGTTTACATTATTACATTGACATGTACACAGTATTACATTGACATATACACAGTATTACATTGACATATATACAGTATTACATTGACATGTATACGGTATTACATTGACATGTTTACATTATTACATTGACATGTACACAGTATTACATTGACATGTATACAGTATTACATTGACATGTATACAGTATTACATTGACATGTGTACAGTATTACATTGACATTTATAAAGTATTACATTGACATGTATACAGTATTACATTGACATGTACACAGTATTACATTGACATGTACACAGTATTACATTGACATGTACACAGTATTACATTGACAAGTATACAGTATTACATTGACATGTACACAGTATTACATAGACATGTGCACAGTATTATTTGACATGTATACAGTATTACATTGACAAGTATACAGTATTACATTGACATGTATACAGTATTACATTGACATGTACACAGTATTACATTGACATATATACAGTATCACATTGACATGTATACAGTATTACATTGACATGTACACAGTATTATTTGACATGTATACAGTATTACATTGACAAGTATACTGTATTACATTGACATGTACACAATATTACATTGACATGTATACAGTATTACATTGACATGTATTCGACATAACATTGACATGTACACAGTATTACATTGACATGTATAAAGTATTACATTGACATGTACACAGTATTACATTGACATGTACACATTATTACATTGACATGTACACAGTATTACATTGACATGTATACAGTATTACATTGACATGTATACAGTATTACATTGACATGTATTCGACATTACATTGACATGTACACAGTATTACATTGACATGTATAAAGTATTACATTGACATCTATACAGTATTACATTGACATGTATACAGTAGTACATTGACATGTACACAGTATTACATTGACATGTACACAGTATTACATTGACATGTACACAGTATTATATTGACATGTACACAGTTTTACATTGACATGTACACAGTATTATATTGACATGTACACAGTATTATATTGACATGTACACAGTTTTACATTGACATGTATACAGTATTACATTGACATGTACACAGTAGTACATTGACATGTACACAGTATTACATTGACATGTACACAGTATTACATTGACATGTATACAGTATTACTTTGACATGTACACAGTATTACATTGACATGTACACAGTATTACATTGACATGTACACAGTATTACATTGACATGTATACGACATTACATTGACATATACACAGTATTACATTTACATATATACAGTATTACATTGACATGCATACAGTATTACATTGATATGTATACATTATTACATTGACATGTATACAGTATTACATTGACATGTATACATTATTACATTGACATGTATAGAGTATTACATTGACATGTATACATTATTACATTGACATGTATACCTTATTACATTGACATGTATACAGTATTACATTGACATGTATACAGTATTACATTGAAATATATACAGTATTACATTGACATGTATACAGTATTACTTTGACATGTACACAGTATTACATTGACATGTACACAGTATTACATTGACATGTATACGACATTACATTGACATATACACAGTATTACATTTACATATATACAATATTACATTGACATGCATACAGTATTACATTGAAATGTATACAGTATTACATTGACATATATACAGTATTACATTGACATGTATACAGTATTACATTGATATGTATACATTATTACATTGACATGTATACAGTATTACATTGACATGTATACATTATTACATTGACATGTATACATTATTACATTGACATGTATAGAGTATTACATTGACATGTATACATTATTACATTGACATGTATAGAGTATTACATTGACATGTATACATTATTACATTGACATGTATACATTATTACATTGACATGTATACAGTATTACATTGACATGTATACAGTATTACATTGAAATATATACAGTATTACATTGACATGTATACAGTTTTACTTTGACATGTACACAGTATTACATTGACATGTACACAGTATTACATTGACATGTATACAGTATTACATTGACATGTATACAGTATTACATTGACATATACACAGTATTACATTGATATATATACAGTATTACATTGACATGTATACAGTATTACATTGACATGTATACAGTATTACTTTGACATGTTCACAGTATTACATTGACATGTACACAGTATTACATTGACATGTATACAGTATTACTTTGACATGTACACAGTATTACATTGACATGTACACAGTATTACATTGACATGTATACAGTATTACATTGACATGTATACAATATTACATTGACATGTACACAGTATTACATTGACATGTATACAGTATTACTTTGACATGTACACAGTATTACATTGACATGTATACAGTATTACATTGACATGTATCCAGTATTACATTGACAAGTACACAGTATTACATTGACATGTATACATGTAGCACTAGCGAAATATGTTTTCGATTCGCTTTGCCAAGGGCTGTATACATAATATAAATCTGCTGGAAACTCTGTAAACGCTTACATACCTGCTTACAAGTGTGATATTTATTCCTTAAGCTTTACAGTTTTTCGGTTACAATCAGAATTAACACGTATGGCATAATAATTATAAACATACTCTCCTATACATGTGCTAGTTATACACATGCGCACAACACACACTGGTTTTATATTAGTGATGCCCGACTATTTGACATCATCAACATAACAGCAAGCGTTTATAAATAAATTAAAGCTAATAATAATAGTGTTTGCAAATAATAATACAATGTTCAGGCACAGTAACGGCTTGTATACATACTAATGCATGATCGTACTTACTAATGGTATGTCAATCATAATTATTTATTGAACAATTCGTCTTTTATTTGCTTCAAAATATACCTGCCTAACTTACGAATTATGTTCATAATGTCAATACATAACAGTTGCATAAATGTATACATTGATGGTTTAAGCCAACACAAACGTTTAACGTATTTCAATCGTAGTTCGTGATACCTATTACATATCATAATAAAATGACATTCATCTTCTATGTCTAAATAACAACTAGTACAGAGTATGTGCTCCCTCGCTGTAGTATTATATCGCCATGTCTCAATAGCTATGTTATGTGCGAACAAGCGTAATTTAGATAAACCAATTCGATTTTTATTAGGCATTAATTGAGTCAAATAATATTGCAATGAAAAAGCGATTGGCAAAATGCTTACCCCGTATATAGAATGCATTTCGTTGAAGACACCAGTACACTAATTAAATATTGTTGACTTTGATAAAAAAGTATTTGCTTTATTAGACACAAAATACTTGTATGGTTATTTTTGTAATAACTTGTCCATACATCTCCAAAGCCAAGAGTAAATAAATAGTGTTTCACATTATTTACCCAGTTAAATCAATTGCCCGTTTTACTATTTCTTAAAAACGAATACGAGGTGCTCATAATACAGTTCGTTTCTATCAATTTTAACCAATATTTTTTAATTCTGTTCTTCCTGATATATTCCAATGGGTAGCGTCCCAATTCAAAATACACCATTGCGTTACATGTAAATTTCTTATTATTCAAAATACTTTTACAAAAATATGAGTGCACCTTTTCAATATCCACGCCCTTGGTAGAGCCCCAAACATAATTCAATATACTACAAACATCAGTGTCAAATAGATGTAACAAAGTTTTAAAATTCAAGCTTAAGTTAGAACAATTTGAGAAAAGAGCAAACATAGCCTTACGACCTTGGTCAGCGAGCTGCTTCTGTATCAGATTGAATTTATTATTGAATTTGAGTTTCACACTTAAATAGTGTAACGTATCGGGGGTCCGTACCCTAGTCACTTCTAAGGATCCCTGTGTTATAGGCCTGTCTATAACTATACTACAGTTGCAAATATATACAAATATGTGTTACTACCTTGTAACGCTAAGCATTATATACAGAATGTCACAGCGTACCTCGCTGTACATGTACACAGGACTCTGTCAACGGTAACGAAACACTGTAACATGCAGAGTTATCCTACAACCGCACATACAGGTACAAACGAGACTGCTGACACATAAAATAACTCAAGACATATATTCAAGTTGTAAACTATATACACTATACAGCTGCTTGCTGTCAATGCCCTAATATACAGTACTATCGACTATGTCGCCGACCACCGTGTCACGACCAACGTCGATACCCTGTGCTCTGCTCGGGCTGTGGTTATGAGCGTGTCGTACAGTTTAACCACACTACGCACTAACACAGGCTACTAGCGACGACAACTCAAGACCTATGGTCATGAGCGCTCACGACCTACTGCAGTAGCCGTGAGCTGCTGTATACTCGCGACCTCACGGTATACCCGCGACACAGGTAGCTGTGAGCAATGAAGCTCCGAACAATAACCACGGTACCTATCTGTAGTCGAGGCACTATATAACTATAATATGGAAACAGACCAAGGTAAGACTTATTCAGTCACATCTATCTCTCTGTGTCCATGCCTATGGAATGAAACTATAAACAAAGCTATCTGCTCTGTATCAAATATAACGCACTACGACTACGCGTGTATATGTACACACACTACCGTACACCTCACACCTCAGGCAGTGTCCCCTAGGCAGTCAACAGTAAAACTAACGTCGGCTACCAATGCACGGCGCTCTCCCAGCTAGCTACGACAAACTCTAGCTGGCGACCACGCACAGTGCTTAATACACGTGCTCACGACTACCCTCTGGTCAGAACCACAGTACAGGGTCTAGTCGTCTGTAAACACTATACAGCTATGGTAGGATCAAGGCAAGGCTGACAACAGCCACTTCTATCTCTCACTTCCAAAAACCGGACTTGCTGTCTATCGCTAGTGTTAACACGCCGAGCTCAGAACAGAACTATCCGATTCTCGCTGGAATCTGGCCTTATATACCCTCCGTCTATCCTAGTGACCCCTAGCGGCGAGTATGATACAATCACATGAAAGTTTGTACGGTATGCCTAAAAACTATTTATCTGCTAAGCGCTTGAATAACAAAGATAACACAAAATGATTAACGCCAACAGAACCTAAACAATATACTCAATCATCGAAGGTAGGGTTACGAAATATATACATTCATCACAATAGCTACATGTATCGACTACTTTAATTTTATTATTATCATATGTCTGTGTTTCACTGTCCCTGATATGACCTCCGTTTCTGAAAACAACTATCTTTGCTTTTTTCTAAATTTACTGTTAACTTCCATTTTGAGGAGTATTCAAAAAGACTATCAAGAAGAGTCTGCAGACCTTGAACAGATTCAGAGAAAACAACTAAATCGTCCGCGTACATTAACAGAAACAAACTTAATTCGTCAAAGTCATAAACTATCGCACCGTTTCAATAAAGGACATTTCAAAATCATTAACAAACATAGAAAACACTAATGGTGACAAAATTTCCCCTTGTAATAAACCGACGTTGTTTACAAAAAAAAACATTTTCCATTAATTGAAACACAGGATTTGACTGATGTATAGAGCGACTTAATAACAGATAGCATTTTCCCTCGAATACTAAGCCTAGTCAACTTGCACCATAAGCTTATAATAATATGTCAACAAGTCAAACGCTTTGCGGAAATCAACAAAACAGCAATACAATCGTTTTTTTAGATGTTTTTGTTATAATAGAATGTAATGTATATATAGCATCTATAGTACTCAATTCCGGACGACATCCGAATCGAGCATCTGTTAAAAAATCATGTTTTGTACAAACAGCTAAGATACGTTTGTTAAGTATAGAGGTAAATAATTTATTAAGGCAGCTTATTAAACTGATACCTCGGAAGTTGTTTGAATCATCACGTGAACCTTTTTCATGCACACGAATAATAATAGCAGATGCCCATTGTACAGAAAAACATCTAGATTCTAAAATATTGTTAAATAACGTACACAAATGAGGAAGGGTAATTTCTTCACAATTAATAAAGCATTTATTTAACAGGCCATCAATTCTATGCGCTTTGCCACTTTTCAACTTTTTAATAGCAGATTTTACTTCATGAAGAGGAATTGGTGCATCTAGCTCATCATACACAATATCTTTATCAAAACCCTCAGATTCCTGTTTGATTGAGACATCATCCTTTTGTATATTTGACAAGTTTTAAAAATATGTCGGGTTGTGTTTTCTCATATGTTCTAGCAATCAAAATCATGTGAGCTTGACCCCCTTCCAACAGACCTTCTGAAAAAATGTCTTGAAGCACTGCTTCCTTTGATAACCTCAATCAAAAATAAATCATTGGCTGAGTCAAAGGTTCCATTGTGTTTCAAGAAAGCACATGTAAGACCATTGCTGAAGAAGCCTGGAGTGGATAATGAGGAGTTGAATAACTACCGTCCAGTGTCAAATTTGCCTTTTCAGTCTAAGATCTTAGAGAAGGTTGTGTCCCGGCGTTTAGAGGCTCATCTCCATGCAAACACTCTCCATGACAACCTGCAATCGGCCTATCGCATGGGACACTCAACAGAGACGGTCCTCCTACGTGTGCATAACGACATAGCTTCTGCATTGGATAACAAGTGCAAAGCGGTGCTCGTCATGCTAGACTTATCAGCTGCATTCGACGTCATCGACCATAGCATACTCCATAAACGCTGGAGTATTCGTATGGAGTGACTGACGACGCCTTATGCTGGATGCAGTCCTATCTAAGTGATCGACGGCAGTGTATTGCAATCGAATCTTCTGTTTCACGTGACAGCATGCTGGATTTCGGGGTTCCTCAAGGGTCGGTGTTAGGACCCCGTAAATACTGCATGTATTCAAAACCAATCGGGGAGATTTGTCATCGACATAACCTGTGTTATCACTGTTATGCTGATGACACACAGATCTACATGGTTATCAGACCACAGGACAGCTGGGACACCATATAAGAAAATCTGGAAGCTTGTCTGACAGACATCAGAAGCTGGCTGAATGCCAATATGCTAAAGCTAAATCAGGAAAAGACGGAACTGATCGTCTTTTCTCCAAAGTGTTAGCAATCAACGGCTCTCCAGCTCAAGGATGGAACCAGTACCGTTGAGGCTATCCCAACTGTTAAAAATCTAGGGGTGTACTTTGATAGTTCACTGAACATGGAGAAACAAGTGAATGCTATTGCCAAATCCTGTTACTACCAGATCAGGAACATCGGCTGTATACGGCAGTTTATAACTGCCGATGCATGCAAGATTTTGGTTCATTCACTTGTTACCTCACGACTGGACTATGGAAATACCCTACTCTGTGGTATATCTGACAAATTGACAAGTCGCCTACAGAAGTTTCAGAACACGGCAGCACGTCTCGTTTCTCGAGTGAGAAAGAGAGAACACATCACTCCTGTTCTGTTTTCATTGCACAGGTTACCTTGCAATACAGGTTACAATACAAAATATTGGTATACACATACAAGGCACTGGATGGAACAGCTCCCCAGTACATACGGGAGCTAGTTACCCTGTATCAGCCGTCACGATCACTGAGGTCGGAGGCAAAACCATTGTTGTGTGTCCCAAAATCCCGGTGTTTTGGGAAAGTTTCGGCCACGTTGTGGAATAGTTTACCATCCGCTATCCGAAAAACAAATACTCTGGCCAAATTCAAGAAACTTCTGAAGATGTACCTTTTCACGTCTGCATATTAGGGTATCAACTTAGACGACATGTATATACTGACATTTGTTTATCTACAGTAGATGTAGTTCGTATTTATGTGTATTTTTTATATTATCACAATAGCTTAGATTGTAATAACTTCTTTATTTATGCAGTGTAAGTATCAAATTATTATCAACATGTTGTGAAGCGCTTTAGAGTAATTTTACAAATTATATAGAGCGCTATATAAATGTTGTATATTATTATTTTATCATTATTATTATATCACCTTCGGCACTTAAATATTGCCTCTTACACTTAGCTTCCAGTTTTTTATATTCCCTTTTCTTACTTATATGAATAGCATGGGTATTATGACATTTGTTACTATTAAAACAATTTAGTGCATCTAAATAGTGCTTACGCAAAACTTAAACACGGTCATTAAACCAGGGTTTATCATCTCTATCGGCCACAGTAATATCATTATTTACAGGGGGCGTGGCGTTTGCCATACGAATATCGGGTGGTTTAGTTTTAGTTTCAACATATTTTATTGTCACGAAAACGACAAGAGGATTTGGAAAAGTTATGTCAACTTATGAAACGCCCTTTCCCCACATCATGATAAATACAACATACAATAAACCTAGACAGTAACAATTATATATACATGTTTTATATTTAAAACCTTTTACTGGACTTGATGTAAGTTTGCACGTGTCTGAAAATTCTGAAATTTATATTATCGGCATACAATTCATTACCATATAATAATACTTTTATTTGATATCTATATTTAAATGTCGTAACTGATCAAATAATATCATTCTGCTGTTAACATAATTGTCACATTCAAAGAAAAAATGATAAGCATTTTCACAACGATTTCCACAACTGCAATTTGGACTATTGGTTAGATGAACTCGAAATAAATCATAATTTAATTGACTACATCGATTTCTTAGTTTAGTGTGTATTACATTTATGTTCCTATCTCTAAAATTAAAATATACTGGTTTATTTACTGCCGAAATCATGTGTCAGGTTTCTTTTAAAGATTGCAAGAGAAAGCGAAAATCTAGTCTGCTCACGGGTGGTTTCTTTATGAAAAAAGGTTCCATAATATCTTGCAATGTCTTTGTAAACGAATCAACACACAAATCAATAGATTCCTGATTTAATTCTTCATTAATTAAAACAGAGGTTTTGAATCCATCTGCATTTACTCTAACAGATTTCAAAAACTGATACTTTTATTCTTTCCATTTAAATAATGGTCTTCTATCCAAGTTTTGTTCGTCTCATTCTGATCCCTTAGAAAAGAAAGAATAGGGGAATATATATTTCCAAGTGTAAGGGTGCATGGTCAGAAAATTCAGTAAAATTACAAACTCTAATATTATTTTTTAACAATGAGAAAAAGACAATTTTATATCTTACCTTGTTTTCTTTGAAGATCTGCGGAGAACCTTCATCTGTACAAACTCTTCTCATATATGATGACAGACATTCTGTACAATCACAAACACTGCTAAAATCGCCCACTGTATAGAATAGTTAGTATCCTGATTTTTATAGCATTCAACCTGTCGCTCCATGGTTACGAGAACACGTGCTACTTACAACAAAAGGCATTGAGGCTTACCTAATAACCGGCCTACGCATAATCCCTTGCATGAAGTGTAAAATCCATACCAAATTAAACATCAGGTAAACATCACCCAATTGTAACAATTCATATTTTAGAAACCAAGGCCTTTTCAAAGGGATTTTTATAGCAATTGTATTGACAAACAAAAACTAACTTTTTCTTTTATTTCTGATTTATATGATATATCGACACGGAGAGGTACGGGTTGTACGGTAGGCTGATTACCTATTTCGGTCTAAACATTGCGTTTAGTGTGCCTTCTGTGACTGAATAAAAGATTGTATAGACCTAAGGACTATACTGAAGTTGTCTCCCTTATTTACAGTAATTGCGGAGATTACGGTTAGGTGTCTCAAACTCCGTGCATCAGGTTTTGCCGATCCCTATATGCACGGCGTTATTAACGCCTCCATAAAAAGCATGCAAGCAATGAAGCAAGACAATTTGGCTTCTTCTAAATACAAAACGAAATGGTACACAAAATAATTACTAGTGATATTCGACCAGATCATCAGGTTGTGTCTATTTTCATTGATATAAAAAGTATAGGACATTTTAGTCTAAACAAAAGCCTGAAAAAATAAAACCTTAATAAATTAAAACAAAAGGACTAGTAATGAACAAAAAACTGCACAAACCATATGGGTCCCTTGTAAAATAAAACCAGGAGGGAAATATATTCACTAGTATTATTGGGGGGGGGGGCAAGTTTAAAAAATGAAGGCATAAGTCATTAATGATCTACAGCAGAAACATAAAAATAAAAACTGGAAACCATACCAATACTGAGGAACTAAAGCACAACCGGGCCAAGGGAAACCTTCATCTGAAATTTCAGAAAGTTCTGTACTTCTCATGAAATCGGGATCACAAACTATTACTGTCAAAACCAATGATGGCTTCCTGTTGGCCATGCCCAAGAAGAACCTGCATATGATATTTGAGAAAGGACCATCCAGAAAATCTCATGAAATAACGATCACAAACTATCACTTTCAAACAGATGACCGCCTATCAGCCATGCTGTTTTTCGGACAGCTCAAAAACGGGACAATGCCCAACTAAGGAAGACAGGAAAACTGAATATGAATTTTGAGAAAGATTCATCCAGTACTGCTCAAGAAATGACGATCACAAAAATCATTTAAAGACGGACGGAATTTTGGAAAAAAAATTGGAGGGGACAAGGTCATAATTTTACTTGAATAGAACGACGACAAAGTCGTAAACGTAAGTTAATAATTCCCAGGCAGGATGTGATCAAAAGCATCAATATCTAAATTTTCCCCATATACTAAGGTCTTGAAATAAAAGCAGTATATTTCTCATATTTATAGTAGTTTTAAAAACTTTTAAGTTCATAAACAAGAAGGCTTACTTCCCCCAATGTCCTACAAAAAAAACGGGGAAAGCATAACAATTATCAATATGTTTCACACGAAGAAACACATCCGTTTGTGCTGGCTTTCAAAGCATTTGTTTTGTGGTGATAACTCGTGTTTACTACATGTTTGAATCGGTTAAAGACTTAAAAAAGGATAAAGTCTGCGAAAGTATAACATTTGCAGGACCGATCGAATGTTCAGAAAGGAGACAATAATATCAAAATATAGGGATAATATGGCGACTAGCACAGCAGACAACACGTTTTAAACGATATGACTCTTTAACTGACGGTCCTATATTGTTCTCTTTTTCTTCGAATATCTATTTATAAACCTTCAGGTGTACAAAGTCATCTAATAAATTACGGGGTATATTCGGTACAAACATACACAATGCTAAATCGCCCACTGTAAGTTAGTATAGTGATTATAATATAATGCTACCGTCGTTCCATGGTTACGGTGACGTAGTTTATTGTTCATTTTCTGTCTCAAGGGCTGCTTATGTTACACCACAATGCATTGCGACTTGCCTTATCACCGGTCTACGCATAATCCCCTGCATGGAAGGTCAGTCACAAATCAAGTACGATAGCATATCTCGGGTAGATGTCACCTGATTGTAACGCTCTGTCTCTCAGAGACTAAAGCCTTCAAACGAGATGTGTATATCGACTGTTTTGACAAAAGATGTTTTGGTAACTTCTTTCTTTATTTCTGATATGTATAAGATATTGAGACAAATGGATACGGGGTGTAAGGTAGGCTGGCGCCTATTTCGGTCTAAACAATGCGACTAGTGTGCCTTGACTAAACAAAGCATTACATCACAATCACTGCCCTAACGGTACACTGATCAACAGTTATACATTAAAGGTAATCTAATTAGGCAAATTATGTTGAATTTTTAAAACAAAAGAAAATATAGGCATGTAATATATCAGATTTTTTGTCATCATATTACCTTTAAGCTGTATATGATAAGAGACTCCTGAACAAAGTGACTTTGTAGCACGATGCAGCATGGAATACTTTAAAGTTACATAATATATTTGACCAGAAAAAAACAACAATACCATTGTTCTCTCAAATGTCTATGGCACACGATAGGAACAGTTGTTTGACTGGATTGGGTTCTTTCAAAGCGTACAAATTTATTCTGTTTTGACTATATTAGACTTTTTGGCACTGTCATCTGCCATATGGGTGAAATGATCGTATATATTCAGTGGGAAACTCATCGAGTCTTGAATGCAGTCAAACAAATGTAATGTCTTTGTTTACTCACCGACTTTATAAGAGTTCGACAGAATACAATGTGAATACTTTAAAAGGCCCATTAGGGGAACACCACGTCAGTACAACTTTGAATGCACTTTTCCGGGCTGCTTGACGAACGACTCAAACAAAACATGATCCGGATGACCTGTGGAAACTAGCGTCGAGGCGCCACAAGATTATTATCGATGTGTCAGAAATTCGACTCCACATTACTTTTTAGAATTTGCCAATAACGACATTTACCTCGTTAAAATCAGCAATATCTTGCACTGAAAGTCTGTTCGAGCTAAAATCAGCAATATCTTGCACTGAAAGTCTGTTCGAGCTAACATACCACCGTACTTCCGATATACAAGTACACCGATTATTTCCTATATTGATCTATACCTATTGCACCTAAGCTTTTCAATTATAAGCATACACTGCAATAAATGAATATAGATGACCTTAGAATGGCTCCTGATTCAGCATGTTCATGTACTTTATCTCCATATTGCTATGGTCCAGCAGCTGGACACATAGTAGCTACTAATCTGGGCTATATGCTAAACTGAATTCACTTTCAGAGTGGATGAAGTCTATCAGGTCCTCTATTCAGAAAAGAAAAAGCAATTTGCTTTATATATGAAAGCTAAACATAAGTCGATATTTATTTCATTTTTTCGGCATACTGTATATATTACTAAATTTAAGAGGTGCAGCATATGTGTGTGTTACGTGATCTTCGAGCAACACTCAACGTTCTACATGAGGAGTATGAAATTGTTTCTGCAGACAAAGCATCTAACAACTTGATAATTAATAACGCTATTACATTTATTGCTTGCAAAAAGAACTAAGCCTGCTTGATAACCAAGGTAACCCTACTTACACATTGACCGGTACAATATTTCAGGATACAGTCTGATGATCTAGATGCTGGCCTACTTTGTCCTTAAACTACTGTGATGAATGTATATATTTCGTAACCCTACCTTCGATGATTGAGTATATTGTTTAGGTTCTATTGGCGTTAATCATTTTGTGTTATCTTTGTTATTCAAGCGCTTAGCAGATAGATAGTTTTTAGGCATACCGTACAAACTTTCATGTGATTGTATCATACTCGCCGCTAGGGGTCACTAGGATAGACGGAGGGTATATAAGGCCAGATTCCAGCGAGAATCGGATAGTTCTGTTCTGAGCTCGGCGTGTTAACACTAGCGATAGACAGCGAGTCCGGCTTTGGGTAGTGAGAGATAGAAGTGGCTGTTGTCAGCCTGCCTTGATCCTACCATAGCTGTATAGAGTTAACAGACGACTAGACCCTGTACTGTGGTTCTGACCAGAGGGTAGTCGTGAGCACGTGTATTAAGCACTGTGCGCGGTCGCCAGCTAGAGTTTGTCGTAGCTAGCTGGGAGAGTGCCGTGCATTGGTAGCCGGCGTTAGTTATACTGTTGACTGCCTAGGGGACACTGCCCGAGGTGTACGGTAGTGTGTGTACATATACACGCGTAGTCGTAGTGAGTTATATTTGATACGGAGCAGATAGCTTTTATTATAGTTTCATTCCATAGGCGTGGACACAGAGAGATAGATGTGACTGAATAAGTCGTACCTTGATTTGTGTCCTGTCTATAGTTATATAGTACCTCGACTACAGATAGGAACCGTGGTTATTGTTCGGAGCTTCATTGCTCACAGCTACCTGTGTCGCGGGTATACCGTGAGGTCGCGAGTATACAGCAGCTCACGACTACTGCAGTAGGTCGTGAGCGCTCATGACCATAGGTCTTGAGTTGTCGCTAGCACGGTAGCCTGTGTTAGTGCGTAGTGTGATTACGACACGCTCATAACCACAGCCCGAGTAGAGCACAGGGTATCGGCGTTGGTCGTGACACGGTGGTCGGCGACATAGTCGATATAGTACTATACATTAGGGCATTGACAGCAAGCAGCTGTATAGTGTATATAGTTTACAACTTGAATATATGTCTTGAGTTATTTTATGTGTCAGCAGTCTCGTTTGTACCTGTATGTGCGGTTGTAGGATAACTCTGCATGTTACAGTGTTTCGTTACCGTTGACAGAGTCCTGTGTACATGTACAGCGAGGTACGCTGTGACATTCTGTATATAATGCTAAGCGTTACAAGGTAGTAACACATATTTGTATATATTTGCAACTGTAGTATAGTTATAGACAGGCCTATAACACAGGGATCCTTAGAAGTGACTAGGGTACGGACCCCCGATACGTTACATAAATTTGGTGGCAGCGGTGGGATCCCTGTAGATAGGTTTCTGTATAATAATTTTAGTGGGCGTGAGTAAAACTACTCTGTTTTTATAGACATACTTTATAGTTGTTATTTGTATTGCTGTGTGATTTGTTTTTCAATATGGCTAGTTATTTAGAGGATGATGTTCTCAGTCCATTAGAGGATATTGAGGAAGCGGTGAGCCAGGGCAGGGATATGTCGTACCATAGTCGCTCGAGCCCAAAAACACCGGTGATAAAAAGGCATGTTAGTTACTCTAACTCTACACCTCATAGATATAGGGACTCTGGTGTTGCATCAATAGAGAGAACAAGAGGGGTAGATAGTCAGAACATAGTTGTTCCCCCGCTCTCGTCAGAGATTGATGTTGATGAGGTTGAGCAGGAAATCAGACAGATGAGGTCTGACTTAGCTAGGTTGCAAGCTAAAGGGAATAGTATTCTCAAACAGTCTCCAACTACCAGGCCATATACTGAGGAGAAATGGGACCTCCCCAGAGGGAGAGCACATTTGAGAACAAGCCAGCTCCCTGACTATGTTGGCGACATTGATGGAGGTAGTCGTGACTGGGTGACAATGAGAAAACCTCAACCCAGACGTCACAGGAGGTCAGTTTATGACCATGATAGCTATATCAGTGACGACGAGGAAGAGCAGGACTATACCAGGAAAGCTCGCAGCACTCCTATAAAGACCATGCACGTGAAGGCTGCAACATATGATGGTTCCACCTCATGGGTTGACTACAGGTCTCATTTTGAGACTTGTTCCCGCATCAACAACTGGTCGGAGCATCAGAAGGGACTGTATTTGGCTGTTGCACTGAGGGGTCAAGCACAAGGTATCCTTGGGGATCTGGCCATATCAAAGCAGGAGGATTTCAAGTCCCTGGTCACTGCACTAGAGGAACGCTTCGCTCCTCCGGACCAGACAGAGTTATATCGGGTTCAACTCTTAGAGAGGCGACAGAAGGCTTCAGAAAGTCTGCCAGAGTTAGGTCAAGCTATCAGACGACTAGTAAACCTGGCATACCCGACAGTGCCCAGTGATGTGCGTGATACACTGGCTAAGCAGCAGTTCATTGAAGCTCTAGCTGATTCAGACATGCGAATCAGGATAAAGCAAGCAAGACCTCAAAACCTAACAGAAACAATACGGTTAGCTGTTGAACTAGAGGCCTACAATCGAGCTGAAAAGAGACGTAGTGATGGTAAAGCACACCTGAGAGCTACAAACACAGAGGACAGCCCTGCAGTAGACAAAGCTAGTAGTGTGACTACAGAGAAAGTTAGTGAGAACTCTGACATGTCCAGTGTGTTAAGGGACATACAACAGAAGCTACAGTCTTTACAGGATGATGTAGTGAAGCTGAAGGGAAGCAAAAAGAGTTCAGCTCAGCATCAGCAGAAACCAAACAAAGACCAGGCTAGTCGAAAAACTTGCTACTATTGCAAGGAGGAGGGTCATTTTCGTAGAAATTGCCCTAAACTAAAACATCAGACAAGCAAGGACAATGGGTCGGCGAAGCGAGTTAGAACTCGTAGAAGGCGAAGACGCACCGAGCATAAAGCCAATTTAGGGGTGTCGTCAGCTGTCCATGAGGCTGGTATGTACGTAAAGACTGACATACATGGTGCTCAGGCCAAGTTATTGGTTGACACAGGGGCAACCATAACTCTGATATCGGAAGATCTGTATCACAACATTTCTCCGGCGGCTAGACCCGAGTTAAAGCAGATAAGTAAGGAGGTCCTGACAGCGAGCGGCGACCAATTACCGATCCTTGGACAAGGGAGATTTAACATTAGGTTGGAGGACAACACCAACATATTGGTAGAGGCTGTTGTTGCGAAACTCACCACAGATGGCATTCTAGGTCTTGATGTCATGATAGATAGAAATGTGACTCTGGACCTAGCTAGGGGATGTCTGACCCTAGATGGTGTGCATGTTGAGGCTAAGTATGAGGGAACCATGGGTTGTTTCCGAGTATGTACAACTGAGAGGATTTCAGTACCAGCAAAATCAGAGGTCATAGTACCTGGGAAGGTGTGCGTGCCTGATGGTAAGGCCATGCAGGGCAACACCTTGATTGTGGAAGGGTTTGAATCCTTTTTGAAGAGCGACCGTGCTATCATTGGTCGATCACTGGTAGACAATGTAGCAACGGTGCCTGTACGTATGATGAATACCTCAGAGGAGGATAAGTTGATATATCCTGGCACTACCATAGCACAAGTGAGTGCAATCCAGAGTGTGGTAGAGGAAATACAAGAGTCACAGCCTCACAGCAGTAACAGCTTGAGAGAAGACCTTGCTAAGTTACTAGAAGCTTCAAAAACCAGCCTCACTGCCAAGCAATATCAGGAGTTGGGACACCTTTTACAAAGGTATGAAGGGTTGTTTGCTGCATCGGATGAAGACTTGGGGCGAACAGATGTCGTGAAGCACAAAATCAATACAGGTGATGCCCGCCCGATAAAACAGCCGTTACGGCGTGTTCCAGGCAATATGGGACCTGAAGTAGACAAACAAGTACAGAACATGCTCGACCGGGGTGTTATAAAGAAATCATCTAGTCCTTGGAGCTCAGGCATCGTTTTGGTCAAGAAGAAGGATGGGACAATGCGGTTTTGCGTTGACTACAGACGACTTAACGCTGTGAGCATTCCCGATGCATACCCTCTGCCTCGTATTGACGAGACACTAGACCAACTTGCTGGCTGTTCATGGTTTTCTACTCTAGACCTGAACTCAGGATACTGGCAGGTAGAGTTGGATGCAGAGGACCGTGCCAAGACAGCATTCGCTACTCGCACAGGCTTGTACGAGTTCCAAGTTATGCCCTTTGGTTTGAATTCAGCCCCAGCAACATTTGAACGGTTGATGGAGACTGTGCTGGCGGGACTACAGTGGCAGGTGTGCCTCATCTACCTTGATGATGTGATCATTGTAGGAAGGTCATTTGAGGAGATGATTGTAAATCTCGAAAAAGTCTTTGACCGGTTGTTGGCTGCTGGATTGAAATTGAAAGCTAGGAAGTGCCTGCTGTGTGCAAAAGAGGTTTTATACCTAGGGCACGTCATATCAGAGGTAGGTGTGTCGACAGACCCAGCTAAAACAAGAGCAGTCGAGCAATGGCCTGTTCCTGGCAATGTAAGAGAGTTGCGATCCTTTCTAGGGTTCTGCAGCTATTACCGAAGGTTCATAAAAGATTTTGCTATATCGCAAAGTGCCTTCACAAACTCACCGAAAAAGGACGAACATTTGAGTGGAGTTCCTCTTGTCAGGAAGCCTTTGAGACTCTTAAGCGGTTGTTGGTAACGGCACCTATCCTTGCACATCCAGACTTCACCAAGGAGTTTATACTAGACACCGATGCAAGCAATGACGCTATCGGGGCAGTGTTGTCTCAGATAGTCGATGATGTAGAGAGGCCAGTAGCATTCGCTAGTCGGACTCTAACAAAAGCAGAGCGAGGTTATTGTGTGACCAGAAAGGAACTGTTGGCAGTCGTATACTTCACCAAGTACCTCCGTCATTACTTGTATGGTAGAAGGTTCACTGTACGTACCGACCATAGTTCGCTCCGTTGGTTACTGAACTTCAAAAACCCCGAAGGACAGATGGCCAGGTGGCTACAAGTGCTGAGCTCATATGACATGACCATCGTCCATCGACCAGGAGTCAAACACCAGAATGCTGATAGTCTCAGCCGGTTGCCCTGTAGGCAATGTGGTTATGAGCCAGAATGGGAAAGTAAAAGCCTGGCAGACGATCACATATGTGCTGTCCATGATACACCACACTGTTGTGGAGTTGTTAGCACAGGGGTGATGCCTGAAGAAAGTGACGAGACTAAGCCAGAACCAGCTCTACAAGAAAAACAGGAAGGTGATGAGGATATCAAACTTGTTCTTGCATGGGTACGAGAGAGCAAGAAACCAGCATTTAAAAGCATTGAGGGTCGCAATATGACTGTGAAATCGCTTTGGTCACAGTTTGAGGCACTGTCGATCAATGCAGGCATGCTGTATAGAGAAAGTCCTAATGGGACATTGCAGGTTGTGCTCCCCAAGTCTGAGAGACGAACTGTCCTTGGTCATACACATGACAATAGAACTGCTGGACATTTGGGATTGAGAAAAACCTTGGCTAAGATCAGACAGTCATATTATTGGCCAGGACTCCAAGCAGACGTGAAGCGCTATGTTGCTGGATGTCTACAATGTAGCCGAGGGAAAAACCCCAACCGGACAAAGAGAGCCCCTATGCAAGTTGTCGAGACAGGATTTCCTATGGAGCGCCTAGCAATCGACATTTTGTGTGAGCTACCTGTAACTGATCATGGGAATCGACATATTTTGGTGATTTCTGACTATTACACCAAATGGACCGAGAGCTACGCGATGCCCAACATGGAAGCCCAAACCGTAGCCAAGATACTGGTAGAAGAGGTGATATGTCGATTTGGTGTTCCGACCATGGTGCATTCAGATCAAGGAGTACAGTTTGAGAGTGCTCTGTTTAGCGAAATGTGCAAGCTGCTTCAAATACGGAAGACGCGCACAACACCATACCACCCGAAATCCGATGGTATGGTTGAGAGGTTCAACCGAACGTTAATAGCAATGCTCAGAACGGTTGTTAACGAACACCAGACTGATTGGGATCAGCAACTTCCCTACGTTCTGATGGCCTATAGATCAGCAGAGCACGAAACAACGTCATGTACACCAAACTTCATGATGTTAGGAAGGGAAACCAGTACCCCTTTAGACATCCAGTACGCCATGCCAAGAAATGTGAAGGCAATTCCGCAGAACCAGTGGGCTTGGCAACTCCAAGAGACCATGGAGGATGCTCATCAACTGGTAAGAGAAAATGTCAAAGGAGCCATGCAAAGACAAAAGCGGAATCATGACCAGAAACTGTCATGGGAGAGCTTCAAGCCAGGAGAAGAAGTGTTTGTGTTTTTCCCAAACGTGAAGACAGGACTGAGCCCTAAGTTATCATGTAGATGGCGTGGACCTTTCCGGGTACTGTCCAAGTTGACAGATGTGACCTACAAGGTGCGTTGTGGTCGAAAGGGAAAGGCCAAAGTCATACATGCTGACCGACTGAAAAGAAGAAACGTGCAGGTCCTGCGAGGGGAGAGCCCTCAAGAACACAGTGGTCTGAGGGATCGACAAACTCAGGTCGATGAGAGTTGCTTCAACTACTCAAACTTAGGGGGTGCTGCATCATCTGGGGACAATGTTGGGAGTGAGCTGATAGATATCCCCATAGAGGTCGGTAGTGATGCAGAGAACGGTGATGGCGAGAAAGAGTTTGATACCAACTCTCGGCCAACACGCTCTCGACGAGCTCCTCGGTGGCATTCAAGTTACACTACCGAATACTAGGTAGGATATGACCAATTCATTTGTGGTCGTTCTGAATCATCTGTATATATTGTTGATTAATGTAGTTATAGCTTTACAGTTTTGTAGCCGAGTTAATTTGTAACGCGAGGACGCGTTGTACTCGGAGGCGTGGGTAATGTGATGAATGTATATATTTCGTAACCCTACCTTCGATGATTGAGTATATTGTTTAGGTTCTATTGGCGTTAATCATTTTGTGTTATCTTTGTTATTCAAGCGCTTAGCAGATAGATAGTTTTTAGGCATACCGTACAAACTTTCATGTGATTGTATCATACTCGCCGCTAGGGGTCACTAGGATAGACGGAGGGTATATAAGGCCAGATTCCAGCGAGAATCGGATAGTTCTGTTCTGAGCTCGGCGTGTTAACACTAGCGATAGACAGCGAGTCCGGCTTTGGGTAGTGAGAGATAGAAGTGGCTGTTGTCAGCCTGCCTTGATCCTACCATAGCTGTATAGAGTTAACAGACGACTAGACCCTGTACTGTGGTTCTGACCAGAGGGTAGTCGTGAGCACGTGTATTAAGCACTGTGCGTGGTCGCCAGCTAGAGTTTGTCGTAGCTAGCTGGGAGAGTGCCGTGCATTGGTAGCCGGCGTTAGTTATACTGTTGACTGCCTAGGGGACACTGCCCGAGGTGTACGGTAGTGTGTGTACATATACACGCGTAGTCGTAGTGAGTTATATTTGATACGGAGCAGATAGCTTTTATTATAGTTTCATTCCATAGGCGTGGACACAGAGAGATAGATGTGACTGAATAAGTCGTACCTTGATTTGTGTCCTGTCTATAGTTATATAGTACCTCGACTACAGATAGGAACCGTGGTTATTGTTCGGAGCTTCATTGCTCACAGCTACCTGTGTCGCGGGTATACCGTGAGGTCGCGAGTATACAGCAGCTCACGACTACTGCAGTAGGTCGTGAGCGCTCATGACCATAGGTCTTGAGTTGTCGCTAGCACGGTAGCCTGTGTTAGTGCGTAGTGTGATTACGACACGCTCATAACCACAGCCCGAGTAGAGCACAGGGTATCGGCGTTGGTCGTGACACGGTGGTCGGCGACATAGTCGATATAGTACTATACATTAGGGCATTGACAGCAAGCAGCTGTATAGTGTATATAGTTTACAACTTGAATATATGTCTTGAGTTATTTTATGTGTCAGCAGTCTCGTTTGTACCTGTATGTGCGGTTGTAGGATAACTCTGCATGTTACAGTGTTTCGTTACCGTTGACAGAGTCCTGTGTACATGTACAGCGAGGTACGCTGTGACATTCTGTATATAATGCTAAGCGTTACAAGGTAGTAACACATATTTGTATATATTTGCAACTGTAGTATAGTTATAGACAGGCCTATAACACAGGGATCCTTAGAAGTGACTAGGGTACGGACCCCCGATACGTTACACTACGACCAACATGGACAAGCTATACGATAACTGAGACGATTTCAATTTACCGATGGTGAACTTTCCATTTCTTGATAGTAACATCTACGACTCTCCAACCTATGATGTTTACATGTCACAGTTGTTTCGTTATTCAAGGGCTTACCCTAAATGTCGAAATTTTCTTGATATATGTCAGCAGCTGACGAACAAACTTACGGCACAAGGTTTCAGGAGGTAAGGCTGATGAAGACTATGGGCCAGTTTTATGGTCGCCATCTTTGTCTCATTGAGAAATATTCAACATCTTTGCATGATATGAAGATGGGCATTTTTGAATATGGCCATTATTATGCCTGATTTCCGTCTGCCAGTCTGACCTGCTTGAAAACTTGTCTCCAAGTGAGTTTGTTGTTGTTATAGTAACACTGTACCTAAGCTGAAATTGGCAGTTTTCTGATATTTCATGACGTCTACAGAAAATATTACATAGTAAATTATATATATATATAAAGGCAATATTTTCTCTGTCGATCAACACCACTCCAAGCGATATACATAATGTATCTTGAACGGTCTTGTCAAACTTACATTTTCCCGGAATAAGGTCGTGTCGCTGGGCCGATGGAGTTTTTGACCTTATTTAAATCATAAATTTATTTAAAAAACTTCAGCCGCCATTAGACTCCAAACTTCGTAAATCAAAGTCTAATGTTAACAATTACATTATGTTGAGGTGAATCTGTCTGCAAGCATGCGCAGATTGTGGTGTTTTCAGATGTAAACAAACTGAGGGTGAGGCGTTGTTTTGATTTGTCAGCAATTGTGTTGTCTGTCATGTTAACTCCAGTTAGCGTGTGCATATTGGTCTGCATTTATTATCGCCGTCATACTAACGATACATTAAAAATCCGTTTTTCAGCATAGCAATGAGAATGTTAAAAAAAACTTGTTAAATATGTCATAATTATACCTATATATCAATCAACAATTCTTTGGAAAAGAATGAGAGTTTAATGGACAAAACACTGTATTGTTTGATTTGTAATTTCTCATTATCACTATTCTTGTGTTTTCCTTTATTCAAATATAGCTTTATTATACTTCACATTGGAATGAAATTCGAATGTGTATTTTCCTACAATGCCCCTATTTGTATACTTAATGTATTTAAAAGCGAGGAAAGCTCTTTAATCTGTACCTTGCTCAAAAAGAACAGTTTTAATAAGTAATCATACCTAGATCTAATTACAAATAGTATTTCTTTCGACTTAGACTTCACAGTGTGAGTTAATTCACTAAGTACTTAAGTAATGTAATGCAAAATTTGTATTTCAATTATTACTAAATGTATATGTTATATTATTATTAATTTCAAAAATGATAAAAAGGGGTCGGCAGTTATTTCGCGCAAATTTGGTATGGCTTTTTAACATTTTAATTTTGGCGAAAGCTGATTTATAGCCAGGGCTAGCACTGGATACTCTACTTTATTTTCCAGTGTGGTTTATTATATTACATGTATTCATAACCGTTTTTCAGCTATTGGAGATATGTATTTCTCGGTATTCCTTGCACGAGGTGTCACCTACAATTTGTTTAGTAAAGTATGTTGTTATCTTTACTCCAGTTTAACCAGTCTATGCGAACTCTCTAGGGCAAATTAGTGTTGCCTTTGTAAACAGGTTTTTATTGTAGGCAGATGGTCTTTATATATTGGTTATGGCTATTTCAGGTCCAAATGTGGATACTGAACCACTTTATAATAATTCTTTCACTTATTTTAAAGTTTTTGTTTTTGTCTTCGTAAGTTCAATTTTGGACAGCGATTGTGAACTATGTTCTATGTTAAGGTGTTATGGTGTATACATACATGTAAATAGGGCTTTTCACCAACTGGTGAAAAGTCCTATTGTTTCTGTTCTGTTTCTTATTCTTATTATTCTTCCCCCGAAATTTGTGGGGTCTATATCTTTTAATGTATAAGGGATATATTAATAATCTTTATGAATATTATAGATGAGTATGTAACGGTGTCAACCTCAGTATTTTGAAGTAGGTCAAAAATCCAGGATGGACGCCATGACGTAATTAGTGAAAACCCTTAAAACAGCCATATTTCAAAAACCGTTTGTTGTTCAGATCTTCTGTCATGATATTATTGTAGGCATATGTCAAATCTAGCTTTTTTTGTTCCACATATAGGTACAAAAAAGTTCAAATAAAAAAGTTCGCCATTGGGTCAAAATTTCAAAAATTTAAAAAAATATATTTTTTTTAATTTTTCATTTTTTTTTTAAATTGTTTTCACTAATCAATACAAAATGTCTTTCTGATGAATTAAATGTTTTCAGTTTTTCTGTAACACATGTGGTTTCCGTTATACGCCATTTTGAATTTTCCCCTATATAATCTTTAAAAAACCCGTTTCACATTTAAAACTTCTCAAATTTCAAAATTGTGATTCAGCTCAAACTTGTCTAAAATCATCCTGAGATAGTCCCGACAAAAGTTTGCAATTTTAAAATTGATTCAAAATCCAAGATTGCCGCCATGACGTTATACCTTAAATTGTTTAAATAGCTATATCTCAAAAATCGTTTAATGTACCGATGTTACAAAGGTATATTATTGTACATTACATCTGGGGACAACTTTTTTCTCCTTCAAGTTATTACAAAATATGTCTTGTAAAAAAGTGGGTCAAAGGTCTTCTTTTTTTTTTGAAAAATTGATTATACAGATCAATAGAGCATGTCATTCCGATGAGATTAATACCTATGTTGTCTTGATAACAATTCCGATTAAGGTAGTACACCATTTTAAAAATTTCCCTTTGTATTCAATATTCCATTAAGAACTTGTTTGAATTTGAATTCAACAAATATTGGATCTGACACTTTCCCATCATTTAAGATAAAGTGTCAAAGGCAAACTCCTGCCTTTCACTTAGGGACAAAGTACTAGTTAATAAATGATTATCAGATGCTTTGTTTAGTGATTCTGAAAAATTCTGAAACAAAATCCAGTTGATAATCATGCAAAAATCAGTCTAAAATGAAGTAAACATGAGCGGTAACTAACATGAAACTCTTGACAAAAAAATCCAAAAAATTGAAAATAGTCAGGTGGGGCCCACTTCAACAACAAACCGAAGGTTGAAGACAGTTAAAAATGGACGCGTGTTTACAAATACCGTGTTTCAACAGCTGCTGTACCGGTAACCGCGTAAGAATTCATCTTGAATATTGCTGATATCAGTTAATCTTAACGAAATCCATAGTTATGATAAGATATTAGGCTTAATTTTCGCTTCGAGTTTTGCCGAAAGTTGCGTACATTGGGCCTTTAAGGGAGTTACCCCAGCATTCGTCAGTTAAGGCAATTGATCACAATTTTCATGATCAATTTACTTGGTGGCTTAGAGTCATTTCCTGTTTGTATGTTGTTGACAGCTAAATGTAATACAGCATCTCCAAGCTTCCATGTAAAGGAACAAACAAGTCCAAAGTTATGTTATTAAGTAGAGGAAAAATAAAAATTGTAAGAACTAATGCATTTGAAAATTTGTTATATATAATACTTGCACAAACCCCTTATATATATAGTCATCATGCTTAGTCCGTTGTGCGCTGACCGTTAACTTTTCTTTAACAATCTTCTTTATAATAACCATAATTAAGGCCCTGGGTGCTGATATTTGGCCAGTAGGTACCGGGGATGGAGTGCTACAACGTGTCCCTATATGAATAAATCTTGACCTACTTTCAAAGTCACAGGGATGAAATATGAAAAAAACACCTTTTAACAATCTTCTTCTCACTAACAAAAAGGCCATAGGTGCTGATGTTTGGCCAGTACGTTCCGGCAACAGATTGCTACAGAGATTCCTCATATAAATGACCTGCTATACTTTCAAGGTTACAGGGGTCATATACTTGTATGTAGATATCCTTGAACAACCAAATTGTTAGCCAACAATTTCTAGTTACCAATTATTACAGTTAGACTTATATTTCAACTGATGTTACCTTTTTCTGTAATTTCAGGCTTTACTACGAAATAAAACCTGTATTGTAAAAAGACAAGACAGAATTAATTTAATCTTCATAAAAGAATTCATTGCGCAAAGATACACGGAAGAAGTTGCTTTATACATATGTAAACAAGATAAATTATTTCAAATATGGGAAGAGTGAGAAAATTTATTTACATAAACATATACTATCGATATTTGATATCATCCCTAACATTAATTTAAATCTATCCATATCTTTAATACATTTTAGAAAAGGAATTATTCAAAACAAAATTGATGTGATGCATACCCCTCCCCTAATTTTCCATATACATTTACTAAAATATGAAGGGCCTTATTCCAGTAATGTTAATTCTCCTTCGGAGCCTGCCCCCGTATAATTTCTTATCTCGCTCAACTACAGTTTTTTTCTTTTCCGAAGAATAATTTTACACCTTTCCGAAACCCAGATTTCATAATTTTAGTGAAAATGTATTTTTATAAAGTTGTCATTTTGACCATCAAAGACATAAGGTCGTAAATAAAAGAAGGTTATCTCGAAATTGTAATTAGCAACATAGTATAAATTTCTTTTGATAAATATTTGCGAAACATCGTGTTTATTCATAAAACATAAAAAAAAAATTCTCGGATGAAAATGCACTTGTAGAGACACAATTAGGAAAAAAATGCCATAAATTGCAATTTTCTCCCGTTTTATTGTTTTGGATGCAAATTTCCATCACAAAATCGGATAGAGCTTAACTTGTTTCATATGTGTACCAAACATCAGCTCATTCCATGTGGTGGAACGTTCTCATATCGCCGCCTGAATGTGGTTGTAAATTGAAAGAAAAGGGGAAATGAGTAACAACCTTGTCTGAAACCCTATTATATAGCTTATTATATACAAAATTTTATATTGAATATCAGAGCGAATATTTTCATGACAGTTTTATGATATCTAACGACTAAATAAACAGTATCGATATAAAGATTTGCGCTGAGGACACCCTGATACATGAATACTGTTTTATCTCAAGTTGTCCTCTTCTGAATTTTCTGATCGTGTGGCCTTGTACATTTATCCGTATCTTCTTGTCTTGGTCTATACGTTTACGGAATCATTGACTCGACGCTAGCTATTATTGTCTCACTTTCCTTGTTTTATTGTCCCATCGCCAAAGCGTTGTAGCTCTGTCAGGGTTGGGACCCTGACTTGTTTCACTTTCTTTGTGCCTGCCGACCACGCCACATCGATTAGATAGATTATCCATATGAAATACTTTATTTTGTTCTAGGTAATCAATCAATTTGTTATTTATCACACATTTTCGCATAATTGTACCACACTTCTAAGTATTAGCTGTTTACAGCAATCATCGGTGGCTTGCTAATTTGTTACTTTATCTACGCTTCATAAACCAATCGTTATTGATTCAAGATGGAGGGTAAATGTGTTGGACAAGGCTGTCAACTATACTTCAAGAAACGTAGTGGCAATAAGAACAGAAGTGCACGCAATGTAAATAGTCCACAATATAAATGGCTCCTAGATACGCTGGTGCTTCGAACCGTCACAGCCTGTCTGAATGGTATTAGAGGACCGATCTACCAGAGATCTCCAAAGATAGGCTAATGGCTGAACGTATGAAGGACCGTTTGACAACACTGAATGGTTTAGCTCAGAGAGTCAAGACAGATCCGGATCTATCTAGACGGGCAGGGTCCGAGTTTGTCAAGATGGATGCATCTTCCGTACTGTTTCCCCGTCTCGATCTCGATTACTTGAGAAACAATTACGTGTGGAACGTATCAGATATCTCTGGCTCCTGGTTACATCTAACATTTAAGTGATGACGGAGACTATGAGATGTGGCTTTACCAGCACTACCCATACCTTCTCCGATTTCAAATACATTCTCGATACAAAAGCCAAACGAAATATAACGTTTGGATACGGTTCACCGTTTCACTCGATGATGAGGCCCCAATAAATTACTGCTACTGCCAGTGCCCAGTTGGAAAGAGAACGATGGGAATGTGTGCGCACATCTCCAGTATCTTGTACTACCTTGGGTATTACAGGGTGCTGGAAAACTCTCGACCATTACAACCACAGGTAAAGAAATTCCAACAAAACTTGAAATAGTTTTCCATGCGGCAACATAGTGCATATGTCGAAAGTATGTTTGGGGCTCGATATGAAAGATCCCCGTTACCATGTGACTAACCAAACTTATAAATATAGGTATTATACAATCGCCCGTAGTTATGAACACTCCCGTAAATGTGAAAACCAACCAAAATCATAAGGAACACGTTTTGTTTGTTGTTCTGTCTATTTGTCAGCCAATGTCTTAAACCACGGGGACTTGTGAAGTAGCCATCTTGGATTTTTTTCATGAAAAAAGTGTTTCTCTCACTATTTTTCATATCTGTGAACATATGAACTCTCGTGTTTTTGTTAATTATCTAAAGAAAGTCGATAATCGGCAATTCAACCATAGGCTTATTCAACCTAAGATTTGAAAATGTTCCACCACTTACATTTTGATGATTTTTCCTCTCATCAATAGCATATTACGTACTGTTTGATAGGATAAAAATTGGTTTGCATCCAATGCCCATAAAAGGGTGTATTCTCTAAAAAACACAGTTTTTGTGTCTAAAATGTTATCATCGAAAATGGCATTTTTGAGATTGTTTCTTCCATAAAACAGCCAAATGGCGCGATAGAAACATGATTTTTTTTTTGTCACAATCATGCCATGAATGTATTCTTTACGGTGACTATCATTTGATTAGATTTTCATTAATATTCTACATAACATGCATATTTTATCAACACTTAGACAGCTTCTGAAAGGTACAACTTTGAGGAGCCATAAAAAAACAAACCAAGTGACCTAAATCTTTATACTTTATAGACCACAACGGCATGGGCTATGCAACACCAACAGGAAATTTGAATCAGAGAAGGGGCCACTTTGGAAACAGGCCCTTTACATATATGAACATGTATAATATATTAGTGTGTATATTATGTTTATTCATTTGTTAAGATAGAATATGCATATACAGAGAGATGAGGTATGCATGTGATAATAAAAAGCACAAACTAAGTGCATACGTGGGTAAATGGTTTTTAATAGATTTTAATTGATAAAAAAATATGTTTATAAACTACATATTATATCATATACTAGATATTAACGCATTCATCCCTGAAATTCATGTATTCCAACATTTAAATTGAAAATTCAAATGTGTCTTCAAGGGTGACCGAATTAAGGAATCTTCATGAAATGGATGTGTGCATGTATAATTATGTATATATCTATAAAAAAAAAACAAAAAAACATGTAATATTATAATAAATAATATCGAAAAATATTAATAATGTCGGACTGAAGAAGCCCGAGAAGGCAGAAAGGCCTTTTGGCAAAGTCTCAGTTTTTTACATTTTTTATGTATACATATAGGCCTCTATGTTTATCAAACAAATCTCCGATATCAGACATATTTTATAATTTTGAACAAATATGGCAATTTCTCTTTTTTCAATATCACTCCTCCTGTGAGAGGATATATATATATATATATTATGATTCATGTTTGATAGGCACGTAACCAGGGGGGAAAATGCTGTAAAAATACACAATAGGCGTGTAACCAGGGGGAAACAGTGCTGTAAATATACACAATAGGCGTGTTACCAGGGGAAACAGTGCTGTAAATATACACAATAGTCGTGTAACCAGGGGGAAACAGTGCTGTAAATATACACAATAGGCGTGTTACCAGGGGAAACAGTGCTGTAAATATACACAATAGGCGTGTAACAAGGGGGAAACAGTGCTGTAAATATACACAATAGGCGTGTAACAAGGGGGAAACAGTGCTGTAAATATACACAATAGGCATGTAACCAGGGGGAAACAGTGCTGTAAATATACACAATAGGCGTGTAACCAGGGGGAAACAGTGCTGTAAATATACACAATAGGCGTGTAACCAGGGGGAAACAGTGCTGTAAATATACACAATAGGCATGTAATCAGGGGGAAACAGTGCTGTAAATATACACAATAGGCGTGTAACCAGGGGAAACAGTGCTGTAAATATACACAATAGGAATGTAACCATGGTGAAACAGTGATGCCAATATACACAATAGGAATGTGAATCAAACATGATAATTTGTGAAGATGAAATAGGGAGTTCGGACGATTTTCTTTAAAATACTGACCGAGTGAAAAAGGTATCTGACAAAAACAGAATCATCAATTGTAAGCGGCAATATCAGAACTTGAAACTTTTATAATGACATTCAAAATTTGATTCGAAACAGCCAATCCGATGTATATCTATCTTGTCCGTACCGTTATCGTATACAGACGACAAGGGACTTTGACATTATTTGTCCTATGTTTAGCTGGTTATAATACAGGATACGAGTCATATTTAAGTGAATGTCACTCAGTAAATTCAGTACCAATCAATTGTTAAATAATATGCTTTATGTGTCGAGTACTTATTTTGCATCATATGACGTATTGTTTCAAAAATTATCGCAAGCTGTTACGCTTGGTTTGCGTCAATATGACCAATATGACGGCAGGAATGGCAGCGACTAAAGTTTATTAGGTCATCTGTATTTCATAGCAAAACATTTATTGAGACTTTTGGAAGTTATTGTGGATATTTTGAGGTCAATCACGATAAAACCACCTGTATTAAGCTAAACGTAACGATTTTGTTATCAAAATCCACCCCATTTGACACCTACATTACAACGTAGTACGTGTTGCGTACAGTGAATCATATTGTTTGTTGTCACATAAATGTCAATTTCTCAGTCATAATCATATACCATTTGGTCAAATTGCTGTGAGAATGAGGAGTTGTATGCCTATGAACAAGGACATGAAAGAATAACAGTAGTTTAAGTTAGTCTACCTGTTTAATTCTTGCAGCAGATACGCATCGTCCTGAAACAAATTTATACGCCACAATTTTATATATTACCGGGGGCGAGTCTAGTAAGAACATCTGGTACGGATTCCGGACAGGATTTCCGGTACAGAAAGAGCTAAATGTGGCGAAAAACAAATGTGATGATTGGAAAGGTATTGTAAAATGTTCTACTTTTATTTTCAAATATGGATTTAAGTTTTAAATAAAATCAAAATGGACTGTACATCAAAAATGTTATCTATCCTATGGCTTGTTAACATTGCTTTGCATCTTACAGTAGCCAGACTGGCAACGAGTGAAGAAAGCGAATAACTGCACAAAACCAACAAAAAGGAACGGACAGTTTGGTGATTATTGGCAGTATGCTTCAGTGTGGTAGCACTTAAAATCGGCTCCAAGTTCTGGACGATGGCAATCAGGCTTACACGAACATACTGCTGCCTCCCAAATTCACAGGCGCTGATTATCTGCACTCACATCTTATACACCCTAATTGACAGCACCATAGGACAAAACGGAAACAACAAAATAAAACCAAATAATCAAACGGCAGTAGCCTTTAGTGTGGTAGTACTTAAGTCGGTATCTGGTTCGCAATGTCGCAATGAGGTCTACAAAACGTACCATAGGCACTATAAACTAATATCACATCGCATTCGTCGGGAGACTGTCCTTAAATGGCCGTATATTGGCTATATTTAATTGTACAATGCCGGCACATGATCTTGCGCACTAAAGGATTCAATCGCCGAGAGTAAATGAAAACGATATATATATATGAAAGAATGAAATCGTAAAAACAAAGAAAAAATCTTTCTTTTCCATTAAATTCAACAAAACCATTGATTTTGTTTGGATATATATCGATTGTTGGCTAAACTTTGAACATACCCCCTGTTTCAGCCGAGTGTAAACATGGCACAGGATCTTGCGCAGTACGTTGATGTTGCATGTATAGTCATCCCATGGTGGCCAAGAAGTGCAAATAAACAACCAATCATCAGGTCCACGGAGGGGACACATGTAATAGTTTATAATTATCACAGTCAATGTCAATAAATTTCAAAATTTTAAACTTTGAACGAAATGACAACAGCAAACACATTGACAAGTGTGAAGGCTTGTGGTATTTTAACTTTCTTTGGTACACATAGGACAATGAAAGTTGTCATTTACCTACAAACTTTTGATTGCCGTGCAAAATTTTAAATGCGCCCACTTAGGTCAATCTTGCTTTTCAGTATTTTGACAGATGCTCAGATATTAGGTATGCGCAAGACCATGTGCCGCGCAAGATCATGTTCCTTTCCTGTTTACTTACGTTATTAATATTTTGGATGAATTTTCTTTATTTTCGGAAATTATTCTTTTCCATTTATCATGTTCAGCCATCCTGTGACAATTCCGACTACACTAATACGGAAAGCATTGGATTTCAATGGGCGGATCAATGGAGTCTAACACGGCACCTATTGGGGATACGAAGCATTCCCTGCCATTACACAGACCGCCAAGTGCTAAACCAATAACATGGGCCTTTGTTTTATGTTCTTTTCGTATAAAAACAGACGCTCCAGAATCCCCTGGTTCGAAAAACGGCCGTCTCAAACTTTCAATATTGTATAGATTGGCCAGGCAACGTTCCGCATTATCTTGCTTGCAAAGAGAAGCTGAGAACGGTTCTTTCCGAAGAACAGCCCCGCTGAAATTAAACGCTCCTCTCGTAAACCCTGTTGTTCGTCCAAATTTGTACACATTCTGTTCCGTGTCGTCTGCATCCATGTCTAGAATTGGGGGACCCATCTTTGTCTCTTCTGTGTATCCTGTTTTAATATATAACAATAGTTGTATCAAATATATTGAATATTGTAATTATATAGTACAAATGTAACTGTCGCTACATTTCTTTCCGCATATGTAGTAAATATCCCGGTAAATCTTTGAATTTGCCAATCAAAAAACCGTTTCCATAACTTGTATATCGGAGTAACAATAAAAATCTGCATTTTCATCTGGTTGGATTGAATTTTATCATTAATATTTAATATAAATAAAATGAACATTCCGGAAAGACATATTCCCCATGTCACTTTGAACCAGCGGCTACCAACTGTGTGTCTCGTAAGATACGACTAACATAAGACGACTGTAGTTTGGGGATTTGCTTTTTTAAACCCTGTCACTTGTAGTCATAAATTCGACCAGAATAATTATGTTGAAATTTTGCATGGCATTTCCGTGAAAAAAACAGCCTATAATATAAAGTTGCCGTCAGATCTGTGATATCACGCGGAGGCAAATACACCAACATACCCTGTTTTTTGTGAACAAACGGTTACATAACATGCATGAAGGCATTTCCTTTCATTGCCTTAGCTGTATACGAGACGGAAAACACCAAAACTAAACTTATCCTTAATCCAAAGAATGAAAGTGGTTTCTTCCCATTTTAATCCTTCGATAGCGAATTTCCAATACACTAATTGGCACAACAGAGAGTCTGAAGAAACAAACAATTAGGTATTTTCAGCTCAACTTAATGAAGGTTCATGTACAATAAGAAGAGCAGACCTCAGAGAGGAAGTTGTCCTCTCGCGACTACGCATAGGTCATATTTGTAATATTTTACTTATACAGACCAATCCTATTGTTATGTATGTAATCAATCATTTACAACCAAACACTTTATGACTTTATAGGCTGCTTATAGGACGATAAACAAACTAAAGCAACAACAGAGAAAAAAACCAAAGCCCACCTCTTTGTTTAAATTTTTTACCTATCGATGTTCGGGTACTTGAATCTGATTTCCCGATCCTTTGTAGATAAAATGGGAAATATCTCGAGACACGAAGGTTCCTAATTTGTGGTTTTATGAAAATGGAATGATTAGTACTTTGAAGTTTCAACTTTTGGATTCAATTAAGTGCAGTATTGGTAGTCAGCGGTTATGTTTAGTAGAGAGCATATCAGTCGGAGTGTATGGTATGTATGCAATCATAATTCGACTTACCATCTCTCATGGAGACCTCGTTATGTTCCCATTCGACAGAAGGAAATCTTAATACCCGAGGTATACGACATGTCATTTTCACATAAGCGTAGTCAACGCCTGTAAAATTGCCTTTGTAAATAACATTTCCAAATCTGGCATCAATGAGTCTACCACACATTGTGTTATTGCGGTCATCCATGTACGAGGGTTGAACCACATCAATGGTAACGTTTGAATCGCGAATTTTTTGTCGAATGCCAGGATCAATTAGTTCCTGACCATCAAGTAAAACATGGCCGCATGTCAGTAACCCATACTGATCTGTTGTGTCAATCTCCTTTACGAAAACGCCTATAGAGCCTGCCTTAGGTTCTCCTGAAACGCCTATGCTACAGCCTAGACGGAGAGGGTCGTGAAACTCTCGTGCTGTACCGAAGCAAATATAACCTTCCCTCACATCAACTGGAACTGTGTCCAATTCCCTTGGGAACTTTGGCTCTCCTATTGGAATGATGCCCTTGCAAGCACAGTAGATGACAATACATGGGGTATTATCTATGCCGCCTCGACGAGACATGACAGGACTCGTACTGATGGTGACCAGGTTCGAATGCTTCTGCATCAGTTCTGATGTGTACTTTCTGACGATGTGGTTGAGGTATCGTCGGAGTTCAAACTTGATTCGAACTTTTTCCACTGGTTGGGAATCGATGTAAGCGTCTACAAGTTGCATCTCTGTTGAGGACTCTTTGATCGTCCTCTGGTCGACGAAAATATCCATGCCTTTTTCATAAGACAGATGAATGTAATCGAAGCTTTCTGCTCTCAATGCAATGACCTTCTTGCCATATTCATCAGTACCATAGCTAGCAGCCGTCAATTTGCAACCTAAAAACAACATATACGAAAAAACAAATTAACATGATGACGCTACTGAAAATCGATTAAACCAGGGACAAAATATGAAACACAACATTAAACAAACTCTCATATACCAAGTAAACCTGATTTATATTTCATTTCCTGCTTTTCAAGCATTGTACAATAAAAGTATTGTGACTTTCATAAATATACTTCTCCAACTTTGAAGGCCTGCAGTTTTGTATGCCGATATTATGTGAATTTGTAAAGACTGTATCTGCCGTTACCCATTATGCGTATCATCAAACGGTTCTTGAGACTTGTCGTGGACCTGTAGAGGAAGGCAAAACGGTTCCATCCGAGGGTTAGCTATACGATAAACGTGATGATTTCAATTTTCCGATCGTTAACTTTCCATTTCTTGATAGTAACATCCCTGTTTTTCCAACCTATGGTGTTTACATGTCGCAGTTGAATCGATATTCTAAGGCATGCTCTAAATATCGGGATATTCGTGATCGATGTCGACTGATGACAAACAAACCAACAATATAAGGATTCGCGAGATGCGGGTTGATCAGAACTATGGGCAAGTTTTATGGTCGCCATCTTTGTCTCATTGAGAAATATTCTGTATCTTTAAGTGATATGAAGATGGACGTTTTTGAGTATGCTCATAAGTGTGTTTACTTTTCGTGGTTGACAATGATACTCGGTTCTCATTTTGAGAACTTGATGTTTACTTGGATGTGACAAAGATTTACATGGCGGGTGTCCTCGGTGAAGCAAAAGACGCTTACTCTTCCGGAACACCTGGTCTTATTCTCTTGTACTTTTACAAGGGTCTCCATGTTAAATTTTCCTTTGTTCATATTTTGCCACTGGTTTAATCGATTTTGAGTTTGGATTATGATTTTGTTAACGCTTCGGTATTCTCTTATTTATATAAAGTGCTTAAGCATCTGGTTCACCTGGTGACAGTACAATGTATAATGTGACCGAACAAAATACTGTGTTGGGGTGCCTCGGCCTGGTTTGTCGGGAGATAGAACTAAGATAAGTAGTTATCAGATCTCTGTGCTATTATATTATGCGAGTTCTACCAACATATCCTGCCTCCATACACACTCGCATTAATACACATGGCACATGGAAGAACGTCCTTAAATTACCTTAGCTGTTCATATAACGTTATACAAATGTGTCTTTTTACCCCTTAAGAGATCGAACGACCACGAGCATTCTGTGAGTATGGACCACAGCTATGCCAACAGTTCACTTTAGTTTAAATAAAATCCTGAAAACACTGTTTTTCAGTATTTTATCCAAATTGTACAGACCTTTTCCGTCTGATGAGAAATTTAATCCGTCTTATGGCGTTTGGCTCAAACTGTCACTGGAAAATTCAAAGTTTGAACCGCCATCAATCGCTTTTGCTACATCCACGGACAATTCAGCTACCATAAATGATTATAAAATTACAGTTATGCAAGTTTTCCGCACTCCTTATGTTTAGTACAAGAACTCAAGATTGCCTCTACATACAGTCCTGTTCCCGACGGTTCTAAGGAAGATGAGACAGTTGTTGGCAACTTGCTTTCCTCTTGTCCTTTACCAAATAATGCCTCTATTTTAACACCTAAACCAACTTAACCTTCTCTAGCTTTGTGCACAATCGAGAAACAAACAAACGAAAAACCCTTGTCTTCTCTTTGTCACAACTTCAAAGTTTTAAGTTTAGAACGTTAACAACAATCTCGCACAGAACATTACCTTGGTATTAATAAACTTTACTTTTGGGTTAAACTGGTTCGGAGTGCCGGTCATGTCGGAATAAATGGATATACAAAGGTAGACAGAGCTGCTAGGCAGCACTCAGCCTCAATAAGGAAACAAATAAACTGACTTATTCTGATATCAACTCTTCAATAGCGAATTTCATTAAAACTAATTGGCGAAATAGATGGTCTAAGGAAACAAACAATTAATTGTTTTCAGTTCAACCTAAAGTAGGTTTACGTGCAATATGCATAGTAGACCACAGAGAAGAAGCTGCCCTCTCTCTTTTGCGCATAAATAAGACCATATATACATTACACATAGTTACATTTTATATAAGGAAGACCATCCTTATTGCCATTATGATCAACCATTTACAGTCAACTCCATCTAGAAACGTTTATTTGATACATTTTCTGTTGAATAAATATTTGAGTAATTGCATTCAGTTAATCATTGTGATTAAATATAGTACATGCCATTTTACCTGTTGATGCATTTTGATACCTTTTACCGATTTTAACCTGTTGTGTCTCTAATTGGCGTTTGAAGCAAAGATTTACATGGAGACTCTAGTAAAAGTACAAGAGAATTTGACCAGTGTTCCGGAACAGTAAGCGTCTCCTGCTTCATCGACGACACCCGCCATATGAAACTTTGTCACATCCATGTAAACATCAAGTTATCAAAATGAGAACCGAGTATCATTGTCAATCACAAGTAAACACACTAATGAGCATACTCAAAAACGTCCATCTTCGTATCAATTAAAGATTCAGAATATTTCTCGATGAGACAAAGATGGCGACCATAAAACTTGCCAGGCAATCACAGACCATACCACACTTTTGTCTATACGCTTTGCTGGTCATTCGTCTGATGAAAGTGACAGTCATCAAAATGTCTCAAAAAAGTGGTTGTGTAAAATAACCTTTACATTAGTTGTACCTGCTGCCCATTACATAATCGTAAGAGGCGACTAAATTAGGGATCATTTCTATTTCGCTTTGTCTCCTTCCTTATGTTCTCTTGATACTGCCTCAATATTGGCCTTTAGTTAAGCGTACATCCCTGTGAGGAAAGCATTTAGCTCTGCTCCCTGGACGAAACATACCATAGTCTCAAAAAACAGTATAGTCACTACTGCATGCTTAACGCTCGTCATTATGGGAGTGGAGTGACTGGATCATCCGTTGTCGGTATAATGTGACCGAGTGGGATTTCTGCCTGAGGTTTCCGATAATATTCTTCAATTAACACCAAATACCAAACTAACTACTGTTTTGATTATTCTTAGATTTGTATCTTAACAAATGCAATGGGTACATAACAGCCATACCTCTGCATACAGTACACGACTTGAGGTATACTTTGCTGCCGCAAGAGATAACCATACGCTTTAGCAAGTGTGGGTGACAATATATGAAATATGCCCCGCACAGTTTTACTCATCATGAGCTTTAGCACTGTCTAAACCACAATGAGGTACACTAAGGGCGGTAGTGGACACATAACGTGTTAAAAATGTATAAAACGATTCCGTTATAGAGAACAAAGTAAAATAATAAATTATTATAATAACTTCATGATGAGCAGGCCTAAAAAGGAGATCTAATTATTTTTTAATCTATTTCCTTTTTTCAATAAAATGTCAAGCATTCTTTCTTATGAAAATTACTGACAAAAGACGGATTGAAAATGGCAGCATTAACGTTCTATGTAAAAGAACATTAATTTGTTAATCGTAAATTTCCGTGTTATAGTGTGATATACCATTAAACGTTAGTTCCGCTACGAGTCAAGATATGAATGATGCGAATCGGTGAGCATTATAATATATTATATGATGGCATTTGTACTATTCACATTATCACTTACCAAAGTGTTCTTTCGCGCTGTGTGGAAGCTTGAGATATCTTGTATGCTCCAGTTCTCGTTCCAGCTGATACGTGATGAGTCTGTAAATATCCTGGTATTGCTTGTCTAGTTGCTTAAGAATATGGTTTCTGTGAATCAGCAGAGACTTGTGGGTTACCGTCACAATTCCTTGTCGCCATCGACGCGAGTTGATATCCTTGGGAAGGAAGAACGTAACGACGATCGAAACTGCACTTCGCAGTTCTGTCAACAACAAGTCATAAATCCATCCAAATATGCTAGTCCTAGCTATAGTACCCACACGATTTCTGGCAACGTCGGATCTGACGGCATCAAACGCTTTCGTGCTTATCTGCTTCTTGAATTGACTTGAAAGTTTGGTCAGTATAGAGCCGCTGATTTTCTCGCAAAAGTTTTGTATAATCTGATGAACAAGTTTTGATTTATGCTCGTTCACCGTGAACTCATTTCGAAGACTGCAGGGTACGTTTGGGTTACCATCAAGCCATACAGAACAAGCAAAGCTTAATAACTGATCTTCAGTGGCGTTTTCGTTGTAAGACTCCACAACACACCTGTATATATCCTCCTTGTTGCTACATATGGATATAAATTCCTCGAGGTAAGATGAATAGCTCTTTAAGTAATAATTGATATTAGCGATCCGTTTTTGAACAGTTCCCGTACCGAGATTAAATTCTTCATAGCAGGCCTGTGTAATGGCTCTTTCTTTGGTAGATTGGTCTTCTGCTTTTGTCTTACAGAAATCAAAGACAACTGGGCACGGGAAGTCGTATTTCAGCCAGGCTGTGTTCTGAAATTTTATAATGAAAAAAGTAGATAATTGGAAGTTAAAAACCTCATAGTAATGATTTAATCATTGGTCGTCTGTCAGATCGTGTTCTAACAGACGTTCAATGGTTATACATGTATTTACATTTCAGATATTTTGTTATTTATAAGCATGTCATTTTTCCAGTTATTTTTGTCCTTGTATGTTAACAAATGGGAACAGCCTTTTGGAAAATCACAATAATCTTTATAATAAACGTAAACCTATAATACGAGTTATCTGAGGAGTATTGACGTAACGTGGGTCAACATTGCGTTACAATTACGTCATGTTGTTGTACGTTGTTCTTGACTGCATCTATACCACTGTGAATACTGTCCAGATAAACATATAAGTTAATGAGAAGCCATCATGCAAAATGTAAATATTTTGTTGTGAAAGATGCCAATATAAATTCCATACTCAAAGTGTTCCAAACTGCTATTGAAACTATTGAAATAAAACAAGGTGTGTGATGAATAATTTGGCTAAGTGAATTCAACATAATCAGTGTTGACAAAGTTTATGAGGATGCAATTATAATATAGTCAAATATTTTGTTTCTATGAAAATGTTAGTTCTAGTTTATTTATTGAACCCTGTAGGTCGGGGACTGATAACAGAATAACCTCCTCTGTTACCAATTGGGTGTAATGTTACAGGTAACTTATGGAGGATCCCCCTGCAGACTGGTGGATCAGCTTTCGTGGCGTCTAATTGCGGACACCATCAAAATAAAGCTGTTGCACCCATAGCAATCTGTAGAACAATTACCTTCCTTTCTGGCTTTTATTCGACGCGCATTGTTTTGCACCACCTGAATATATGTCGGGATTTCGCCTAGATGAATTATGAATTGGGTGTCTTAAACTCAGGATGATAGACGAATGTGTGCTTTAACTTGCATACAAATGCCATTGGAGTAATTATAGAATGACCGTTAGAAAAGTTCGAGGTATATCTGGTTTACAATGGACGTAAGATTTATTCTTGACACTTCACTTGCGAGAAGCAGGATAAAGCTGCCATTTAACAAAACAGCAGCAAAATCTTTGGCACTACTGGTTTTGAACGCCAAAACACGTAGTTTTTTCTTCAATAGTTTTTTTCTGACTGTATAACATCAAGTATCAAGTATACCCAGATGGACAGCGTATTTACTCCAAATCGGAATCGTGTTATTATTGAAGTCATGAAAACATTCAATATGTTGAATATTAGCGAAGTTTACTAGTCGGTGTGCAGCGAGGCGTTGTCTGTCCGCCATTTGTGTCTTGGTATACGAAATCCACCCCCGTGTCATACGATTTAGGTCGAACCCCCTGTCCGTACAGTATTTCAGTAAGATAGCACTATAAAGTCGCCACCGGATACGCGCTATCAAAAGGAGACAATGTTACAAATATACACACACTGTCTGTGGTACACTCAGCACACATAGATTCACACATTCACGAAAATGATCTTAATTAACCTGAATAAAACCGAACCAAAGAAACACACAGGAAATGTTTAAACCAATCTGGTAAAAATACATATATATCCTTCCTCTCACTCAGTTACGTATGCAGAGAGAAACAGAGTGACAATTGGCATCTTTATTTCAATCAGATAATGTTTTATCCTGTGGCATTCCGGATGGGTCATTTAAACGTTGTTATGTATTGAAACGTGAAGACCAGCCACAATGCATGGCGAACCCTCAGCAACAATTTACAGTAAAATATTTATTATTAGGATATCTTATTTCGTTTTTGACATCGTAAGCAGTATGATGTGGGCAGGAGAATAATTATGATAACGATTATAACTTGGTCACTGTGACCTTGTTTTTGTTTTTTAGTTTGGTTTTAACTACTAAAAAGTATGTCAATAGTTCTTGTTTACCAAATCGGCACCCATCCTTTACACTACAGCTAAATTTCTGTTTTTATTTACTAACCTTTTCTTCGTCGTTCAGATTCAGACGAACATATGCAAGAGTATCCTGGTTCGATTTCTGTCGCTGTCGTAGGTCTTTTAGTATAGCAGTTGCGTAGGCTGTATCCTCGTCGATAATTACAACATCTACATCGAACTCCTTGAGTGCCTCTTTGATTTCCTGGTGTGCTCCTGATATTATGTGAAAAGATCTTACGACAGCGTCAATTCTCTCATATTTTGGTTCTTGTATGAAATGAAGTATTTCGTGGATTTTTGTTGCGACCTCTCCATGAATTTGACCCCGTTTCACCACGTAATTTGGAAATGTGCGTACCATCCTGTATATGTCAATACGCAAACACTAAGTGAACCTGAAAGTAGAACCATAGAAATACTTTACAGGACCCGGGTACCATTCAACATGTATGTTCTTGCACAGATCATCAAAATGCTGTAAATCTTTGATTTTCCGTTACAAGATTAACCGCGATTCAGATATTTACAGAGTTGCCGTAAAGAAACATAATAGCTGATTCATTCATTCATTCATAACTTCATTCCTCCAAGCATGAAGATCTTTATGAGATACATACATTACATAAACATAAGATTTAAGGACAATAATGCAGATACAAAATTAATAATAATGACTAAAGAGGATAAGCTGGTTGAATGATACAGTATCATAATATATCAGCTGCAATGCCTTCAACCAGGATAATATAAAAACATTTTACAAGATCTCAAACGCTAATGAAAGGGAGGAGCGGAAGCTTTGTCTACAAAAATGAAACGCTCTCGTACAAATAACAAGAGGAGATCGACGTCTTCTCCAAATATATCTCGGAGGAGCTGAGGAAGAGATCCAAGAAACGTGGCTATTTGAAATTCCCGACTCACAAGGGAAAGTTCAACGTTAACATGGACATGTTAGTCGTTAACGATTTTTGAAGTGATGTGCATTTTTAAATACGAGATAACCAAGTTTCAGTGAAAGAAACCCAAAGTTCACAACCAAAGAGACTTCTAGGCAAAATAATAAACTTTAACCTTGCTCTGCACCTATTGTTGGATTTAACCCAGTGCCGAAAATGTTACAATGGAGCAGGGCAAAACATTGACTACGTAGTCTGTCCACAGTCTCATTGATATCTGGACACCAAGGTTTGTATTTGTTCAGGAAGATGCCCACATGTTTTGTCCCATCAGACTTTGAAACGGTTTCGTTGCCGAGATACCAGCTCAAAGTCGTTTTTGAGAAAGTGTTTTTACTTTCATTAAAGACTATCACAGGCTTGGACACATTGTATTAAAATCTCCATTTACAGCTGTAAGTGTAGCAGATATTCATGAGATTGTCACGTTTACACAGAGATAGCAACGTTTTATCGTCAGCTTGAGTTGTGCAATTAACATTGGCATCTTAAATAATAAGTGAAATCTATGCAGCGCACACACAAAAAAGGATTGTAACTCATTTTGACTGCATATACAGTAGTTGGCAACGAACATATTCAATATGAAGCGCTAACGCGCACCTTAGCTCACCATTCTGGCGAGATGGAAAAAAGGCCAAAATGCCATACGCAGTCAAATGCTTTGGCAGCATCTAAGAAGCAAGCAAACAAAGGGGGAGAAACGTGGCTATTTGAAATTCCCGACTGACAAGGGACAGTTCAACATTAACATGGAGAGGTAAACGATTTTTGAAGTGATGTGCATTTTTAAATACGAGATAACCCAGTTTCAGTGAAAGAAACCCAAAGTTCACAACCAAAGAGACTTCTAGGCAAAAATAAATAAGAGAATACCGAAGCGTTAACATAATCATAATCCAAACACAAAATCGATTAAACCAGGGGCAAAATAATAGATTTTAACCTTGCTTTGCACCTATTATTGGATTTAACCCAGTGCCGAAAAGGTTACAATGGAGCAGGGCAAAACATTGACTACGCAGCTATAGTCTGTCCACAGTCTCATTGATATCTGGACACCAAGGTTTGTATTTGTTCAGGAAGATGCCCACATGTTTTGGCCAATCAGATTTTGAAACGGTTTTGTTGCCGAGATACCAGCTCCAAGTGTCTTTGAGAATGTGTTTTACTTTCATTAAAGACTATCACCGACTAGGACGCATTGTATTTAAATCTTCATTTACAGCTGTAAGAGTAGCAGATATTCATGAGATTGTCACGTTTACACAGAGATAGCAACGTTATGTCGTCAGCTTGAGTTGCTCAATTAACATTGGCATCTTAAATAATAAGTGAAATCTATGCAGCCCACAAATCATTGAACAGGTCATTGATAAAAACTGTATACAACCAAGGGGAGATAATGCTCCATTGACGCGTACCTTGGCAGACTTTCAGCTAGTCGGAGACAAAGTCTTGGTGCAGAACAGCACTACACCGTATACATATTTTCATATATTTACACCTCTCCCTTCTTGAGCTTAATAAACTCTGACTGCGAATAAATTAGCGTATACGCAATGACAAAAAGGCTCGACGGTTCGATATTTGTTCAAATATAACGTCGTTCACGCTTCAGAAAAATAAATTTCGCTGACGGTTATTGTTTGGTTCCTTCAAGATTTTGAAGCATGGAACATATCTGGAATAACTTTCGTCAGATTATACAATAAATTGATTTTGGCAACTTTGAGATTCCAATGATACGCATTCAAAATTCTTTGACGGTAACGCAAACATGGCGGCTCCCTGTATTTGTGACGTCCGACGTCGGAACGCGTCACAACCAGATCACTGTGTCAATGCACGTACATATGGACCGTCATCAATAAATACATTCGAATCGCTAGTAATATTATTTGATACCAAATTTACAAATGATTAATGAGGCAAAATAGTGCTGTTCACTGTGTATATTCTAAACATGCCAATATATCGATGAAGATTCAGTAGGATTATATTGTCTTTGCACCCACGGCCATCGTAGTTACCATCTTAGCAACCCGCTTCGACTTTTGTTTCTTCGTATAACACTTGGAAATTAAGTATGTGAAAATAAGGATTGTACCTCATTTTGACTGGGTATACAGTAGTTGGCAACGAACATATTCAATATGAAGCGCTAACGCGCACCTTAGCGCACCATAGAATATGCTCGTTGCCAACTGCGAGCATACTACCATATACGCAGTCAAAATGAGGTACAATCCTTATATAAAGAAGCAATAATATGAATATAACGATAACGATTCTGTCGAGTTTGAAAAAAGGCCAAAATGCCATACGCACTCAAATGCTCTGGCAGCATCTAAAAAGCAAGCAAACAATTTATTATCATTATCACGAGCATAGGAAACAGACTCGTGAACTAAGTAAGAGGTCATCGTATTACTGATATTCTTAGGGAAAACCATTTTGTAATGGCTCGATATTTGTTCAATCTAATCTAAAGAGTAGTAATTTTTCAAAAACTTTTAAAACAAACGGTAGTAAGGAAATAGCTCGATAACTATTGGAACCAATCTTGGAATTGTTGTCACCTTTATACAGTGTGCAGATCAGACCTTTCGTAAGCAGATGTGGAACATATTCTAATCTGTGGAAAGCATTAAACAAGACACAAATGCAGTTGTAAAACCTGTCGTTAGCATATACCAGGTGTTCATAAACGATCAAAGCAGTCGTTTTCTGAATCATGATTATACAGAATACATTTAACAGATTTATCGATTGAATCTTTAAACTGTGCATCAAAATCTTCACTGGAGCATTCCGAATATATAACTGCAAAATACTTTCCCCGGTGAAGGGCTAGGCGAGCAGGATCTCTGATCATTTCACCGTTGAATTTCATTTCAGCTCCAACGGACCCCGAAGAATTAGACTATTAATACAATGTTTTCTAGCAAGAGACCAAAACGTCTTTTAATTAACATCAACACAACTTTGAATTTCGTCATTTAAGTCTACAATGTGATCCTCTTGACACCTGTCTATGTCTGTTCCTAAATAAGCCTTTTGCACCTTTGTGATTACGAAAAATCACAGAGTCTGTGCCACGTGGTCGACCTTGAGAGACCCAAATCAGACGACATTTCCACATGTTTCAATGGACATCTTTGAGTTTTTTGTTCCAATAAGGTTTTAAAAATTTGCAAAACTTACGTTTTGGCAAGGTACGTTCAGATGATTTCAATAAGCATGTCACAAGTTCGCGTGTGTATTTATCAATTTCGTCGTTAGTATCAGAATTCAATACTGTATCCAACGACGTTCCATTGATACGTGCAACAAGATCTTCGTGGTAGTTATCAACATTTTTCGAGGCTCCTGTAGCGATCCTCTCAAACGAATTATGTGAGTGTTTATCAGAAACGTTTTCACTAGGAATAGAATCGGGTAAAACCGATTCACAAAGCAATGGCCTGTGGCTCGATACATCGAGGTAATCGCCAACTAAAATGGAACATTCACACACGAGGTCAAGTTTAGAAGCGTTAATGATAACATGATCGATTAGGGGAGATGGACCATCCTCGGAATGAACATTTGAATGCAATGGACCTTTACAGAGGATGGAGGCTGACAGTGCAAACAGTTGTAGACGGTCAAGGCAATTTTGAAGATGGCTGCCGCGTTGGTCTTGATAACAGGGGATACGCGTGCCATGTAACCGGGCATTAAAATCCCCCATGGCAATTACAGATCCATACAGGGAAAAGGTCGTGTACAACTCGTCAAGTTATTTTGATGTTTTCGTTGAATAAGTCCGTTCTGTATCTTGATGTCGGTAGATAAACTTGAAGAACATGGAATGTTTCACCATCCAAGACAACTTTGATAATGGCAATCCTGTCATCGGAACCACGAAAGCTGGTAACATACACAATTGACTGGATATGGCTCTATCAAAGCGTACATATTAATCTGTTTTGACCTTGGATTGCAAATGGCGACTATAAAACGTTTTACTCAAATAAGCATACATATATGCGTATTTTAATCGTTAAGAGAGGTACTACTTCTGTACAAAGTGAGAAGACTGTTTCAAGACAAATGTTAAAAATGTTGAGTTTGAGGCTATTTATGAAATCTGCAGTTTACCTTAAACTCAGCAGTTGAAATATTTTTCATAAAAACAGTTCGATTGTTATGTTTAGAAGTCTTATTAGTCACTAACCAGAGCATTTTTGGTGATTGAAATACCTCCCTATAAGTTATTTTGTATGATGTTATTCAGAACCGCCATTTGTATTTCAAGGTCAAAACAAAATCAATGTGCACGATTTGAAAGAGTCATACCTTTTGGTATATTAACTGCTTAAAATTGGTCATGTAAAATTATAAGGCACGAAATGAGGGTGATCTTGCACTCGTTACCGTTCTGTCTGTCTGCAGGTACTTCTTATCTATTTAATATTTTCACAATACAACGCACGCAAGAATTTTAGGAGTAAAATAAGTTATATGTATACATCTAGTGAAGTATGCCTGTTCATAGTCGAATTTGAAATAAATGAAACATGTAGACAGACCGACAGACACACAGACAGACAAGAGGGCACTGCTGGAAGACTTCCTAACAGCACTAAGTACGATATCAGTAGGTTTAATGTAAAATAAACACGTTACTGATTCAGAATAATAACCTACTGCTGAATACTGCTTCTAAACCTTCATTTAAATAGGTTTTGTACATTTCTGTTAAGGTGTATCATACAGGTCCATGCCAGTGGTACATGAATATAGTTCGTGATGGGCTCATTTTAACTTTTTTTTGGAAACAATTTGGGAGTAGTTTATCAAGAACGATGTCAATAATGACCTTTGTAGGTCTTTTTTATCTGTCAAAATTGTTGATTTTTTCAGAAAATAAGCTTCTGAATGCAGAATATAATGAAGCTGGTGAGCATACTTACATGTAGTGTACATGTATACATCCCTGGAGAATCCAATCTGCCACTATCATAGGTTCTGTAAAATAGAGTATTGTATAGAACGATATTAAAATAACGAATTTATGAGACAAGATATTAAAACAGCTACTAAATTGTCCCTGGGTGCCTAATAACATCGGATGTTTTCACACTTTCTAGACATACACATCGTCAACCTAATAAAAACTAGCCTTTCGCTCAGTTATGATCAGTAATCGATTTTATCAGTTCCTCCACCTTTATAATATACGTATGTCTCGCATACCACCCACAGGTACTAGCCTCGTCGGTCAAACAACTATAATATAGACAAGTAGTATAGCCTAGGTGTTTGACAGACGAGGCTAGTGCCTGTGTACCACCTACGTCTCACACTTCAGCTCCACAACTCCTAACCGGAAACCTAGAAAACGATACTCAGAATCAAGGACCTTCCGGTACCATATTAATTAAGGGTCGAGCGTCCTTAACAGGGCTACAAATACTACTTCCGGTGGTAATCCCCTTAGCTAATTATAGATGTAAACTAGGCTATTTTTAAACGAAGTGCGTACCTGGGCCCTACTATAGGCAGAGTTACAAATCCACAGTTTCGGAGGATTACGAACAACAAAGCTGAATAAAATGCCATTCTTTCTTGCGTGCACTAAATTGTATAAAAAAATTCATAATTGCATACTACATATGTATCATGGGTCAGCAATATTAGTTTCTGTCAGACCACTTCAATCTCGGTCTAAATCTGCCTGTTTTCAGGTTCAACTGCATACGTGAATGAAACGCTGAAAGTGCATGTGATATACAAGTGACGCATCAAATTTACGAATTAAAGCACGTAATAAGTAATAATAAGTAAATAATGGACGCAGGCATCAAATTAGTTACCTGAGCAAAGGCTGAGCAAAGGCAATGCCTATACACGGCCATGTTCTTCTCACTATATACATACGTTAGTGTGTCTGACCGTCCAGGATAATACACCGGTATAATACTCTCACTATGACTCAGCACGTTTGTTTAATCAGCCATCAGCTTTAACAATGACTACTGACTTCGTTCACTGTATGCCTTAATTACTTTATCCGTCAACGTATTTCTAAACCTGATTAATCTCGCTCCGTTCATATGTATGCGGAGTGAGCGACAATATTAGAATCCACGCTAGAACTAATTAAAAATGACAATTTTTTTCATATTAAAAATATTCACATTATGAAATTTACTTATGAATTGATATCTGAAAATCGCTCTCTATATCGAAAAAATAAGTGTTTTCATATAGTATACCCGTAATTTCCTGCGTATTACCCGCACCGGGGTATAGCCCGCGGGAAGTAAATTAAGGCATTTTGGAGGTTATTGTAAAATAAATTCCAAATAACCCGCACTGGCAGATTACCCGCGGGTTATACGTCGAATGTCTACCTAGTGAGTACAAGTGTACTTTGTATGTGACTTTGTGATTTATTGTTCTGAATGTTGTAAATCAGAGACATATGATGGAAATATTGTGTTTATTTTGTAAAGATATATGTTTATTTGTATAATTAAAGATATATATAAACTTATCAATGATATTTTTGCTTACAAATAGCGTGGATCGACATGTTGATAAAAGTGGAAACATTTAACAACGTATAGCCCGCATTTTTTAATAGTTTGGTAAAATTATTAACATATAGTCCGCACCAGCAGATAGCCCGCAATAGGTATCTTCTGATGTAAAAAAAATCGAATAACTCGCGGGCAATTAGGCCTATTATTTTACTGAATATGTGTGACGCGTATTTCGATGTACCACATGTAACAAAATGAGCTTTTTCCAGTTTGAATTAAACATGTTGATATAACATTAGAATGATGGTAGTCTTATCAGCAGTGAGGTAACAACTGATTTTTGGGAGATGTATTTTGTGCAAATAAAATTTGGCATACAGTCAAACTTCGATGTTTCGAACTTTGCGGGACCGTCGTGAAAACTTTGAAACATCGGCACTTCGACTTATGAATATTGAACATCGAACATCGAAATGTAGGCCTATATGTATATATGAACTGTACATAAGAAGAACCAATGCGGTCCTAGTGTAACGTAACACAGGCTATGAAAATTGTAGATTCACATTTATAAAAAATAGTATATTAAAAAACACACTATATTTTTTGCAGTACTAATATTAATACCCGGCCTCCTATGGCCCTGTATATGATGTCTGGCTATAGCTATAAGATAATCAAGACACCGCTCAGATTATGAGGATAATAGGGTTAGTAACATGCGTACATATTGGTAACTAGACATAGCAAGAAGTAGGGAGACTTATTTGTAAACATTTCTTTTGTTTTAAAGATAAATACATGCTTTATACATGGCGACTGAACTTCAATAGTCAGCAAGTCAGAACTGGACAAGATGGAGGGAAAGAAGGGACTTGACAAGTTGGAGGGAAAGTCGGGACTGGACAAGATGGAGGGAAAGTCAGAACTGGACAAGATGAGGGAAAGTCAGAACTGGACAAGATCGAGGGAAAGTCGGGAATGGACAAGATGGAGGGAAAGTCAGAACTGGACAAGTTGGAGGGAAAGTCAGGACTGGACAAGATGGAGGGAAAGTCGGGACTGGACAAGATGGAGGGAAAGTCAAAACTGGACAAGATGGAGGGAAATTCGGGACTGGACAAGATGCAGGGAAAGTCGGGACTGGACAAGATGGAGGGAAAGTCGGGACTGGACAAGATGCAGGGAAAGTCAGAACTGGACAAGATGGAGGGAAAGTCAGAACTGGACAAGACGGAGGGAAATTCGGGACTTGACAAGATGCAGGGAAAGTCGGGACTGGACAAGATGGAGGGAAAGTCGGAACTGGACAAGATGGAGGGAAAGTCAGAACTGGACAAGAGGGGGGGGGGGGAAGTCAGAACTGGACAAGATGGAGGGAAAGTCAGAACTGGACAAGTTGGAGGGAAAGTCAGAACTGGACAAGATGGAGGGAAAGCCGGGACTGGACAAGTTGGAGGGAAAGTCAGAACTGGACAAGATGGAGGGAAAGCCGGGACTGGACAAGTTGGAGGGAAAGTCAGAACTGGACAAGATGGAGGGGAAGCCGGGACTGGACAAGTTGGAGGGAAAGTCAGAACTGGACAAGATGGAGGGAAAGTTGGGACTGGACAAGATGGAGGGAAAGTCAGAACTGGACAAGATGGAGGGAAAGTCGGGACTGGACAAGATGGAGGGAAAGTCGGAACTGGACAAGATGGAGGGAAAGTCGGGACTAGACAAGATGGAGGGAAAGTCGGGACTGGACAAGTTGGAGGGAAAATCGGGACTGGACAAGATGCAGGGAAAGTCGGGACTGGACAAGTTGGAGGGAAATTCGGGACTGGACAAGATGGAGGGAAAGTCGGGACTGGACAAGATGCAGGGAAAGTCGGGACTGGACAAGATCGAGGGAAAGTCGGGAATGGACAAGATGGAGGGAAAGTCAGAACTGGACAAGATGGAGGGAAAGTCGGGACTGGACAAGATGGAGGGAAAGTCGGGACTGGACAAGATGGAGGGAAAGTCGGGTCTGGACAAGATGTAGGGAAAGTCAGAACTGGACAAGACGGAGGGAAATTCGGGACTGGACAAGATGCAGGGAAAGTCGGGACTGGACAAGATGGAGGGAAAGTCAGAACTGGACAAGATGGGGGGGAAAGTCAGAACTGGACAAGATGGAGGGAAAGTCAGAACTGGACAAGATGGAGGGAAAGTCAGAACTGGACAAGATGGAGGGAAAGCCGGGACTGGACAAGTTGGAGGGAAAGTCAGAACTGGACAAGATGGAGGGAAAGCCGGGACTGGACAAGTTGGAGGGAAAGTCAGAACTGGACAAGATGGAGGGGAAGCCGGGACTGGACAAGTTGGAGGGAAAGTCAGAACTGGACAAGATGGATGGAAAGTTGGGACTGGACAAGATGGAGGGAAAGTCAGAACTGGACAAGATGGAGGGAAATTCGGGACTGGACAAGATGCAGGGAAAGTCGGGACTGGACAAGTTGGAGGGAAATTCGGGACTGGACAAGATGGATGGAAAGTCGGGACTGGACAAGATGGAGGGAAAGTCAGAACTGGACAAGATGGAGGGAAAGTCGGGACTGGACAAGATGGAGGGAAAGTCAGAACTGGACAAGATGGAGGGAAATTTGGGACTGGACAAGATGGAGGGAAAGTCGGAACTGGACAAGATGCAGGGAAAGTCGGGACTGGACAAGATGGAGGGAAAGTCGGAACTGGACAAGATGGAGGGAAAGTCAGAACTGGACAAGACGAGATGGAGTGAAAGTCAGAACTGGACAAGATGCAGGGAAAGTCGGAACTGGACAAGATGCAGGGAAATTCGGGACTGGACAAGATGGAGGGAAATTCGGGACTGGACAAGTTGGAGGGAAAGTCGGGACTGGACAAGATGGAGGGAAAGTCGGGACTGGACAAGATGGAGGGAGTTAGAATTTAACCAGCAGTTGTGTCGGTAACTGGGGATTTTCAAATGATCACTAAGGCCATTAATTGTTTGCCTTAGAAGCTTTAATATAGATTTACTACAACATAAATTACTTTAAGAAATGGCTGTTAAAGCCTTTTCAAAACATGATTTTGGAGAAATATCTAAAATATAAATGTATATTTTCATTAAATAAACGTTTTTTATCCCTTATAGCTCAGTAACCCGACAGGAAATTAGAGATAAAAATCTATAGCTCAGTAACCCGACAGGAAATAAGAGATAAAAATCTACAGCTCAGTAACCAGACAGGAAATAAGAGATAAAAATCTATAGCTTAGTAACCCGACAGGAAATAAGAGATAAAAATCTATAGCTCAGTAACCCGACAGGAAATTAGAGATAAAAATCTATAGCTCAGTAACCCGACAGGAAATAAGAGATAAAAATCTATAGCTTAGTAACCCGACAGGAAATAAGAGATAAAAATCTATAGCTTAGTAACCCGACAGGAAATAAGAGATAAAAATCAATAGCTCAGTAACCCGACAGGAAATAAGAGATAAAAATCTATAGCTTAGTAACCCGACAGGAAATAAGAGATAAAAATCTACAGCTTAGTAACCCGACAGGAAATTAGAGATAAAAATCTATAGCTCAGTAACCCGACAGGAAATAAGAGATAAAAATCAATAGCTCAGTAACCCGACAGGAAATTAGAGATAAAAATCTATAGCTCAGTAACTCGACAGGAAATTAGAGATAAAAATATATAGCTTAGTAACCCGACAGGAAATTAGAGATAAAAATCTATAGCTCAGTAACCCGACAGGAAATTAGAGATAAAAATCTATAGCTCAGTAACCCGACAGGAAATTAGAGATAAAAATATATAGCTTAGTAACCCGACAGGAAATAAGAGATAAAAGTCTATAGCTCAGTAACCCGACAGAAAATTAGAGATAAAAATCTATAGCTCAGTTACCCGACAGGATATTAGAGATAAAAATATATAGCTCAGTAACCCGACAGGAAATTAGAGATAAAAATCTATAGCTCAGTAACCCGACAGGAAATAAGAGATAAAAGTCTATAGCTCAGTAACCCGACAGGAAATTAGAGATAAAAATCTATAACTCAGTTACCCGACAGGAAATTAGAGATAAAAATCTATAACTCAGTTACCCGACAGGAAATTAGAGATAAAAATCTATAGCTCAGTAACCCGACAGGAAATTAGAGATAAAAATCTATAACTCAGTTACCCGACAGGAAATTAGAGATAAAAATCTATAGCTCAGTAATCCGACAGGAAATAAGAGATAAAAATCAATAGCTCAGTAACCCGACAGGAAATTAGAGATAAAAATCAATAGCTCAGTAACCCGACAGGAAATTAGAGATAAAAATCTATAGCTCAGTAACCCGACAGGAAATTAGAGATAAAAATATATAGCTCAGTAACCCGACAGGAAATAAGAGATAAAAGTCTATAGCTCAGTAACCCGACAGGAAATTAGAGATAAAAGTCTATAGCTCAGTAACCCGACAGGAAATTAGAGATAAAAATCTATAACTCAGTTACCCGACAGGAAATTAGAGATAAAAATCTATAACTCAGTTACCCGACAGGAAATTAGAGATAAAAATCTATAGCTCAGTAACCCGACAGGAAATTAGAGATAAAAATCTATAACTCAGTTACCCGACAGGAAATTAGAGATAAAAATCTATAGCTCAGTAATCCGACAGGAAATAAGAGATAAAAATCAATAGCTCAGTAACCCGACAGGAAATTAGAGATAAAAATCAATAGCTCAGTAACCCGACAGGAAATTAGAGATAAAAATCTATAGCTCAGTAACCCGACAGGAAATTAGAGATAAAAATCTACAGCTCAGTAACCCGACAGGAAATTAGAGATAAAAATCTATAGCTCAGTAACCCGACAGGAAATTAGAGATAAAAATCTACAGCTCAGTAACCCGACAGGAAATTAGAGATAAAAATCTATAACTCAGTAACCCGACAGGAAATTAGAGATAAAAATCTATAGCTCAGTAACCCGACAGGAAATTAGAGATAAAAATCTATAGGTCAGTAACCTGACAGGAAATTAGAGATAAAAGTCTATAGGTCAGTAACCTGACAGGAAATAAGAGATAAAAATCTACAACTCAGTTACCCGACAGGAAATTAGAGATAAAAATCTATAGCTCAGTTACCCGACAGGAAATTAGAGATAAAAATCTATAGCTCAGTTACCTGACAGGAAATTAGAGATAAATCATTATAGCTCAGTAACCTGACAGGAAATTAGAGATAAATCATTATAGCTTAGTAACCCGACAGGAAATTAGAGATTTTTACTCTGTACCTCAGGAGTTGATCATATATCTGTACCTTTAATGTCTTATGTCGAATTATTAAGTAACTGCATGTAGCAGACTCCATATTTGTATTGTTTTCTCAAACACATGTATGTGTGTTACAAGAATACATTTCTCCGGCAGATTATAGGGCGTAAGGATATAGTACCTACTCTTCCTTTGCAAGATTCGTAAGAAACGACTAATTTTTTATCTATCTTTTCTCTCTTTTTTTCTTGTCAGCTTTCTCCTTACTGATGTTTACTTTGACACTGCCTTACTTTGGCTATTAGCTGATGAGACCTCGTCCCTGTGGGAAGTCTTTTCCGCGAGTCGAGACATATCGAAATCTAAAAAACAGGTAAGTTACTATTCCCAGGGACGTGCTATTCCTTGCTTGATATTCATATAAACTGAAACCCGACTTAGATTTTGATCCTTCAAAAGTCAAAACTAACATTCAAACAACCCCGAACATGAAATAGAACAATAAAGGAAAGACCCCCACACACACACACACACACCACCTTCTTTTACAGATTAAGGAGACATTTTTCATCACAGTGTATATAAGGGGGGAAAGTTCACCAAAAGAATGTTTATACGTTTAATATCAGTCTTTAACAATATTAACAATAATGACTGATGAACAATTTCATTGAAGAATAAGGGGTAGAGGGAATCCAGACTCGGAGCTTTTATGGTATTGTACTTTCATTTTTCTGACAATACGCATAATCGATATTGTATGAATTTGGTTTGCTTACATTTTGTACGATAAAAAATCAAAATGGTAAACATTTAAAATCACTTTTTAAGTAATTTTCCTAATTCCTTTACTAAGAGTCACCAGGGAAAACAGTGTTGTTATGTTTTACTTTGTGTAATATAACAGCCAAACTAACATTTTTAGTTGATTTCACGTGCTGTCTTTTCACTTAAAGGGGCATCCCGGGGAAGTCTACAATGAATTTATTGAATGAACATGCTGTCTGCACTACCAGATGCATTTTCCTGTTATTTCAATATTCAAAGTCCTCTCAAAATGTGTTTATTAGCCACTTGCAAAATTGCATTTCTCGGGAAAGCCCGATAAAAATAGCGATGATCACGCGTCAATCACGTGACTATTTTGTCGCATGTCGACGAAGGGGCCCAACGGGAGGGGACGCGTAATGTATAGGTCCGATGATGAACCAGACACAAAGTCCGTGTATCAATTTATTGAATCATATTCACATTAATAATCAGACGTTAATTACACACGATATTCATATGAAGAAATTTATGTCGGCATCTCTGCATCATTTATCGACATCAGTACCTGACTGAGACCGTTAGCCATGCATTGTCAGAAACCAATACGACACTGCACACTATCTTACATTGTACGTTTAACAGTGTCATGTGGGTTTCCGGCGATGACAAACCATAGGGCAAACCTTAATTTCTGTAAAAAGTTATCTTCACGAATCCTCATTTAGAACCATTTCACAAAAGGTGTGCATGCATTGAAAAGTGCAAAAATAAAATGAAATGATTCCGATTTTTTTTATACAACTCGATGTCTTGAAGATTTTTTTTTCAGACTTTCTATATATTCATCTAAAATATATCCAACTTTCAGCGTCAACATACTTTAACACTTACAATTATATATGTATCACGGAAGTCCGTGCACTCATATGACGCACCACGCACTAAACATGTAGAATACATGTATAATATATATATCAAATTTGGAACTTGTCGAGAAGATAATTGTCCAATACTTAATCCATTTATATATGTTATGATTCATTTTACTTTTTTTTATGTAAATTTAAAGGTTCGTTAACATTTTCAACACAACTGCAGACATGGGACATACATGTATATGATTTTTTTTTATGAATTAATGACTTCACTTATATAATGCATATATCTTGTATCATATCAAATTTAATACCGGGGTCCAAATCCGATAATATTTGTACAATCCGTATTTTATAGATTAGATATGACAAGAATTTTTTATCCGCACATGATGACATAAATTTATTCGTTTTGTCCAAATTGAATCTGTATACATTAAACTCAATCGCCCGGGATACCGGCGTTTTATAACGTAACCCCCTCCCCATACGGTTTTTCTTGTATGTGAAAAGGTCTTTCTCTTCAGCAATATAATTCAAGAATGCCGTTTTACTGGAATATTATAAAGGGAATATTACAATACACGCTTTCAAGTTTTACAAATGCATTTCATGTAAAAGAGGAATGAAAGAGTTATCCCTTGGGAAGCCCCAAAACCAAATCAAAACTGTGTCACCGGCTATCCAGAAGAAAACTGTAACAATGCAAACAATTGGGCTGTTAGTCTCTCCCTTGAATACTTCCCATCCCTCATTATGCTTCCGTAATATAATCCTTACGTTAAAATTTGACCATTCGGCCACTTTTCGCTTGGTAGTCGCTTGGACTTGCATGTCCAAATCGTTGATCAACGAATAGTGATTCCCTTTTTTAATTATTAATTAAAATTTTTGAGAACATATTTCAGCGTAAATCGCCCATTAATTTTCCACAAGAGTATACACTTAATTCATATATACAATAATTCTAAATAAGCATAAAAAATATAGTTTTAACGTGATGCCTCTTTAAATTTAAAAAGAAACATATCTGCTGTGTAAATTTAATGATTTCCTACTGTGTTATATTAAATTTACCTATGTTGATGCTGGTTGTTTTTTACAAAAATGTACAGCAAAAATCAACTTGCTGCAATGAAATTTTGGCTGTCATATATTTGATATCTAGACTATTTGTGTATAACGCTGAACATGGTGTTTTTAGGCCCAAGTGTATTGTGGTTATACGAGTTATGGCCCTTGGTACGTACCTTCTGTAACAAGGACTTGACAGAGACGTATTTATAAACCATTTTTGCAGGCTTTATACGTCTCTAGGCTTGATAAACTTGACGAATTAATTAATTTGCAATTCAATTATACCACCGACGTTTAAATAATAAAACATCTTATCTAATAACCCTACACTTTTCTGGGTGGAGTTTAACAATGAGTGGAATAAACGATTTTTAAAATTCATGGAGAAAGTCTTTAGAATTTATATAAAAACAAGTATTTCTATTGGACGAATTTGTTTTTTTATAGTCCAAAACAGAGTGCATATTCGTTGCATGCGCTATTTTTTTCATTCTAAACGTAAACAAAACGCAAACTTTTGATGTCAATAACATTTACGGGTCTATTTAAACTTAAAAACTAATTATATAGACTGTCTAGATGTGGACAAAAACTGGTGCATGAGTTTGCATTTTAAAACTGTATCATTATTATAACTGATCAGTTGATATATTCATCGATTAAGAACTATTTTTGCAAATTAAGTGATCCGATTTGGGTATGATATTTGGGTTCTGTCACCTTATAGGCCTATTACTGTCTATGAATATGTAGGTACTAAATAAGCTTACGTGCTACAATCTATCTTTTCTCGCAATTTGAACAAAAGGAAATACATCTAAACAGAAAATCATCCAGTCCCAATCGATGATGTAATGGTTTCAATACGAGTACAACATTGGAGGCGGGGATTATGATTCATCTAGGGGCACCAACCACAACGTGAACAGCGCGCGGCATTGACCTCCTGTAATGAGAGGGCAAGGTCGAACTGCTTTCCAAATATGGCAAATGCGAGTGGTCGATCTCGGATTACTCAAATCCATAATGTTTGAGAGAGAGGGTTTTGTAAAATAATTCGTTGTGTTAGTTTAATTAATACAATTAAATTTGATGATTGTACGGTGAAACAGTCAGAACATATCCCCAAACAAACTTTTATTACTTTTAAAAGTTTTGACTGGATACGAAAACACGGCTGCAGAATTGGGACGCCAGCTTCGGATCTTTGACAGGACGGGCTGCTGTCGACTCCGGTTGAAAGTTTGTGGGATTCTTAGAGATCAAAAACATCATTAGCATCTTTTGTGTTATGAGATCATACTAAAACATCACAAGATGCCAGTGTTTCACACAAAAATCATAGAAAGCATTCTGGAACCTGTAGCGCAGCAGGTAAGTACCCTATAACATTGACCGGTGTACTTGTTCATTTGGAGTTGTCGAACTTGCAGACTAAGCTTGTTACCCCAACGTAAGTGTAAGACACTTATAATAGTGACTGTGCATGGCACAAAACTGTTATATTTTGATATGATGCGTCTCAAACAGAAAATGATATGCGATGTTGTATATTAATAAAATCCTTACCTTTCCCATCGTCATTAAAATAGGAGAATTTTTAGGAAGAAATCTCGCTTTTCATCAGCATCACACACTAGCCTTGACCACAGGCACAAGGCGTCTGTCAAAATACATGTAATATAAACAGTAGATGTTTGACACACGAAGCTATTGCCCATGCCTTAACTATCTAGCAAACCGTTCAAAATATTTCGATTGGAATGCTCTTGATAGACAGATTATGAGATAAATATTTAATAATTCCCTTCTTTAAATTAATTTGGTATAAAACGTTAAATCAGAGACGTTTTATATGTCTCTGGTTAAATGTAGCAGAACTGAACTGGATCAACCATCAGCAACCAGGTAGCTCAGTGGTAGAGTGTTCATTTTGAGTTTGGAAGGCCCCCGGGTTCAAACCCAAGTCTGGCTGCTACATATACATTTTCTCTTTCTCCTGTTACATAATTTTCTATGTTTCATGCTGACAGCCTGTTCAATTTTCTTTAAGACATCATGAAACATCATAAATTTCAGTTGGACACTGTTCTGTCCACAGAAAACACTGAATTCCTAAATTTATACATATCTTCTATTTTGCCTCATACATTTGTACAAATTTTTAGTTCAGCCTGACAGTACAATGTTACCATGATAGATAATTAAGTTTTTGTAAGATTGTTTGTGTCCCTATATTGTAATGAAGACCAGTTTTCAAGCTGGTCAGACTGGCACACGGAAATCTAAACAGATTCAGCAATTTTGTGTAACTAACGTAATCATGGTGCCCACTGATTGGCTTCCTATCTTAAACTGGCTAAATTAATCCATGCCAAGATCACAAAGATTTCAGGACATCATCAGATATTTAATGCCCCACTTTCAGTTTCCCCTTCATCAGATATCCCCAATCTCAGATTCCACATTGTCAGATAGCCCGACTATCAGTTTCCCATCATCAGATAGCCCGACTATCAGTTTCCCCATCTTCAAATAGCCCAACTATCAGTTTTCCCATCATCAGATATCCCCAATCTCAGATTCTGCATTGTCAGATAGCCTGACTATCAGTTTCCCATCATCAGATAGCCCAACTATCAGTTTCCCATCATCAGATAGCCCGACTATCAGTTTCCCCATCTTCAAATAGCCAAATTATCTGTTTCCCCATCATCAGATATCCCCAATCTCAGATTCCCGATCATCAGATAGCCCAACTATCAGTTTCCCATCATCAGATAGCTCGACTATCAGTTTCCCCATCATCAGATAGCCTGACTATCAGTTTCCCATCATCAGATAGCCCAACTATCAGTTTCCTCATCATCAGATATCCCCAGATTCCCCATTGTCAGATAGCCCGACTATCAGTTTCCCATCATCAGATAGCCTAACTATCAGTTTCCCCATCATCAGATATCCCCAATCTCAGATTCCCCATCAGCAGATAGCCCGACTATCAGATTCCCCATTTTCATCTAGCCCTACTTTTAGTTTCCCTATATTCAGATAGCCCAACTATCAGTTTCCCAATCATCAGATATCCCCAATCTCAGATTCCCCGTTGTCAGATAGCCCGACTATCAGTTTCCCATCATCAGATAGCCCGACTATCAGTTTTCCCATATTCAGATAGCCCGACTATCAGTTTCCCCAGAGTGCATTAGAATAACAACTTTTACTTGATTTAGACACTAGTTCCTTTCGATCATTCAGAAACAGGTGACAAAGTTGTTTGGGTCTGTCCAGGCGGTGGTAATATTTTACCTGGGCTATCGACTTTCTTTTTAATCAGAGTCAAGGTTCATGGTATGGAAAATTGGAAACTGTCTATTACACATGAAAATATTGTTGATGATAAGAGTATTAGCTGTTGTACTTTAATTCATACTCGATAAACTTTCAGAGTATACAGTATTTTATGAACTTTCTGGATTAATTGGCTCTCCATATATATAAATATATATATGTTTCACCCTGATGTCTACTTTCACTAGTCTGTTAATCTGTATGTTGTTATTGACATGAGATTAATCCTGTTGTATGTAAGCTATTACATGAGGTATATTATATGTGTGTTCAAGGTTTAAAGTCAGTAACAGCCATAGGAAGGGCACATAAAGAAGATTAGGATTTAAGTAGCTTTTGAAGATTTATTTATTTACCAGGTAATACTTACTGAATCGGTTTATGGCTGAAGTAATTTGTTTAAGTAGTTGTTAATGTGTTCTGTTGAGAGAAGTCTAGAAGAACAAACAGTAACAATGTGTAGCTTTTTTATGCATTATTATAAGGAGCAGCAATTTTGTTTGCCCATTTTTACAGCCGATATAAAACTGTTTCTCCCAGTCAAAATTTGTGTTATTTTCCGAAAATGAAGCAAAATTCACAAATATTTTTCCAATTTATCTGAAAATCCTACTATATTTTCCCAATTCAATAACGCACAGGCTGCTATAAATCTAGGTAGCAAACACACTGAGGAGTCTGGTAAATTACATAATTCCAACAATAATTTATCTATACATGTTTGTTACAAATGATTTAAGCTCAGTTATATTAGTTGTTTCAATTACGTATACTGTAGTATATCAATTACGGACATTGATTGTTCATGAATGTGTAGTCCCGTCCCTGTTTTTATTGAAGTCATCAGTAAAAAATAAGTGAACCTGCAACTCAAAAACCTCAAACATTTCCTAAATGTTAGGCTGTAAAACTCCAGTAGACCAAATTAGTTTTGAGGATGACAGTACTGGTGTTCCCGAGTCTGTATAGGTACTGTATGTTTAGACTTACACGGGTCTGTATAGGTATGTTTAGACTTACACAAGTCTGTATAGGTATGTTTAGACTTACACGTGAGGCAATTCCTGATATGATAGGAGATCTTGTTTCAAAGGATCACTTCTGATGTATCATGTTGCTGTTATATATAGAATGTACTCTATATAGCATCAGGTACAGTTGTGTAAAATTAATCTCAATTTGCTGAGGAGGAAACGAGGGGGTGGTGAAGATGGAGCTACTGTATGGCCCAGAGGAGGCTATGTCTGTTAGATAGCACTACAAAATGTATAGTACACAAGTATTTTTTATGGCCAGTAACCATAATTAACCTTTCATGTAATGAACAATATGATATCTTAAGTTTTTAACAGGCAATGTGATAAACAATCTCTTTACTTCAGATCTAGAGTTTAGTTACGTTTTTTGTGCGAATATTATAGTGCTAAAAACCATTTTTTCATTTGTTTAACATAAATGTATACTGGTAAAAAAAAAACAATAATTTCTGACTATTTGACCCAAATTTCTGTGTTACTGAATCTCACCACATCCTTACCTAGGTATTGATATATAGGTAGTGTTATGTTGTTTTACCACTGTAAGTAGCTATAACATAGGGAGGTGGTTCGTTGATAGAGCTGTTTATCTGCAGAGATGGGAGTGCATGTCTGAAAAGGTGGTATGTAAAACAGCTACTGTGTACATTCTAAAGGGAAGAAAATCTCATTTGAGAATATCACCACGAAAAACAGACTTCAGATCTGATATTATAATATAAGATTCAGTTTTTCTCCCCCTTCTCTCCTCCTTACCCCCTTTCTAGTGCTCCACTCCTCAATAAAGCTGGTTGAGTGATCGTGACAAGCTCCTTGCTCTTTGATCATGGACATGCCTGCTTAGCTGTTGGATGTATTCGGTGCCAACTTAAGATTTTTTAACTTTTCTGTTAGATTTGTGTGTGTTAAAGAGTTTTTTTGTAAAGAAATCATAGCTAGAAAAATGTATACATCTTTTGGCGGAACCAAAATGACACATTTAAATTAACATGATTTATAATTACAGAGTTATGCTTTACTTTGGGATACATGTCCAGTTATTGTTGTCTCATTTGGAATGCGTCAGTCTTACAAAATGAAGGAAAATATCTTGAGCATGCAGTAGGCACTAATACCAAAACTTGAAGAAAACTTAATTGGCAAAACCAACTATTAGATACCTATAGAAATTAAATAATTGGGCAAAATGCTGAGTTAATTAAACAGTGACAGTACATTAAATAGATTATTCTGATAATATCTGCTTTTAATTCAGTATAATACAGGTTTGGCTGTATACTTTATTATATACAGGTTTTGTAGGATGTTATGGTTGCTGTGGAAGTCACCTTTCCACCATCTCCATTAGAAAGCTGATATATTTGCCTCAAAGAAGGACGTTTTAGGGACCATGATCTTATTTTTCTCACACATGTTCAGTGTCTGCTGTGCTACATGAGCCATATCAGATCTTATTGCAAGTTAATTCCCCATAAAATAGCACCTTTGTAGTTCCATGATACCGAGGCTTCATGTGAGAGTGTAAAGCCAGTCTGGGTGATACAGATATCCCATCCCAGATAAGTATATATATACCCCATACCTGCCTGGAGGGAATGGCTACCTCTCCCATCACCTGTACGTCAACTGTACGGCCATTATAAAGGCTACCTCTCCCGTCACCTGTACGTCAACTGTACAGCAATTATAAAGGCTACCTCTCCCGTCACCTGTACGTCACCTGTACTGCCATTATAAGGCTACCTCTCCCATCACCTGTACGTCACCTTAACAGCCATTATAAAGGCTACCTCTCCCGTCACCTGTACTGCCATTATAAGGCTACCTCTCCCATCACCTGTACGTCACCTGTACGGCCATTATAAAGGCTACCTCTCCCGTCACCTGTACGTCACCTGTACTGCCATTATAAAGGCTACCTCTCCCGTCACCTGTACGTCACCTGTACTGCCATTATAAGGCTACCTCTCCCATCACCTGTACGTCACCTGTACGGCCATTATAAAGGCTACCTCTCCCGTCACCTGTACGTCACCTGTACTGCCATTATAAAGGCTACCTCTCCCGTCACCTGTACGTCACCTGTACTGCCATTATAAGGCTACCTCTCCCATCACCTGTACGTCACCTGTACGGCCATTATAAAGGCTACCTCTCCCGTCACCTGTACGTCACCTGTACTGCCATTATAAAGGCTACCTCTCTCGTCACCTGTACGGCCATTATAAAGGCTACCTCTCCCATCACCTGTACTGCCATTATAAAGGCTACATCTCTCGTCATCTGTACAGCCATTATAAAGGCTAACTCTCCCATCACCTGTATGGCCATTATAAAGGCTACCTATCCCGTCACCTGTACGGCCATTATAAAGGCTACCTCTCCCGTCACCTGTACGTCACGTGTACGGCCATTATAAAGGCTACCTCTCCCGTCACCTGTACGGCCATTATAAAGGCTACCTCTCCCGTCACCTGTACGTCACGTGTACGGCCATTATAAAGGCTACCTCTCCCGTCACCTGTACGGCCATTATAAAGGCTACCACTCCCGTCACCTGTACCGCCATTATAAAGGCTACCTCTCCCGTCACCTGTACGTCACCTGTACTGCCATTATAAAGGCTACCTCTCCCGTCACCTGTACGGCCATTATAAAGGCTACCTCTCCCATCACCTGTACGTCACCTGTACGACCATTATAAAGACTACCTCTCCTGTCACCTGTACAGCCATTATAAAGACTACCTCTCCCGTCACCTTTATGGCCATTATAAAGACTACCTCTCCCGTCACCTGTACGGCCATTATAAAGACTACCTCTCCCGTCACCTGTATGGCCATTATAAAGGCTAACTCTCCCATCACCTGTACATGTAGACCAACACTCTCAGAAGGTTCAAAGAAAAGGGGCTTTAATTTACAGACTTTGCCATTTTAGGAATAACTCCATATATAGAGATTTTTGGGGCCATCAGGGCTTTTAAAACTGAAAATGCCTCGTCATATTTCTATTCCTATCTTGGTAAAGTTTTTCGGGGATAATTTTCATTTTATTGTTCTCACTTGGATAAGACGAATTTGTGTCATCCACACATGAGATAAAAGCCGTTGTTTGTCCATAATTAGGTTAAAAGTGTGACAAGCATTACATTTCTGAGAAGTGTTTAATGCTGACACAACTCAATAACCTTATGTCGGCCATCATTCTATGACTTGAAAGATATTTCAATACGTTTGCACTATTACTATATATAGTGTGACACAATTTACCATTCACAGTTGTTCTGGTTATCTCATTATGAACCACCTATATACTACCAGGGATATTAAATGTCCTGCATATGTCCTGTCAGTTTTACATTATTTACCACTAGCTAGCCCCTCAACATTTAACACAGATTTTTCCACTCCTATGATGTATATCCCTGAATTAAACATCAGTGAAAAACATTCAAATCTGTGTATAAAATTATGAAGATCCTTGAAAACGTTCAAATCTGTGTAGAAAATGATGAAGATGTAAGGGTTTTTTAGGTACACTTATTACACAGCTGCACATGTACATGTACACAGAGACTGCTCATCCTGTAGAGTAAATCCTGGGGCTACACAGACTTACTGAGGCTACTGAATCAGCCTGTATACTCTAGGTGGGCAAAATATCTAACATAAATTTCTACTTTCACAAGAATGTACAAAAGGCTTACTTTCGAGGCTATAGAAGTGAGGGTGTATTTATAATCTGCAGGTCGGTGGTTTATACAACAAGGTGTACTACTGTGCTATGTTAAGTATCTTTTGTAGGGCACACACACCTGGGAAAATTAGGAAAGGCTTCTAGGTGAATTTCTCACCTGGAAATTGATATCCATGTAAATAAATAATCCAAGTAAGAGTATTCCTTACCTTAATGTAGAAAGTGAATGAAATAGCTTTTTGGAGGGTATCATATATACTATAGCTTTGTACAGATCTATTACTAACAGGCTACATACCGGTACATGTATTACATTTCTATAGACTGTGTCAACTACTCGGTTGTGGGAAATAGTTTTTTTTATTAGTGTCTCACATCGTAAACATTCTATTAATTGACAGTCGAGTTGGTTATTTAATATTTCACACAGGCATCCCTTTCATCTTTGATTAGAAATCCTTGTCATAATAATTAGTTGATTGATGTCCATGAAAAGAAATCAGACGCTTAATGTTTTAATTAGGTAATGGAATTAGTTGATAACAAAATGTAGGACTGGAATGACTAGGTGATATTACTTCCAGTATTTATGAGCCAAAGTCCTCAGTGTTAATAGTCTGCATCACTTGTTTTATTTGTCAAGGTACAGTGTATTATATATAAATACCTATCGTTGCTCATGAGACAAAGATATTTCATACTATATATATATATGCACAATTTTTGTCATTCCTTTATCATAAAAGTAGATATAAGATATGATGTTAATTATTCTGTAGTTAATTAAGGCTTTAAGAGTAGAGTGTATATTCCTCCGGTATGACCGGTACACACTGCTATTAGCGTAAACCCGTACCGGTGGATGCGTAGTGAACCCTATATGCTCACAATGAAAAGTTAATAATATCCCAGGTAACACAGAATTCAGTTGTAGTAACCTTGATAGTACAATAATCTTTGAAATTAATAAAAAAAATATTAATATGTTTCTGATGAAGAAGGTAAGAAAATAACTTTATCATTACCAGTACTCACAATGAGTGAGCAGTACTGATGCTAACAGAGGTAGTAGGTGGGTGACTGTACTAGGGTACATCTATAAGTTTTCCTTTGCTATCCTTCAGTCTCAAACGCTTGGAATAGGTAGATTTTATACCTGATTTTGTGGACCCATGCAGTATAAAAGTAGGGAGACAGGTAGAACCCCCTCCCCCCTGTCTCTTGCGAACTTTTTTTTTCATTATTAATTTTGATTACCTGAATTCTAAACTAAAACTAGGGGGAGATAAGCTTGTAGTAAATTGCAGGTGAGAAATTCTTGTAAAAATGTATGTGTAGGGGATGGTAGCCCCGAGTCTAGGGATATCTAGGAGGGGGTGCACCGTATGTGATAAAGACTTAGGGGCTGGTAGCAGACTAGGAATATCCTGGACAGGGTGTACCCTGGAGGGGTGTAGGGGCTGGTAGCAGACTAAGAATATCCTGGACAGGGTGTACCCTGGAGGCGTGTAGGGGCTGGTAGCAGACTAAGAATATCATGGACAGGGTGTACCCTGGAGGGGTGTAGGGGCTGGTAGCAGACTAGGAATATCCTGGACAGGGTGTACCCTGGAGGGGTGTAGGGCTGGTAGCAGACTAGGAACATCCTGGACAGGGTGTACCCTGGAGGGGTGTAGGGGCTGGTAGCAGACTAGGAATATCCTGAACAGGGTGTACCCTGGAGGGTTGTAGGGGCTAGTAGCAGACTAGGAATATCCTGGACAGGGTGTACCCTGGAGGGGTGTAGGGGCTGGTAGCAGACTAAGAATATCCTGGACAGGGTGTACCCTGGAGGGGTGTAGGGGCTGGTAGCAGACTTAGAATATCCTGGACAGGGTGTACCCTGGAGGGGTGTAGCCTAGATGATAAAACACTGTGATGAGGAAATGTACTGTCATACGCTGACAGTGTTGTTACAGACAGTTGCTGTAAGTCTGTTATACAGATAAGACAAATTAGCCTGTCAGATATAGGCTAACCTGATCTAAACCATAAAGCCACAGACACCGAGATACAGCCTGCTGAATTCCACCTCTGGTTTAGCTATAGATTTGTACCAGCAAAGTCAGTCTTAGTTGATAATTCAGATTATAGCCATTTGACAAATTATTTTTAATCCCCTCTTATATATTTTATTTTAACCCCTCATGATAAAATATATATCCTGTATTCATGGTGAAACAGGAAAACTGGAGTCACTGTTAGTCATGAATACTCCACAAATGTGTTGACTCAGCTTTAGTAAGACAAGGGTATCTATTTAAGGATTAACTTTCTATTTTGTTTAGGTTATCGGGGGATAACTACAATGGAAAACGGGTAAATTCAATGCCGGTTATGTATAATTTACCTGTTTTCCATTGTGCATAGTTATCCCCCGATAACCTAAACAAAATAGAAAGTTTATCCTTATATTTACAGTATCTTTCCTTGAAATGTTTGTAACTATTTTGTTCGTTATAGTCAAATCTTCGGACACAGATTTCATTTCAAAACTAATAAACGTGGGAACGTTTCAATAAATGTAACAGCATGAAATTTGCTAGCTCCGCCTATGTTAATTTTTGGTGACGTCACACAATTGTGTTTCAAACTGTAGGATTTGCATAGCTCCGCCCACATGAATTGTTGTCGACGTCATAGAAATTTGTCACGTGTTTGACTAGTTATGCAGTGATAATGATAGTCTGTTGAGTAATGGTTATCGAGTGAATGTCAGTGTAGACTGTAAATATTTGTACTTCATATGACAAATGTGTAATTGCCAAGTGAGTTTGAATGAAAACATTTGTTTCTGTAGCAGTGAATCGAACAGTTTGGCTTCCATGCTGAACCACGTTAACTCAATAGTGTCGTTAAATGACGTACCTGGTAAATCTTTATTCATAATTGATTAATATCTGTATTAATAGACAGCTCATTGAATTGGTGTTAAAACATTGAAACAGTTCCTTTCTCAGGCTTCATTTCTGCCTAAAAATTAGACACAACCTCAACCCTGAGGGTGAGATTTTCTGTCTCCTTGAGTGGTCAACAATTCCTCAATAAGTCACAGTACACCAAATCAATTAAATTCTGGTCTCTGAGACAACTCTGGATAGAAATATTATATAAAATGGTTTTATTTCAATTAATGGTAACTATGAACTGTTTTTGCATTCAAAAGAGATTGAAGTATGACTTATTACATCTACATATTTATCCCCCAACCCTTGGTAAGGAACACTACCCTCCCCCCATACCTTCCCTATCCCCCCACCAGACCCAATACACACAGACTGGTAAGGTATCCCCACCTGATCCCTAGATCTGTATCCCTACTGTGTAACACCCAGAATCCCACTGCATCCCGTCTATACATCCCCCCCCCCCCCACAGACTGGTATGGTACCCCCCCCCCCCTCACACCTGATCCCTAGATCTGTATCCCTACTTTGTACCACCCAGAATCCCACTGCATCCCGTCTCTATACATCCCCCCCACAGACTGGTATGGTACTACCCCCTCCCCCCCCCTCACACCTGATCCCTAGATCTGTATCCCTACTGTGTAACACCCAGAATCCTACCGCATCCCGTCTCTATACATCCCCCCCCCCCCCCACAGACTGGTATGGTACCCCCCCCCTCACACCTGATCCCTAGATCTGTATCCCTACTGTGTAACACCCAGAATCCTACCGCATCCCGTCTCTATACATCCCCCCCCCCCCCCCCCCCCCACACACACACACACACACACACCTGATCCCTAGATCTGTATCCCTACTTTGTACCACCCAGAATGCCACCCCATCCTGTCCTTATACATCCCCCCACAGACTGGTAAGGAACCCCCCCCCCCCCACACCTGATCCCTATATTTAAACCCTATCCACCACACAGAGTCCTAGATCTACACACTTGTTGCCCTGGCTGTTACACACAGAATCCATGTCAATTATGTGTGGTAAACATACAGAATAAAAAAACTTAGATCATGAATGAGGAAAAGGTCTCCTTCTGTGTATGTTTATCTATACACAGACTTGATTGCCAACTGTAAAACATTCCTGTGTACAGCAGTGGTCTTACGATAACAATCATCATAGCGTAGATAGGCAAATAAGTCCCCTGCAAATACAGGAGGACCTGTCCATACCGTAGGAAACCAAATTCAAGTCCCCCTCCAGTACAGCAGGATCTCTCCATACCACAGGTAAACAAATTAGTCCCCCTCCAGTACAGCAGGATCTCTCTCCATACCACAGGTAACCAAATTAGTCCCCCTCCAGTACAGCAGGATCTCTCCATACCACAGGTAACCAAATTAGTCCCCCTCTAGTACAGCAGGATCTCTCCATACCACAGGTAACCAAATTATTCCCCCTCCAATACAGCAGGATCTCTCCATACCACAGGTAACCAAATTAGTCCCCTTCCAGTACAGCAGGATCTCTCCATACCACAGGTAACCAAATTAGTCCCCCTCCAATACAACAGGATCCATCCATACCACAGGTAACCAAATTAGTCCCCCTCCAGTACAGCAGGATCTCTCCATACCACAGGTAACCAAATTAGTCCCCCTCCAGTACAGCAGGATCTCTCCATACCACAGGTAACCAAATTAGTCCCCCTCCAGTACAGCAGGATCTCTCCATACCACAGATAACCAAATTAGTCCCCCTTCAGTACAACAGGATCTCTCCATACCACAGGTAACCAAATTAGTCCCCCTCCAGTACAGCAGGATCTCTCCATACCACAGGTAACCAAATTAGTCCCCCTCCAGTACAGCAGGATCTCTCCATACCACAGGTAACCAAATTAGTCCCCTCCAGTACAGCAGGATCTCCATACCACAGGTAACCAAATTAGTCCCCCTCCAGTACAGCAGGATCTCTCCATGCATACCACAGGTAACCAAATTAGTCCCCCTCCAGTACAACAGGATCTCTCCATACCACAGATAACCAAATTAGTCCCCCTCCAATACAACAGGATCTCTCCATACCACAGGTAACCATATTAGTCCCCCTTCAGTACAGCAGGATCTATCCATTAACTTTCTTTCTTTCTTATTTCACCTGTATGCATCTAGATTTAACAAACATGTTGCACTTAATAAAAGAAAAAAACAGTAATTTGGTTAATTAAACACCATACCCAACTTAAAAAATGACCTACATTGTACCACTATAAGCAACCCCCTGCCCCCCTTTTTTATCAGGGAAAGAGGATGTGCTAATGAAAGCCTACACGAACAAATTCCTTACCTCACCGATCTAAAGTTCTGTACCTCACTGATCTAAAGTTCTGTACCTCACTGATCTAATACAATATTTCTGTTTTTTAACCAAAGACTGTTGAAGACAAACTAAAAAAAAAGAAGAAGATTTTTAGGAATACCAGTATTAATTTATTTTCAGGGGAAAGAAAATCAAAGATAAATTGACGATAAAATGTATGGGAACAATAGTGTTATTTTGGACAGTAGAATTGATACAGTATGTCACAAGGACTTATCAGCTGGTCAGGTAGATACTGTTTTATAAACCAGGAAATAACAACTTTACGATGTATAGAGTTTCTTGTCCCCCACACTACCACCACAACAACGGTCTGTCAAGTTACCAAGTACTTGGAAATTACACATTTACACAGACTGCATGCAGCACTGATTCAGGGACAATGGGGCTAACATGTATGTCTGCAGTGTGTTGTTGCCAAACCCTTTCCTATCATAGCCTACAATTCTTTGTAGCTGACTCAGGATGGTGATTAAACACAGCATTCACCATTATAGGTATAATGACGCAGATTCTATCTGAGAGTTGTAGGACTGGAGTACAAACAATGTAATTATGACCCAGGTATTATAAATGTAGCCTATACTATTATTCAGATTAAACAATATCCTTACCAGCAGGGAGAGGTGGTATTACTATTAGGCTACTGGCTGTTAGTGTTACTTTGGCCAATCCAGCCAATTATATCTTGTACTTTCTCTCACCTACAATTGCCAAAGTTTGAAAGTTCCTATAAGTGTATATAAATATATATTGAGGTTAAACGAGTGACTGTTGGATATGGAATTTATTTCACTCAAATTTATTATTTCTTAAAAGTTTTAAAAGACATAGGCTTTATGGAGTGCCTTTTGTAACTTTAGAAAAATAATTTAAGAGAGTGAAGTAAATTCCATATGCAATAACGAGTCTTGTAATCTTAATTTACTTTCCTGCTAGTTATTATAACATAGATATAATAAAACTGCATCGTTTCCTAGAAGCTGTTTTCGCCTATTGCTAGAGTTAAAACACGTTTACGTTTCTTACTAGTGGTAATGTGAAGATAAGTATGGGATTACACTTGTACGAGTAGGGATTTATATAAACAGACGAGTAGGGATTTATATAAACAGACGAGTAGGGATTTATATAAACAGACGAGTAGGGATTTATATAAACAGACGAGTAGGGATTTATATAAACAGACGAGTAGGGATTTATATAAACAGACGAGTAGGGATTTATATGAACAGACGGGTAGGGATTTATATAAACAGACGAGTAGGGATTTATATGAACAGACGAGTAGGGATTTATATGAACAGACGAGTAGGGATTTATATGAACAGACGAGTAGGGATTTATATAAACAGACGAGTAGGGATTTATATAAACAGACAAGTAGGGATTTATATAAACAGACGAGTAGGGATTTATATAAACAGGCGAGTAGGGATTTATATAAACAGGCGAGTAGGGATTTATATAAACAGGCGAGTAGGGATTTATATAAACAGGCGAGTAGGGATTTATATAAACAGACGAGTAGGGATTTATATAAACAGACGAGTAGGGATTTATATAAACAGACGAGTAGGGATTTATATAAACAGACGAGTAGGGATTTATATAAACAGACGAGTAGGGATTTATATAAACAGACGAGTAGGGATTTATATGAACAGACGGGTAGGGATTTATATAAACAGACGAGTAGGGATTTATATGAACAGACGAGTAGGGATTTATATGAACAGACGAGTAGGGATTTATATGAACAGACGAGTAGGGATTTATATAAACAGACGAGTAGGGATTTATATAAACAGACAAGTAGGGATTTATATAAACAGACGAGTAGGGATTTATATAAACAGGCGAGTAGGGATTTATATAAACAGGCGAGTAGGGATTTATATAAACAGACGAGTAGGGATTTATATAAACAGGCGAGTAGGGATTTATATAAACAGACGAGTAGGGATTTATATAAACAGGCGAGTAGGGATTTATATAAACAGACGAGTAGGGATTTATATAAACAGACGAGTAGGGATTTATATAAACAGACGAGTAGGGATTTATATAAACAGACGAGTAGGGATTTATATAAACAGACGAGTAGGGATTTATATAAACAGACGAGTAGGGATTTATATAAACAGACGAGTAGGGATTTATATAAACAGACAAGTAGGGATTTATATAAACAGACGAGTAGGGATTTATATAAACAGACGAGTAGGGATTTATATAAACAGACGAGTAGGGATTTATATAAACAGACGAGTAGGGATTTATATAAACAGACGAGTAGGGATTTATATAAACAGACGAGTAGGGATTTATATAAACAGACGGGGGACTATACACCCTATAGACCCCACTATCTATTGTAATTTGTTTGGAGTAACTTTGGAATCTCTCTCACTTAAATACTTCACGTTCCTTAGAACTAATTAGTTAACTTACCCAGAGTTGCATGTACAGTATAGACTGAAAGCAGGCTGTAAGACAGAGATAAAGACAGAGTACATGTATGTCTACAGAATAGAGGGCCATGGGGAGGGTACTTATAAATGGGGCACCTGTTCTGTGGCTTATTATCTGTACATTATCTGTATTGGTAATGGACATTCACTGCTGTTCAGTTTCTGGGTCAGACTGGATGTAAATGATTCTAAATGGTGGGAGTACTGGTAATGGAGAAGTCATTGTAAATTCTTCATTTATCAGGCTATCTTATAACTTTAATTACCCTATATGTACCTGCATCAGGTCAAAGGTCAATTACCCTATATGTACCTGCATCAGGTCAAAGGTCAATTACCGTATATGTACCTGCATCAGGTCAAAGGTCAATTAAGTGCAAAGTGTTTGGTTAAACATTATAGTGATCTGTTTATATAAATTGAATAGTTTCAGCACCAGCCATTGGTCATGTTCTGAACATGGTATTTTGATCTCCACGACCTTCATAATTATGTAAGGTTAAATCAAGGTTCAAAGCAAATAAATACTATTACTGTAGCTAACAAGTCCCTTACAGGTTCCGAGAGAACTTAAACATTCCAGGCCCTGGTTTCATCAACTTTCCTTAACTTAAAATCTCCATAGGAAAGCATAACAGAATTTAAGGGGGGGAATCCTTAGTTAAGGAACTTTCCTTAAATTCTGTAATGCTTTCCTATGGACATTTTTAAGTTAAGGAGTTCCCTTAAGTTAAGGAAAGTTGATGAAACCGGGGCCAGTCCATTCCTCTGAAATATCTGTCTGTCCCAAACATTTGTCATGTGCATACATGTATTAGTTAATTAACCTGGAGTAACCAGATTGTGTATGGAAATTAGGTTACTTTGACCTAAAGCTTCAATGACCTTTGACTTTATCAAAAAAATTGTCTGAGGTATATCTTCTATATTAAATGTTTTTGTACAAATGGGCTTCAATCTTTATGGTCATAGGTTGGTAACACACAGTCATACTATCACTTCCTGCTAAGTTTTTTTTTTTCAATGCAATTTAACAGTGAAAGTTTTTTTTTATTATTTCAATAGTTTTTTTTACTTCCTGCAAGTTGACGGGACCTGTGGCTGTACCGTAATTAGCTGTTTTCATAGTACACACTTTCCTGTATAATGGAGTTACTAGAAAAGATAGGTTTCTTCCTGTAACTTAATATTGTTTGTTCTTGTGACTTCCTCAACGTCTTTATACGGCACTCTCATTATTTAACGAAGGTAATATTTTTGATTTCTATTGTCATAGATCATATTTTAATGCAATGTCACAATTTAGGATTTAAACTGTTCATAAGGATTGTACCTAATTTTGACTGCGTATACGGTAGTATGCCCGCAGTTGGCAATGAACACATAGTGAATATGTTTGTTGTCAACTGCGGGCATACTACCGTATATGCAGTCGAAATGAGGTACAATCCTTATATTTACACCATTATTAATTTTCAAGTGATAAATATACGAAGAAAAAAACATTTGAAGCCAGTTGCTAAGATGGTAACTACAATGACCATGGTTGCTAAGATAATATAGTCCCATTGGATTTCATCAATATATTAGTAAATTTAGAAAATACACAGTGAACAACATTATTTTTCTTCATAACATCATATGTTAATTTGGTACTAAATAATATTTCAAGCGTGTCAAATTTATTTCTTTATTTATAACGGTCGTTATGTACACGCATTGACACAGTGATCAGGTTGTGATGCGGTCCGACCTCAGATGTCACAACTGCAGGGCGCCGCCATGTTTGCGTTACTGTAAAAGAGTTTCGAATGCGCATCATTACGAATCAAAAGTTTGCTAGAATCTATTTATTGTTTAATCACAGGAAATTGATTCCATATATGTTCCATGTTTCAAAATCTTGTAGGAACCAAACAATGGCCGACAGCGAATACTTCTTTTTCTGAAGCATGAACGATGCCATATTTGAACAAATTAATATCAATCCACAGAGCCTTTTTTCACTGCGTAAACGCTATTATATTCACAATCAGAGTTTACCAAGCACAAGAAGGGAGAGGTGTGAATATATAGGTATATTCTTGATGATGAAACCTGACTCTCGGGGCAGTTTTAAAATGTAGTCGGTAGCCAAGATGTACACGTCTTTGAGTATCACATCTACATTTAATTATTTGTGGTGTATTTTTTCGTATTTAGTAACTTCGGTTTGATATGGAAATATATTCAGCACAAGGCATTATTTTGTAGCAATACTATGTTGTTGACATTATAACCTGCAGCAGGGGGTCATACAGAATGAACCGTCCTGGTCAGCTATCTTGGGAGGATCTGGTGTCTGGGACCTAGAGCCCCCTGAACTCCACACAAGGAATCACAGACAGGTGGAATGTTCCAAGTCTGTCTGGGAGGGATAATAAGATTGGGGAGGGGGGTGGAGTGGGGGGGGGGTCCAGCTAGAGCCAGCAGGCAGGTATATGGATAACCTAACACAACACACAACCTAATGGCTCCCACCACAGCCCTGTAGACACTGGCCAATTGTTGTTGATGCCAGACAAGTCACCCCAGGAGGCTGGTGAGGGGGGTCCAGACCCTTGGCAACAACAGCCAGACATCATTACAGTTTAGTAAAGCTCATCTATATGTGTAGGCCTAACAGTAGTGTACCTCACTATGTACTCTGTGTGGAGCAGGACTAGGGGGTCAGACAGTAGCCCTTTGTCACCTAACTAAGGGACATAAATAACCCTCACACAACAAAGATGTGGCCTCAAGTGTTTTTACAATGTTCCCACTTGTAAAATGTATATTAACATTCCTGTCGTCTGGAGCAGCTTAATTTTATCACCATAACTCGTTGTTCACTTGCACACACATGTACAGCATGTGTTTTCTGCACATGTATATATGCCACCAAACAAAACAGACAGAGAAGTAAAACAAGCTGCTTCAAATGTCTTGATTGGTGATTTCTCAAATATTCAATTAAGTTGATATAAAACATACAAGGAAAACACCTTTCAAATAAAAACATACTGTACACTTATTGTTTTTTTTTAAATACCTAGTTTTATTTAGAAATGTAATTATAATGCAGTAAATGATAATCTTTCTATTCAAATTGTGATTTACAGCTCCATGTCTTATTAACTATCCAAAAAACTCAAGTCTTCGTGATTATATAGTCAACGTTGATAGTCACAGTAATCAGGATCATATGATTATGCAGTCATTTTCAGAGGTAAACTAACTAAATACTGATTAAGTCTATTTATAAGCAAAACAACTGCTGATAAAGCTTCTCTGCCAGACGACCAATTCAGTATCAAGTCCAACATCTCATGGTGGCAAATACCCATAAATATTCTGCATGATGGACCGGTAAAATGAAGGGTTACTGGTTCCCTGGTCTATACTGCCTCACAACAAATAGTACATTGATGTAGGTTCAGGTGTGTTTTATGGAGTAGGAGATTTGATCAGGTTTTATTATTGACAGGTTTATGTCACACACCTGATTCTGATCCTGACTGGACTAAGTGCTGATCACACCTGGACACTAAAACACTAGTGTAAACAGTTAACGACTTGTCCTCCGCTTTAATGCCACCTTAATAATATACAGAGTAATGTGGAGAATTGATGGTGTGATGAGAATAGCTACCGTAATCGCAGTATGATATGAGTATTACTGTACCGTATTTGCCATATGAAATTTAGGAATACTGTTCCGTAATCACTATGATAATTGCTGTACTGTAATCAATATCATGAGCATTTTACTTCTTTAATGACTGATAAGTATTACTTTTATGGTCGTAGTATGAATATTACTGTAAATGCCGTATGAGGAGTATTGCTGTACTTTAAGAACTGATAACTAAGTATTACAGTAGCGTAAAAGCTGTAGGATGCGTATTACAGTCCTATAACCCCTATGATGAGTGTCTTTTAATTCACTGTAACCCTGTAATTTTGTCGTTAAAAGTATTTCTGTGCTGTAAGACTTGGAGTTGGTCTATAGTATAGTAGTTGGTGTACTCTAATGTGCTGTAAGACTTGGAGTGGGTCTACAGTATAGTAGTTGGTGTACTCCCAAGGAAGCTTACACATGTCAAGTTGGTGTAGATTTAGGGCTTTGTGTCACATCCATCCACACATCCAGGAGTCTATCTTCTCCATCACATCAGCAAGTGGCAATACCAGTTACCCTTCCTGTCAAACTGTTTGTTTACTGTAAACCTGACAACAGACCAACCAAGCAGACAAGTTTGTCCTGTTGTAGCCGAGTGCAGATTTCAGTATTTGTATGAGAGTATCATATCGGTACAGAATTTCTGTTGCTTTATAAGAATATCAAGGACAGAATTTCTGTTGCTCTATAAGAGTATCAAAGACAAAATTTCTGTTGCCCTATAAGAGTATCAAAGACAGAATTTCTGTTGCTCTATAAAAGTATCAAAGACAGAATTTCTGTTGCCCTATAAGAGTATCAAAGACAGAATTTCTGTTGCTCTATAATAGTATCAAAGACAGAATTTCTGTTGCCCTATAAGAGTATCAAAGACAGAATTTCTGTTGCCCTATAAGAATATCAAAGACAGAATTTCTGTTGTTCTGTAAGAGTATCAAAGACAGAGTTTCTGTTGTTCTATAAGAGTATCAAAGACAGAATTTCTGTTGCCCTATAAGAGTATCAAAGACAGAATTTCTGTTGCTCTATAAGAGTATCAAAGACAGAATTTCTGTTGCTCTATAAGAGTATCAAAGACAGAATTTCTGTTGCTCTATATGAGTATCAGACAGAATTTCTGTTGCTCTGTAAGAATATCAAAGACAGAATTTCTGTTGCTCTATATGAGTATCAAAGGCAAAATTTCTGTTGCTCTATAAGAGTATCAAAGACAGAATTTCTGTTGCCCTATAAAGTATTTAAGACAGAATTTCTGTTGCTCTATAATAGTATCAAAGACAGAACTTCTGTTGCACTATAATAGTATCAAAGACAGAACTTCTGTTGCTCTATAAGAGTATCAAAGACAGAATTTCTGTTGCTCTATAAGAATATCAAAGACAGAATTTCTGTTGCTCTATAATAGTATCAAAGACAGAATTTCTGTTGTTCTATAATAGTATCAAAGACAGAACTTCTGTTGCTCTATAATAGTATCAAAGACAGAATTTCTGTTGCTCTATAATAGTATCAAAGACAGAACTTCTGTTGCTCTATAATAGTATCAAAGACAGAACTTCTGTTGCTCTATAAGAATATCAAAGACAGAATTTCTGTTGCTCTATATGAGTATCAAAGGCAAAATTTCTGTTGCTCTATAAGAGTATCAAAGACAGAATTTCTGTTGCCCTATGAAGTATTTAAGACAGAATTTCTGTTGCTCTATAATAGTATCAAAGACAGAACTTCTGTTGCTCTATAATAGTATCAAAGACAGAACTTCTGTTGCTCTATAAGAGTATCAAAGACAGAATTTCTGTTGCTCTATAATAGTATCAAAGACAGAATTTCTGTTGCTCTATAATAGTATCAAAGACAGAACTTCTGTTGCTCTATAATAGTATCAAAGACAGAACTTCTGTTGCTCTATAATAGTATCAAAGACAGAATTTCTGTTGCTCTATAAGAGTATCAAAGACAGAACTTCTGTTGCTCTATAAGAGTATCAAAGACAGAATTTCTGTTGCTCTATAATAGTATCAAAGACAGAACTTCTGTTGCTCTATAAAAGTATCAAAGACAGAATTTCTGTTGCTCTATAAAAGTATCAAAGACAGAGTTTCTGTTGCTCTATAAGAATATCAAAGACAGAATTTCTGTTGCTCTATAAGAGTATCAAAGACAGAATTTCTGTTGCTCTATAAAAGTATCAAAGACAGAGTTTCTGTTGCTCTATAAGAATATCAAAGACAGAATTTCTGTTGCTCTATAAGAGTATCAAAGACAGAATTTCTGTAGCTCTATAAGAATATCAAAGACAGAACTTCTGTTGCTCTATAAGAATATTAAAGACAGAATTTCTGTTGCCCTATAAGATAATCAAGGAACTGAAAAGAAAATGATATGATTATATAATTGATAAAATTCTTTTTATCATCAGTTTGTTTTCATGTTCCACAAATGGTATCGTGTGTTTTTGTATGATTTTAACAAGGAAAATATTGTGGAAGATTGATCATGAATAGATTTCTAGATTAAGGACATTGTTGTAAAACTGAGTTTTGTTATAACAATGTTGCCTAATTACCTTTTTCTCATAGCCTAATGTTGTTTATAAACGTTGAATTAATTATGTAGTTTGTACATCGGTTCTATCGTGGTACATGTAGAGCGAAAGTTCATGTTACTGTTTCCCGGTAAAAATCGCCAGTTGAGTCTGTTTATATGGTGACGTCATCTTCCGGTTGACATTCAGAGCTATTTTTAGTACCAGACAGTTGTTGTAAACGAAACTTTCAATACCATATTTATTTGTTAAAAGATGAAAAACTACATTGATAATTTATGTGTTGTACACACTTTTATTGTTGAAACTATGTGTATCTAAGCGATGCACGTGCTAAGCAAGTAACAGTATAAAAGCGACGGCTTTTGAACTTCGTCAGACGGAGCATAGACCAGAGTCGAGTCAGCACGACTAAAGAAAGGTAACTCTTACTGGGATCGGGTTGATTTTGGGGGTTTTATACATATAGACTATATATATATATTATAACCAATTGTTATTGCGAATGCGTTACATTGGAAAATAAGTTGGTACGGAATGTGACACCTGGGAAAATAACTTTGGTTAAGGGTATTTTAAATATTTGAATAACCTTTACTACTTCGTATGATGTAGATTGGAAAATAGAAGTTGATAAGAAGTTTTATAACTAAGCTCTAAGCAGTTTCGGGTCGGGATAATTTATACTTAGCCGGATAGGATTTTTGTAGTTTATATTAGACTGCTCCGTCTCGCGTACTTGGTGATTGTTTGATCCTGATTATTTATTATATTATGACAATTGTATTGTAAACAATGTGTGATGTTGACATAGATATAATTAACTTCATGTAAATAAAATTTTCTACGAACTTTATTACAGTCTCGAACTAAGTATTCTGGTACACGTTTCAACTTAACTACTTCTCAATAGTTAAAATCATTACAGACATATAGGGACAAGATGGAGGGAGGGATGATTAGGATGGCATTTCTAGATCAAGGGTTGCATACTTACATTTTACAATTATTAAGGCACCTGGAGGAGGGTTTTACCAGGGCAGTTACAATCAATTTGTCATTCCATAATATTTGTTCATGTTGGTGCAAACATTTTAAACGAGGAGAAATCCTTCCCTGAAATATATGAACATGATATGATGCTTGATGGGCATGTTCAGATTAGTTAAGAGATATAGAATAGCACCGTTAACAGAGGGTGTCAGGTTGTGATTGCACCTCCTGCCCCATGTTGGTTTTCCTGTCTTGGTGGTGTATTTATGTTTACAATCATGCAGACCTGACACTTACATCACAAATCAGTTTTTTGTTGATCAAACTTAGGAAGCATCAGATGCCTTGGACATTTATGAACTGACTTCAAAGAAAGTTTCCTGATTTACAGAACCTACTGTAATTTTATAACATATTTCCATGGTCTTGATTCAGACACAGCTGGCACGTTTTGAAAGGCTTCACTTCTTTATTGTAATTTTTGGACTTTAAGATTTTGCAGATTGTTGTATCTTTCAAAGCTTGATGTGTGTTGTGATACTTTCATGGTGTCATTTGTAACATTCCAATGACGTGTGTATAAACTTTGTGGCAGATTTAATTGGTACCATGGTACCCCATAACTACGCTAACCCATCATCTGAAACCAACGTTTGATTGTTCTGACCTTATTGACTGATGATAAGTGTTAGTACCATCCAACATTGGTTTCTGACCAGTTTGGCATCCTCTAACTCAGATTTGGATATCTAAACATGCATTTAACTGCTTCACAAGTTGTACAGTAGACATGCATTTTAACAGATTTTTAGTTATAAAAAGATTCTCTGCTATAGGGATTTATTTAGCCTGTGCTGTATGCCCAGAGAGAAATTTGTTTTAGCAGGTTAAACAAGGTTTAGTTTATTCAAATGACACTGATAGATAAGACAATAAGATATTTGTATACATGTACTATAATAACGCAGGACATATTATGTCGACCCTGAGGTATACAGGATATTGGGGATACAAAGGTATACTAAGTACTACCTTAAGTGTCAGGTAATTGTTCACACATGTTGTTTCTGACCATTAAGCCCCAGTCACACCGGACCTACGACCAGGTTACGACCTAGTTGCGATCGAAAAAAATCGGAATCGTAGGGAAATCGTAGCATGAGCGCACGACTAGTCGCAGTGGTCGTGGGTGATCGCATGCGCAAAATCAGTCGCAGCAAGGTCGATGGTCATGTTCAAAACTTCTGACCTGCGATTCTAAATCGCAAGTGGTCGCAGAACAGTCGTACCACCAGTCGCACATGAACGCAGGACCAGTCGTGCATGATCGTGGGCCAAGTAGTTGCAAATTGGTCGTGCTACTGGTCGTGCCACTCTACGATTGGTGGTACCACCGATCGTACGACCTCACAATTGGTCGTACGATCAGTCACGACTGTCCCACGACCACTGCGACTAGTCGTGCGCTCATGCTACGATTTCCCTGCGATTCGGATTTTTTTCGGTCGCAACTAGGTCGTAACCTGGTCGTAGGTCCGATGTGACTGTGAGCAGTCGCAGGTTGCCACGACTGATCATGCAAGCAATCGCAGGTTGTCACGACTGATCGTGCGATTGGTCACTGATTGCACCACTCATCGCACGATTGCCTACGATTGCCTTCGATTGCCTATGATTGATCTTGCGATCAATCTTCTCCAATCGTAAGTCATTGCGCGACCAAGCGCACCACCAATGGTACGATGACATACCACCTGTCGTAGGACCAATCGCAGTATGCGATCGTGAATAGACATCGCAACAAACATTGCCGATCGGTCGTAACTTGGCCAAATCGCCCCCAATCGCACAATTCAGAAATCGTACGATCTGGTGTGACTATAGCTTAACCACACCTGTTGTTTCTGACCTTTACCTCACCTGTTGTTTCTGACCTTTACCACACCTATTGTTTCTGACCTTTACCTCACCTGTTGTTTCTGACCTTTACCTCACCTGTTGTTTCTGACCTTTACCTCACCTGTTGTTTCTGACCTTTACCACACCTGTTGTTTCTGACCTTTACCTCACCTGTTGTTTATGACCCTTACCACACCTGTTGTTTCTGACCTTGTCAACACCTGTTGTTTCTGACCTTGTCTACACCTGTTGTTTCTGACCTTTATCTCACCTGTTGTTTCTGACCTTGTCTACACCTGTTGTTTCTCACCTTTACCTCACCTGTTGTTTCTGACCTTGTCAACACCTGTTGTTTCTGACCTTGTCTACACCTGTTGTTTCTGACCTTTACCTCGCCTGTTGTTTCTGACCTTGTCTACACCTGTTGTTTCTCACCTTTACCTCACCTGTTGTTTCTGACTTTTACCACACCTGTTGTTTCTGACCTTGTCTAGTCTGTTGTTTCTGACCTTTACATCACCTGTTGTTTCTCACCTTTACCTCTCATGTTGTTTCTCACCTTTACCTCACCTGTTTTTTATGACCTTTACCATACTCACTTAATTCCTAAATTGCCCATGAGAATAGATACCATCAGAGAAGGTAATATATTTGTATGGCAGAGATTCTGTGGAGTTAAAATTCCTCTCCCTTATTAATGTGTTATTACAGAGAAAAAAATAGGTCCATGTGCTCGGGAGGGGGGGGGGGGTAAATTAGTGAAGGACAGAATTAGGAAGCTAGCACTGTTGTTTTGTGTTTTGTGATTAGGGGAGAGTAGTCAGGTGCTCTCCGAGTATCTACACCAGTCTGTATGTATGAGAAAGGGGGTGGGGAGTCAGGGGGGAGGGGGGGGGCTCCAAGGAATTCTTATTATCTCCACCTACAACACTGCTTTCCAAGTCCAAAACACATTCACAGAATTAACTTTTGTTTCTCTGACAGAGATGCTCCAATGCAGTTAGCTTTAAAATTGTAAACAGCAGCAGAGGATAAAGAAATATTGGGCATGGTTTGTTGTATAGGATGTATTGTGGGGTAGTGGAAAGGTTATTGTGTGAAGGAAGCTGTATGTGGTATAGTATTTATTGTGGGGTAGTGGAAAGGTTATTGTGTGGAGGAAGCTGTATGTGGTATAGTATGTATTGTGGGGTAGTGGAAAGGTTATTGTGTGAAGGAAGCTGTATATACTGTGGTATAGTATTTATTGTGGGGTAGTGGAAAGGTTATTGTGTGAAGGAAGCTGTATATACTGTGGTATAGTATTTATTGTGGGGTAGTGGAAAGGTTATTGTGTGAAGGAAGCTGTATATACTGTGGTATAGTATTTATTGTGGGGTAGTGGAAAGGTTATTGTGTGAAGGAAGCTCTATATACTGTGGTATAGTATTTATTGTGGGGTAGTGGAAAGGTTATTGTGTGAAGGAAGCTGTATATACTGTGGTATAGTATTTATTGTGGGGTAGAGGAAAGGTTATTGTGTGGAGGAAGCTGTATATACTGTGGTATAGTATTCATTGTTGGGTAGTGGAAAGGTTATTGTGTGAAGGAAGCTGTATATACTGTGGTATAGTATTTATTGTTGGGTAGTGGAAAGGTTATTGTGTGGAGGAAGCTGTATATACTGTGGTATAGTATTTATTGTTGGGTAGTGGAAAGGTTATTGTGTGAAGGAAGCTGTATATACTGTGGTATAGTATTTATTGTTGGGTAGAGGAAAGGTTATTGTGTGAAGGAAGCTGTATATACTGTGGTATAGTATTTATTGTGGGGTAGTGGAAAGGTTATTGTGTGGAGGAAGCTGTATATACTGTGGTATAGTATTTATTGTGGGGTAGTGGAAAGGTTATTGTGTGAAGGAAGCTGTATATACTGTGGTATAGGATGTATTGTGGGGTAGTGGAAAGGTTATCGTGTGAAGGAAGCTGTATATACTGTGGTATAGTATTTATTGTGGGGTAGTGGAAAGGTTATTGTGTGAAGGAAGCTGTATATACTGTGGTATAGTATTTATTGTGGGGTAGTGGAAAGGTTATTGTGTGAAGGAAGCTGTATATACTGTGGTATAGGATGTATTGTGGGGTAGAGGAAAGGTTATTGTGTGAAGGAAGCTGTATATACTGTGGTATAGTATTTATTGTGGGGTAGTGGAAAGGTTATTGTGTGAAGGAAGCTGTATATACTGTGGTATAGTATTTATTGTGGGGTAGTGGAAAGGTTATTGTGTGAAGGAAGCTGTATATACTGTGGTATAGTATTCATTGTGGGGTAGTGGAAAGGTTATTGTGTGAAGGAAGCTGTATATACTGTGGTATAGTATTTATTGTGGGGTAGAGGAAAGGTTATTGTGTGAAGGAAGCTGTATATACTGTGGTATAGTATTTATTGTGGGGTAGTGGAAAGGTTATTGTGTGAAGGAAGCTGTATATACTGTGGTATAGGATGTATTGTGGGGTAGTGGAAAGGTTATTGTGTGAAGGAAGCTGTATATACTGTGGTATAGGATGTATTGTGGGGTAGTGGAAAGGTTATTGTGTGAAGGAAGCTGTATATACTGTGGTATAGTATTTATTGTGGGGTAATAGAAAGGTTATTGTGTGAAGGAAGCTGTATATACTGTGGTATAGGATGTATTGTGGGGTAGAGGAAAGGTTATTGTGTGAAGGAAGCTGTATATACCGTGGTATAGTATTTATTGTGGGGTAATAGAAAGGTTGTTGTGTGAAGGAAGCTGTATATACTGTGGTATAGGATGTATTGTGGGGTAGTGGAAAGGTTATTGTGTGAAGGAAGCTGTATATACTGTGGTATAGGATGTATTGTGGGGTAGTGGAAAGGTTATTGTGTGAAGGAAGCTGTATATACTGTGGTATAGTATTTATTGTGGGGTAGTGGAAAGGTTATTGTGTGAAGGAAGCTGTATGTACTGTGGTATAGGATGTATTGTGGGGTAGTGGAAAGGTTATTGTGTGAAGGAAGCTGTATATACTGTGGTATAGTATTTATTGTGGGGTAGTGGAAAGGTTATTGTGTGAAGGAAGCTGTATATACTGTGGTATAGGATGTATTGTTGGGTAGTGGAAAGGTTATTGTGTGAAGGAAGCTGTATATACTGTGGTATAGGATGTATTGTGGGGTAGTGGAAAGGTTATTGTGTGAAGGTAGCTGTATATACTGTGGTATAGTATTTATTGTGGGGTAGTGGAAAGGTTATTGTGTGAAGGAAGCTGTATATACTGTGGTATAGGATGTATTGTGGGGTAGTGGAAAGGTTATTGTGTGAAGGTAGCTGTATATACTGTGGTATAGTATTTATTGTGGGGTAGTGGAAAGGTTATTGTGTGAAGGAAGCTCTATATACTGTGGTATAGGATGTATTGTGGGGTAGTGGAAAGGTTGTTGTGTGAAGGAAGCTGTATATACTGTGGTATAGTATTTATTGTGGGGTAGAGGAAAGGTTATTGTGTGAAGGAAGCTCTATATACTGTGGTATAGTATTTATTGTGGGGTAGTGGAAAGGTTATTGTGTGAAGGAAGCTGTATATACTGTGGTATAGTATGTATTGTGGGGTAGTGGAAAGGTTATTGTGTGAAGGAAGCTGTATATACTGTGGTATAGTATTTATTGTGGGGTAGTGGAAAGGTTATTGTGTGAAGGAAGCTGTATATACTGTGGTATAGTATTTATTGTGGGGTAGTGGAAAGGTTATTGTGTGAAGGAAGCTGTATATACTGTGGTATAGTATGTATTGTGGGGTAGTGGAAAGGTTATTGTGTGAAGGAAGCTGTATATACTGTGGTATAGTATGTATTGTGGGGTAGTGGAAAGGTTATTGTGTGAAGGAAGCTGTATATACTGTGGTATAGTATTTATTGTGGGGTAGTGGAAAGGTTATTGTGTGAAGGAAGCTGTATATACTGTGGTATAGTATTTATTGTGGGGTAGAGGAAAGGTTATTGTGTGAAGGAAGCTGTATATACTGTGGTATAGTATGTATTGTGGGGTAGTGGAAAGGTTATTGTGTGAAGGAAGCTGTATATACTGTGGTATAGTATTTATTGTGGGGTAGTGGAAAGGTTATTGTGTGAAGGAAGCTGTATATACTGTGGTATAGTATTTATTGTGGGGTAGTGGAAAGGTTATTGTGTGAAGGAAGCTGTATATACTGTGGTATAGTATTTATTGTGGGGTAGAGGAAAGGTTATTGTGTGAAGGAAGCTGTATATACTGTGGTATAGTATTTATTGTGGGGTAGAGGAAAGGTTATTGTGTGAAGGAAGCTGTATATACTGTGGTATAGTATTTATTGTGGGGTAGTGGAAAGGTTATTGTGTGAAGGAAGCTGTATATACTGTGGTATAGTATTTATTGTGGGGTAGTGGAAAGGTTATTGTGTGAAGGAAGCTGTATATACTGTGGTATAGTATTTATTGTTGGGTAGTGGAAAGGTTATTGTGTGAAGGAAGCTGTATATACTGTGGTATAGTATGTATTGTGGGGTAGTGGAAAGGTTATTGTGTGAAGGAAGCTGTATATACTGTGGTATAGTATTTATTGTGGGGTAGTGGAAAGGTTATACTGTTCAACACAGAAATGGTCTTACAACATACATTATACATTTCTCTCTCATGTTTTTCACATACAGATATAGACTTATAATTAAGTTGCTTGAATCAATTTGAGTACATGAAGTGATATAGATCAAATTCATTTTCTACTGAGTGCTATAATGTCTATCACTTTTCCTTGTATATTCTGTGGTAGCAATAGTCAGAGTATTTTGACACACTTGGATATTATCGTGGCATCCTATTCACTTTCCTGTGACCCATGATTGGAATCTATGAACGACTTTTGTCAATTATCTGTTTACAGGATAAATTACAATTATACAATTTTTTTTTTGTCAGATATTCTAGCTAGTACAGTTAATCTCCGATTTCTAAGATAATCAATTTGAATCCTTAAGTAGAAAGATTTAATTGTTAAATGTTTACAAGTAAAAACACTTCATAACTAAATTCTTCATGATTATCAAAAGGCATTTATAAAATCTAGACAAAATATAAATTGCGGTTCAATTTTGCTACAGAAACAAAAGTTTTTAAACGTTTTTAAAGAATCAAAAGGAATATTGACATTGAAAATTGATAAGATAGGGGAGACGGGTAAGTTGACCTTCATATTGTAGAGAAGTTCTACGGGAAATAATTAGATAACACCACTATTAGCTACAAACAACATTCCTAGTGAAAATTGATTTACAGTTTAGAGAGTCACAAGCTTATTAAAGTAAATTTCCTGTTTGATGTTATGTGTCCGTTAAGATAATCGAGGGTCAAGAGCCTAAGTAAATTTCCTGTTATACTTTGTATCAGTTAAAATAATCGTGGGTCGCGAGTCTGTGTAGGAGATGAGTAGTGATTCTATATTCACCCATCATTCACAGATTTTTTCTCCTCTTTTACCCGTTCAAGATTTCTCTGTCACCCCTAGGGTATGACGATAGCACAAGCTTACTATCATGTCAACAACTCAATCACGTCACGTCAGCATTGTGTTGCACTGATACTTTCGTTAAAAAAATACAAAATGATGGGAGAAATATAAACATCTCTTACCTTGATGTTGTGACAGAGAAATCTCCAACCTTCGGGTTGATATTCTTGATTGTCCAACCCTCGGCACAGCCTCGGGTTCGACAACCAAGAGTATCACACCTTGAGTAAGAGATTTCTCTGTAACACCCTCAAGGTAGGGGAAGATTATATTAATCATAGCACAACTTTTGACGGATAACACGGGGTGTAATTATTTCAGTTGTATGGTATATATGTATCTAAGGTTAGTTAAAATACCTGTAATTATTTCAGTTGTATGGTATATATGTATCTAAGTTAGTTACAATACCTGTAAGTATTTCAGTTGTATGGTATATATATATCTAAGGTAGTTACAATACCTGTAAGTATTTCAGTTGTATGGTATATATGTATCTAAGGTTGTAACACTTTCTTATACACGTACTGTTTGCCCACATGTATAATTGACCACATGTACATGTATGTCACAAACTTACTAATTGGCCATATTGTGACCAACATGTCGAACTGACTGAAGAACTGACCGCCACTTTTGTATATTACAGGTGTCCAAGTTAGTCATTCTCCATGAAGAAGCAGAAGATGGCAATGCCATGCCGGACCTCGCTATGCCAGTCCAGACAGTCAAACTGGCTGTCGACAATCTTGTTAAGGTAAAGTTATATTTATTTATTTATTGATATTCAGTTGGTCAAGCTAACCTCTGTCAGGGTATGTACAAAAATGTTCAGATTTTCAGTTAAATTAATCTTGCCTTTTCACCGCTTCTGATTCTTACAACACTTACACATACACTTATACAACACTAACACAACACTTACACATACACTTATACAACACTTACACATACACTTATACATACACTTATACAACACTTACACATATACTTACACATACACTTATACAACACTTACACATACACTTATACAACACTTACACATACACTTACACATACACTTATACAACACTTACACATACACTTATACAACACTTACACATACACTTATACAACACTTACACATACACTTACACATACACTTATACAACACTTACACATACACTTACACATACACTTATACAACACTTACACAACACTTACACATACACTTATACAACACTTACACATATACTTATACAACACTTACTCATACACTTATACAACACTTACTCATACACTTATACAACACTTACACATACACTTATACAACACTTACACATATACTTATACAACATTTACACATACACTTATACATCACTTACACATATATTTATACAACACTTGCACATACACTTACACATACACTTATACAACACTTACACAACACTTACACATACACTTATACAACACTTACACATACACTTATACAACACTTACACAACACATACACTTACACATATACTTATACAACACTTATACATACACTTATACAACACTTACACATATACTTATACAACACTTACACATACACTTATACAACACTTACACATACACTTATACAACACTTACACATACACTTACACATACACTTATACAACACTTACACATATGCTAGTACAACACTTACACATATACTTATAAACACTTACACATAAACTTATACAACATTTACACATATGCTAGTACAACACTTACACATACACTTATACAACACTTACACATATACTTATACATATACTTATACAACACTTACACATATACTTATACATATACTTATACAACACTTACACATAAACCTATACAACACTTACACATACACTTACACATTTACTTATACAACACTTACACATACACTTACACATACACTTATACAACACTTACACAACACTTACACATAAACTTATACAACACTTACATATACACTTATACAACACTTAAACATAAAATTATACAACACTTACACATATACTTATACAACACTTACACATATACTTATACAACACTTACAATTATACTTATACAACACTTACACATACACTTATACAACACTTACACATACATTTATACAACACTTACACATATACTTATACAACACTTACACATACACTTATACAACACTTACACATACACTTACACATACACTTATACAACACTTACACATATACTTACACATACACTTACACATACACTTATACAACACTTACACATACATTTATACAACACTTACACATACACTTATACAACACTTACACATATACTTATACAACACTTACATATAAACTTATACATCACTTACACATACAACACTTACACATACACTTATACAACACTTACACATACACTTATACAACACTTACACATACAACACTTACACATACACTTACACATACACTTATACAACACTTACACATATACTTACACATACACTTACACATACACTTATACAACACTTACACATACATTTATACAACACTTACACATATACTTATACAACACTTACAATTATACTTATACAACACTTACACATACACTTATACAACACTTACACATACATTTATACAACACTTACACATATACTTATACAACACTTACACATACACTTATACAACACTTACACATACACTTACACATACACTTATACAACACTTACACATATACTTACACATACACTTACACATACACTTATACAACACTTACACATACATTTATACAACACTTACACATACACTTATACAACACTTACACATATACTTATACAACACTTACATATAAACTTATACATCACTTACACATACAACACTTACACATACACTTATACAACACTTACACATACAACACTTACACATACACTTACACATACACTTATACAACACTTACACATATACTTACACATACACTTACACATACACTTATACAACACTTACACATACATTTATACAACACTTACACATACACTTATACAACACTTACACATACACTTATACAACACTTACACATACACTTATACAACACTTACACATACAACACTTACACATACACTTATACAACACTTACACATACACTTATACAACACTTACACATACAACACTTACACATACACTTATACAACACTTACACATACACTTATACAACACTTACACATACAACACTTAAACATACACTTATACAACACTTACAAATACATCACTTACACATACACTTATACAACACTTACACATACACTTATACAACACTTACACATACACTTATACAACACTTACACATACACTTATACAACACTTACACATACACTTATACAACACTTACACATACATCACTTACACATACACTTATACAACACTTACACATACACTTATACAACACTTACACATACACTTATACAACACTTACACATACACTTATACAACACTTACACATACAACACTTACACATACACTTATACAACACTTACACATACATTTATACAACAATTACACATACACTTATACAACACTTACACATACACTTATACAACACTTACACATACACTTATACAACACTTACACATACACTTATACAACACTTACACATACATTTATACAACACTTACACATATACTTATACAACACTTACACATATACTTATACAACACTTACACATATACTTATACAACACTTACACATATACTTATACAACACTTACACATAAACTTACACAACACTTACACATACACTTATACAACACTTACACATACACTTATACAACACTTACACATACAACACTTACACATACACTTATACAACACTTACACATACATTTATACAACACTTACACATACACTTATACAACACTTACACATACACTTATACAACACTTACACATACACTTATACAACACTTACACATACACTTATACAACACTTACACATACACTTATACAACACTTACACATACATTTATACAACACTTACACATACACTTATACAACACTTACACATACATTTATACAACACTTACATACACTTATACAACACTTACACATACAACACTTACACATACACTTATACAACACTTACACATACACTTATACAACACTTACACATACAACACTTACACATACACTTATACAACACTTACACATACAACACTTACACATACACTTATACAACACTTACACATACACTTATACAACACTTACACATACAACACTTAAACATACACTTATACAACACTTACAAATACATTTATACAACACTTACACATACACTTATACATCACTTACACATACACTTATACAACACTTACACATACACTTATACAACACTTACACATACACTTATACAACACTTACACATACACTTATACAACACTTACACATACATCACTTACACATACACTTATACAACACTTACACATACACTTATACAACACTTACACATACACTTATACAACACTTACACATACAACACTTACACATACACTTATACAACACTTACACATACATTTATACAACAATTACACATACACTTATACAACACTTACACATACACTTATACAACACTTACACATACACTTATACAACACTTACACATACACTTATACAACACTTACACATACATTTATACAACACTTACACATACACTTATACAACACTTACACATATACTTATACAACACTTACACATATACTTATACAACACTTACACATATACTTATACAACACTTACACATAAACTTACACAACACTTACACATACACTTATACAACACTTACACATACACTTATACAACACTTACACATACAACACTTACACATACACTTATACAACACTTACACATACATTTATACAACACTTACACATACACTTATACAACACTTACACATACACTTATACAACACTTACACATACACTTATACAACACTTACACATACACTTATACAACACTTACACATACACTTATACAACACTTACACATACATTTATACAACACTTACACATACACTTATACAACACTTACACATATACTTATACAACACTTACACATATACTTATACAACACTTACACATATACTTATACAACACTTACACATAAACTTACACAACACTTACACATACACTTATACAACACTTACACATATACTTATACAACACTTACACATATACTTATACAACACTTACACATACACTTATACAACACTTACACATACACTTATACAACACTTACACATACACTTATACAACACTTACTCATACACTTATACAACACTTACACATACACTTATACAACACTTACACATATACTTATACAACACTTATACATACACTTATACACCACTCACACATACACTTATACAACACTTACACATACACTTATACAACACTTACACAGTGAGCAGAGATAAGTGATTAAATTATATAAATAATGTACTAGGATCTGTGGTTTACACTTACCATACCTACGGTGTTTGACTTGTATCGTTATTTTCCAGGTCGGTTATGACACAATCAATAGCAGTGAGGATCAGATCCTGAAACAAGACATGCCTCACGCCCTGACCAGGGTCGAGGAGGCTTCCTTACTTCTCCTCCAGGCCTCACAACTCCTCCGGTCAGACCCGTTCTCTGCCCCGGCCCGCAAAAAACTCATAGAGGGTTCTCGAGGTAAGAGGGAGAGGTGTACGGTGTAAATCAATTGTTCGCTGTTCAATTCAGAGTACTAAGCATATAAATTTTAAGTTTCCTAATGCAAAATAATAGCCTAACCCTGGTCTGTGATGGTTAAGGTGGTTAAGGTGGTTGACATTTTGCTACCACTAGTCCTCCACCTTTCATTTTTGTGTTCGAGGCCTTGGGGCAATTGCCAGGTACTGGGCATTGGTGGGTGGTTTTACTCTGGACACTCCAGCTTTCCTCCGGCTTTAAAACCTGGCACGTCATTATATGACCATTAGTGTTGATGGGGCTTAAAACACTGACAACCATTTGAATGATTGTGATGCAAACAAGTCTTCAATAAAAATTAAATGTTTAACAAAATTTATTAATTTATTTACTAGGTATTCTACAAGGGACGTCAGCCTTATTATTAGCGTTTGATGAATCAGAAGTTAGAAAGATAATCCGTGTGTGTAAAAATGTATTGGAGTACCTGGCTATAGTGGAGGTGGTGGACCGGATGGAAGATCTCGTCACATATGTCAAGGTGAGGTCAACCATGTTTTCATGACACAAGGTAAAACAATAGTTTCTAAAAATAGGGTACAACCGTTAACATTCACAACACAGTGTAAAACAGCAAGTTTCAGTTCACAACATGCCATCAACTATGGTTTCACAACACAACATCAACCATGGTTTCAAGACATGCCATCGACCATGGTTTCACAACACATCATCAACCATCATTTAACAACACAACATCAAACATGGTTTCACAACACAACATCAAACATGGTTTCACAACACAACATCAAACATGGTTTCACAACACAACATCAAACATGGTTTCAAGACATGCCATCGAACATGGTTTCACAACACAACATCAAACATGGTTTCAAGACATGCCATCAAATGATCAACCATGGTTTCTCGATTTTGTGATCAACCATGGTTTTACAACACATGGTAACACCATAGTTTTGCAACACTTTGTCAACAATAGAGACTTATAACTATAGATATGTAAGTATATGAATGGTATTTCATCACAAAAGAAAAAAATTATAAGTTGAAAGAAAAGATATAAAACAGACAGTGTTTCATTTTGTTCACAGAACCTGAGTCCAGTGCTCACTACAATGGCCAAACAGGTGGACGGTCGGGAGAAGGAACTGACCCATCAGGTCCACCGAGAGATGCTGTGTCAGTCCCTGGACCAGGTCAAAAACCTTACTCCAGTGGTCATCAGTGGCATTAAAATTTACATAACAGCCAAAGGTAAGTGTTACACAGAACTACAGATTACAGTTGTGTCAGTCTCTGGACCAGGTCAAGAACCTAACTCAAGTGGTCATCACATACCCTTTAACCCTCCCTCATTACGATGGAGACTTCCTCATTTTGACCATAATTTACCAAACTCCTCTGTAGTCTCCCTCATTTAAGTCCAATCTCACACAAAATCAAATCTATATCCTGGGGTGGAATGATATCCTAGTTAATGTAGGGTGTGTGTAATGACCATAACAGGTGTGTCTGGATCAAATGAATACTTTTTGAAGTTGTTCAGATATATAAAGAGATAAAAACAAATTGAGTAATGCAGTTTTAGATGTCTTTCGCACACTTTCTCCCTCATTGGAAATATGGAATGAAGGAGATCTCCCTCATTGGAGGTTTCAGAGTTTAACACTTATGTCATCAGTGGCATTAAAATTTACATAACAGCCAACGGTAAGTGTAACACAGAACTACAACATACACAGTATATTTATCATACTTGAACCCCTAACCCCTCACCACCCAGGAATTTCCCCTCAAAATGATCAACACCATATACAATGTACTCCATATAAGACGCTACAAAAAATTGCAACCCTTATACCGTCTCACTACACGGTAACCCCCATTTGAGATATATCACAATGTATTTCCACTATATAAGGTATCACTACACTATATTACTGATGTGACACATCGTGTTCCTACAGAAAACTTCCAGATGCCCCAGCAGGTGGTTGATGCACAGTGTAACCGTGACTACATGGTGAAGAAGATGAGAGATGAAATCCACGAAATAATTCGGGTTCTGCAGCTGACGACATACGACGAGGAGGAATGGGATGCTGATGACCTGGCCATCATGAGAAAACTGCAAAGCACAATTGACCAAAAAGTCAAACCTGCTAATGATTGGCTCGCCGACACAACAGCACTCGTAGGAGGGGCAGGTAGGGGAGATAACTCCAGTTGTAATTGTTGATTTAGTTAAAACAAATCTGATAAAATTAATTTTCATTGATGATTATTTGCTTATATTTGCATTAATGTTCTTGCAAGCTATACAATATGTTTTTTGAGGATATTTGCCTGAGGGCAGTTATTGACTAGTTAGACTGGCAAATATTTTCATACGTGTGTCATCTTACTATGCAACAGTTGTGCTTCAAGCATTTTTCAAAAAATGAATTATGAATAGTTTTGATGTTTTAAAGAATGTGATTAATCATATCTACAAAAGACAGAAGTTCACTTTTTACAGCATTTGATCTGCAAAAATGTGAAATTTTGACATGTTCAAACTTCCGCTGGTCAACACACAATATTATGAATGTAGCCATTTGCTGTTTTGATTGGAGACAGTCAAGTTCTTTTGAACTTCAGAGATGAGCAATTTTTAAGTAGTCTATTTTGAAGCCACTTTGTTTCAGCTATGACTGTTTAATTACATTGTCTTGTGTCAGTTAAAATATACATGTTTGTTGTTATCTTATAGATGCATCTTATTCAGTATTTCTCATTGCTGACTGCAAATCATGTAGCTTTCACTTATATTTAATGTTAATGTTTTGCTTGTTTGAAAAACTTTTCCTAACATTTAATAAAAATGTTTTAAGTTGCTCTGTTGGAAAAGCTGAAGATGATTCTGTAAAAACTTGCAGGAGACAAGTCTTTACGTCAGATCCTGGACGACTCACGACGAATTGCTGACAGATGCACGAACCCCGAGGATAGAGACATCATACTGAAGACGGCCGGAGACATGGAATCCATGACAAACGCTCTCTCAGAACTTCGACAACAAGGCAAGGTAATATACTGCTTAAAGACCATGGCACTATAACTGGGTGAGAGGCAGATTTAGCAATGTTGGGTAAGATATAAAACTCTCCCTTATAAAGAGTAGAACTCAGTTGGTCCTGACACTATTTCTTTTGTTTGATGTCATAACTTCTTTGGATGTTTTCTGCTCATGTTTTGTTATTTCTTCAGAAAATAATTAAGTTCAAAAATGCTCGTCCATGGCATGCTTAAATAACTGTATATGTATACCAGGTATCCTCTAAAAAGTTATTTCTCTTTCTCCTTATCTTACACACCAGATCTTCCAGTCTTAATTGATGTTGGTGATTTTGCAGATATAGTTTCTTGTTAACTGTTCTTTCTATATATGTTAATGTAAAATAGCATTACTCTTCGTGTTAGAAACTTATCATGGATTTGCTCTTTGTGTGAGAAACTTACAGTAATTGAGAAACTAGCTGGAACATCCTTGATTGTGTGTTGTGTTTTACAGGGTAGTAGTCCCCAAGCCATGTCTCTAGCCCGTCAGATCCAAACCAAACTACACGAGTTACAGAGACACACCCAGAACGCTATCGCTAATAGTGAGCGGTCGGGTATACGTCGCCCAGCCCCTACAGTCGAGGGGAAGATAGAACAGGCTCAGCAGTGGCTGTCACACCCAGGCATGGACGACCGAGGACTTGGTATGTTATCCGATAAACAGGCAGACTTTTAGCCAATGTCAACCAAGGAGGCCACCTCTATAGATAAAACACCTGTTCACAAAGTCACTTTACTGACAGGTATTTCATCTATAGATGTGACTTTGCTGACAGGTATTTGATCTATAGTGACTTTGTATAAGAGTACCAGAGTTATTTCCCTTGGAAAGTGGTATAACTGCATGGAACTAACACTTCACTATTTTCTTCTTCAAACACTGTCATAGAGGATGACTTACATGTAGATGAGGATCTATGTTGATATATAAGCAGTACCTGTCATAGAGGATGACTTACATGTAGATGAGGATCTATGTTGATATATAAGCAGTACCTGTCATAGAGGATGACTTACATGTAGATGAGGATCTATGTTGATATATAAGCAGTACCTGTCATAGAGGATGACTTACATGTAGATGAGGATCTATGTTGATATATAAGCAGTACCTGTCATAGAGGATGACTTACATGTAGATGAGGATCTATGTTGATATATAAGCAGTACCTGTCATAGAGGATGACTTACATGTAGATGAGGATCTATGTTGATCTATAAGCATTACCTGGTCCTGTAACAGAGGTCATTTCCATAGCATCTGGAGCCTTGTTACCTTAAGTAGGGGAACTAAAGATGCAGGTTCATGGTACATTGGTATAACAGGATGGAAAGTTAATGAAGTTTAGTTTTAAATCAGTAATGGCAGCGTGTAAAATGTTGATTAAATCATGTTAAATAAAAATGGTAAATAGGAAGAATTAAACATTATAATCATTTGTGATTTTAATTAGGAATGACTAAATAAAAATAATCTGATACAGAAGTCCCTGTATGATAAATGTATAACCAAACACAATATTTGGACTTTTAAGATTACATTATAACCTCTGTCAAGCCTGGAAAAAATATAGATATATTTAATCTATATAAAAGTTAACTGGTTAAATCGGCTATATCCCAACTTTTGTCTCGACTTCACTTAGCTGTGTTTTAGTCTGAGAACTAAAACACAATGGTCATATAAAAGTTAACGAGCCAATCAGGTGAGAGGTGGGCGGAGTTTGTTGCAGAGTTTGCTCACTGATTGATTATCGTCGTGACAGATGGGCAGAGCTTGGAACGTGCCACCTATGTGCAGACGACACTTTCTCTTGTTTACATAAATAATGGCATGGACACGATTCTCTTAACTTGATGAAAGTGCTCTTAGGACTCTTCTTGTTTGTATCTGTATATTAAAACGGTTAAAGTATAGGGTTGATGGATATAGCAAGTTTTTGGTTTCCCTCAACCAAGCCTATTTCCCTTGACTTCACCTTGGGAAATAGACCTAGTCTCAGGAAACAAGAAACTTGCTATATCCCGCAACACCATACTTTAACTGTCTAATAACAGTAACACTTTATTGGTTAAATCAGTATGATCCTCCGAACAATAAAACAGAAGCAGCAGTATGACTGCTTTAATCAGTATGATCCTCCGTACAATAAAACAGAAGCAGCAGTATGACTGTGATTTAATCAGTATGACCCTCCGTACAATAAAACAGAAGCAGCAGTATGACTGCTTTAATCAGTATGACCCTCCGTACAATAAAAATCCAAGCTGCAGTATGACTGTGATTTAATCAGTATGACCCTCCGTACAATAAAACCGAAGCTGCAGTATGACTGTGATTTAATCAGTATGACCCTCCGTACCATAAAACAGAAGCTGCAGTATGACTGTGATTTAATCAGTATGACCCTCCGTACAATAAAACCGAAGCTGCAGTATGACTGTGATTTAATCAGTATGACCCTCCGTACAATAAAACAGAAGCTGCAGTATGACTGTGATTTAATCAGTATGACCCTCCGTACAATAAAACCGAAGCTGCAGTATGACTGCTTTAATCAGTATGACCCTCCGTACAATAAAAATCCAAGCTGCAGTATGACTGTGATTTAATCAGTATGACCCTCCGTACAATAAAACCGAAGCTGCAGTATGACTGTGATTTAATCAGTATGACCCTCCGTACCATAAAACAGAAGCTGCAGTATGACTGTGATTTAATCAGTATGACCCTCCGTACAATAAAACCGAAGCTGCAGTATGACTGTGATTTAATCAGTATGACCCTCCGTACAATAAAACAGAAGCTGCAGTATGACTGTGATTTAATCAGTATGACCCTCCGTACAATAAAACCGAAGCTGCAGTATGACTGATTTAACGTGTTTTATACAGGAGAACAAGCCACACGTATGGTGGTAGCTGAGGGTCGCCGTGTAGCTGACTCCTGTCCCGGAACTCAGCGCTCGGACCTGCTGCGTCTGTGTGACGAGACTGAGATTCTCACTAGTCAGCTGTCCGATCTCATCAGGAAGGGGCAGGTATAACAAATGTTCACTCCTTTTCACTAACTAGCAGACTTATATTTACCATGTACATTTAGATTGTAATAAGTTGATGAAATAATGTAAAAAAATCTTTTCTAGTTAATAACTGTATGTTGATATTAAGGGAGTTGATTATTTGATAAAGAAACACTGACATTATTTTGTTTTACAGGGAGATAGCCCACTGACATTATTTTGTTTTACAGGGAGATAGCCCACTAACATTATTTTTGTTTTACAGGGAGATAGCCCACAAGCCAAAGCACTAGCTAAAGCTCTGACAAATAAACTTCATGCCCTCAAGTACAAGATCCAGGAGGCATTAGTCAGCCAAGTAAGTTACTCACAAGGTCAAAGTCAATACTTCAAGTTCAACCAAAGGCTTGTTCTCAAGGTCACTAGTAAGTCAACCTTCAGGTCAAGTTTAGCATCAAAATCAAGGTCATTCAAATGGCTTGTTTATGTTATTAAAATGTACTGTATACCAACATTAGTGTATGTTTAAAAAGAAAGACAGTAAGGACCCCTTGTACAGTGTATTGTAGCTGTATCAATCCATACCAAATACGGCAATTTACATGTCTATGGGAAAATGTTTTGTAACAAACCCTATTCATAAACATAGTATATTTAAGAAATGGACCTAAATCTGTTGGTATATACCCAGAAATATCAGCATTTTTTATAGATTAAATGTGAAATGTTTGTGATTCATCTTGTTAGAATATATTAAATGCAAGTAAAATAGATACATGATATACAAGGTGTGCTGGTATTTGGTGTCGGTGTCTGATTAGGAAATGATACTTCAATAGATATGATGTGTTATTTAGCCGGTGAATTTATGTAACAGCTGTGACAAAGTGACATAATACTGGGAATAAAACTGGTATATAAACCTGTGTTTGATCTGACTATGTCTACAGGTCGCTGATGACTTCATTGACATCTCGACTCCGCTGAAGAACATGAGCGATGCTGCCCTCGCACCCTTGGGTAGGTACACGTGAGTGATCACACGAAAGCACATGACCTTCCTAGGAAAGACACTGCAACCATTCAAATATCTTAATACTTTTATTCTTTTGTAATGGGAAGATGATTCTTAAAATGATGAACTCTGAAACATTCAAATGATATCATCAAGAGTAGTGTTGAAGGCTCTGTAAGATTATATATGAATCGTGTAAAACAAGTTATTCTCTTCTCTATGTTCCCCTCCATTTACGGCATCAAGAAGAACAATGGTGCTAGCTGCCCTTCCTATGTCTCGTCAATTCATGGGTAAAAACTCTAAAACATTTGGATCGTAAGTTCAAATATGTTTGTTGTACAGGAACTCCGGGCCGTGATGCCACGTTTGCGGACAAAGCCAGACAGTTTGAAGACCACGCCTGTAAACTGGCGGACACGGCCAATATGGTGGCCACAAAGGGAGGCTGTCGGAACAAGAAAACCGTGGAGGCTATCTTCAAGTCATCTGCACAGGTATAAAATTTAAAGACAAGGTTAACTTTGTAGTTTTTCTTACTTTGATGAGAAATGTAGCGGAGACATTTTGTTTTTGAATAAAAAGATGTGTATAGTTCTCCATTGAAGTTATAATCTATACAGATATTACTAGTCAAACTTCTCTAAAAACAAACTGTGACAATAGGCCAAGTACGCATAGGTTTGCCTATGTAATACTAATATTTTATTCATGAATCAATTTCTATAAGTCAAGCTTCTCACAACTTTGAAGTCTGGTTTGTTATGAAAATAGTCAAAATTAAAATTAATTTTTTGGAAAAACTCAAATTGACCTTGTTGTGGACTTCGACTTTTATGTTGAAATGTTCAGGTTCGAGTTTTAGGTTAAGTTGTGCATTTATTATATCTACTTCAATGCATTGACATATTAATTATTTTAATGTTGAGGATGATAAACAGTTTTTTTTACATTTCAGGTGAATGACTTGACACCACAAGTGGTGACAGCGGCCAGGATTGTCCTCGCTGAGCCAAGCAATGCCGCCGCCCGCGACCACTTTGATCTAATGAAGAAACAGTGGACAGATAACATGGAACATCTGCGAGGTCTGGTGGACGAGGCTGTCGACACGCCCGCCCACCTCAAGGCCGTCGGTAATAACCCACAAATATAATCACGGTTACAACCAACAAACACAAACACGGTTACAACCCACAAATACAATCACGGTTACAACCCACAAATATAATCACGGTTACAACCCACAAATATAATCACGGTTACAACCCACAAATACAAGCACTGTTAATGATGTACTTGTTTCTCATTGAGCGATTACCTCAAAGTTTCTAACGTAAGGTACTTGATGACCATTATACTATGTGTTTCTGTACAAATAGACTGCATAGTGTAATCCATACAAAATATAGAGGAGTCAAAAGTGCTCCTGACACGATGCCCTTCTTGATTTGAATACAATAGTTATACACTTGTTTGACATTTTTGTTTGTCATTTCTGTTGGTGGTTACTTGATCGATAAAAAAATCACTCTGGTTGGTTGAAAGGAAATTAAATAAAATGCTTCTTTGAGTGGAGGAGGAAAACACTTCTATTCCATTGGCAATCTAAAAGAGATTTCTTCTTTTCGTGGTTCCCCTTTGTAAAAAGAGGTCTGCTAGTGGGTAATATTTGCCCTTATCCAAATCATGTCTTCTGATTATAAAAATAAACGTTTTTAGAGGAAGCCATCCTGCGTGACACAGATCGGGTTGAGGATGGTATCAGGACGAATGATCCAGCAAAAATGGTATCGAATGGTTCCAAAATTGCACGCAGAGCCAATCGTGTGCTGCAGGTAGCTCATACTGAGGCTGAGAACAGCGAAGACCCACAGTTCGTAGACCAAGTTAATCGAGCGGCGGAAAACTTAAAGTCAAGTGAGTGAAACCTTTTGTGGTCGAACATAAGATTCTGGTAAGACAACTTAAAATGAAGTAACTGTAAAACAAGTCCAAGAAATCAGACTTCAGATCTCATTTTAAAAATACACACGTAAATAAAGTTAATATAGTTTTGGTGGGAAAAAACTAGACTATATTGAAATTATATTGGTAAGATTAAGTTTAATCAAAATGATCCTATAATAGAAAAATAGTTTTTGTCTCTACTTCGATGATTTTGAGGAAAGCAGGACTGAAAAGTTCCCTTTCTTGTGGCAGCGGCAACCATGGCCGCATGAATATTTGCTTTAAAGGCCACTTTCCAAAATGTTATTGTTATCCGATTGAGTCAAATCTTGGTCACATTTCTCAAACTTTTATATTAAACACCTAGCCTCAAGTTAAGGGTTTTTTTCTGGTCTTTGGTGTAAATATGTCAGAATTTTGAAGTTTGTGTTTAAAGTCCAGGTTATCTAGTGTTGTTGACATCTGATTGTTCGGCTAAGTTACTGATTCCATCATACTGAACACCTAACCCTGGTTTATCTAGTGTTGTTGACATCTAATTGTTCGGCTAAGTTACTGATTCCATCATACTGAACACCTAACCCCGGTTTATCTGATGTTGTTGACATCTGATTGTTTGGCTAAGTTACTGATTCCATCATACTGAACACCTAACCCCGGTTTATCTGGTGTTGTTGACATCTGATTGTTCGGCTAAGTTACTGATTCCATCATACTGAACACCTAACCCCGGTTTATCTGGTGTTGTTGACATCTGATTGTTCGGCTAAGTTACTGATTCCATCATACTGAACGCCTAACCCCGGTTTATCTGATGTTGTTGACATCTGATTGTTTGGCTAAGTTACTGATTCCATCATACTGAACACCTAACCCCGGTTTTCATGGTATCTGCTGTTTAGGTGTAAAATAAAGATATCTTATTTTGAGATTTTGCTTCAAAGTCCACTTTTTTCGGTATTATTGATATTGATAACATACTAGTCATCGAAACTTCGCATAAATTATTTGCTGTTTGTTTATAATAATATTTACATAAAGCATGTAACTGCAAAGTATAGCAAAATCACAAGCAGAAGTTTAAATCACTTATCAGAATATTCCTTTATTTTTATTCCACAGCAATATCTCCAATGGTACAAAATGCCAAAGTAATGTCCGTGAATCCAAAAGATGGAAATGCTATCAACAACTGGAGGAAGGCCAATCAGAATGTAAGGTTTTTAATAGAATAAACCATAAATTATATACCACAGGTATAATATAATGTAAGGTAGTGTATACCCTTAACTCTACACAACCCTCAGGTATAATGTGTAAGGTATTGTATATACCCTTAACTCTACACAAAGCACAGGTATAATGTGTAAGGTAGTGTATACCCTTAACTCTACACAAACCACAAGTATAATGTGTAAGGTAGTGTATACCCCTAACCCTACACAAACCACAGGTATAATGTGTAAGGTAGTGTATACCCCTAACTCTACACAAACCACAGGTATAATGTGTAAGGTAGTATATACCCCTAACCCTACACAAACCACAGGTATAATGTGTAATGTAGTGTATACCCCTAACCCTACACAAATCAATGTTATAGTACATTAATCATAAAATCCCACTTACTCGAACTCGTGGGGACCTGATCAATAGTTAGAGGAATACATGGTATTTGAGTAATTCGGTATGTTTAAGCGTATGAGGGGTATACGAGTAAACTGGGTTTGAGTAAGTGGGGTTTTACTGTTTATAAGGTGACACATACCCTTAACTCTACATGAATTATGGGTATAATGTATAAGCTGGTATATAGCTTTAACTCTACACAAAGTACAAGTATAATGATAAGGTAACATATACCCTTAACTCTACCCAAACACAGCGGAATATATCAAAAGCATTGAGTTAAGTTTCAATATTTCGTTTCTTTTATAGGTTGAATCTATGTTGTTAACTTACCTGTTTTAGATGTAGATGGGTGTTACCTATGAGTTTTTATAGATAGTTTGTGCTAATTTGTTCTACTTATAAGGATAGTGTCACAGAAGAATTTCACATTGTTCTCTGTCCACAGCTGATATCGGCGGTAGGTGGTGTACGGGATATATTCAAAGAGGAGGAGGGCAACGACCAGTTCCCCCCTCCTCCTCCAGACCTGTCGCAGCTTCACATTACAGGTACGTAACATCCCTGGGGCGGGCACTGCAGTCAGGCCCCAGGGTAGGGCAGTTTTGTTGTTGGATGTTTTGTGTCATCGAATCTGTTTTCTTGTCTTCATTACAATTTCATACCTTTCAGTTTTCAGTTGGTACCGCTGCTGAGAAACTCACCAATGGTTTATTTAGGTACCATATTTGACCTATATAATGTGCCTCTTTCTTTTCTTAGAAAATACCAATGGTTTAACATCACTTACCTCCCTTTATCAATAACTGAGTGGAAGAAAACACATTCAGTTTCCAAACCACTATCAGTGTATATCAGTGATCTGCACTGATTTCTATATGTATCTAGATAGCAGGGTTTCTCTATCTGATGTCCGGGTTTCTCTATCTGATGACTGGGTTTCCCGTTTTGGATGACTGGGTTTCCCGTTTTGGATGACTTGGTTCCCCATTTTGATGACTTGGTTTCCCATTTTAATTGATAAGTAAACTAAACACTTATCAGGTCAGATATGGTTTTATGGTTTTATATCAAAATTTTTATTTGCAGGTACAGTATATGTAGATGTATCTATTTCTGTATAACATTACCCATATATCTAAATTGATGTAGTATAATTGTGAGGACTAACTCCACTATACCTACAGAGCACCCAATCCTAGTGTTGTGTGATTTAATGTTGTACGAGTATCACTTCACCATGTCGTAAATATGGTATTACACACGTGTAATAACACTATTGTGACATAAACAAATGACGTCTTTATGACATCGTATGATTGTCTCGGTGCCTTTCTTATAGAGAATTAATTTGAGAGTTTTTGTGCATTTTCTCATAAATATAAGTTATGTGATAAATAGAATCTTACACTTGTGTCAATGTTATATGGAATTTATTAAACTTGTTAAATAACTTAATATGTCACTCCCTTTAAAGGCTTGTGACATATTAAATTATTGAACTTGTTTAATAAATTTCATATTACATGGACACTCGTGTAAGATCCTCTATTGATTAATTGCCCCTGACTGGTCTGAATAGTTTGATGTGTATATTTATAATACATATAGTATCACTGACCGCCATATACTGTTGTTGTATTATGCATCTGCATCTTTTTATTATTATTTTAATTTAATGCAGATATTGTATGTGTCGTGTGTGTATATGTGTTTAGCCTTTAGTTCAGATATGTTGTGGAAGAAATCACCAAACTTGATCTTTTAATATCAGTTAAAGTGATGTTATGTGGGGAAGATTTCCTACAGTTTCCGTGTAGAATATATTAATTGTAAAATTAATCACTTTCTTTAGGGACTGCCAGAGGATTTATTCATAAGAACATATTTCCTGAAATCAAAACAAAATTGTGACTTCTCTGTATAAAAGCTGTCCATTAGATGGTTTACTAAGTTTGTGATTTTGTTTGCGTGTGAAATAAACCAGAATTGAAATTTTATTTTCTGTCATCTGTCATAAAGCAATATTAAAGTCATTTGATAATAATATATTGAATAATCAGGTTTTCTTGTTTTTCATCAAAATCAATTTTACAAAATACTGTGCATTCAGTTTCTGAAACTATTCTTGATATGTTCTTACAGTCCCGTTTGGAATGTGTCGTATATTGTAACGTGTCGTATGAATATTTTCTGACTGCTAATTATTCAAAGAAAACTTATATATACTTAACTTATTAATCCTGATTATTATATCCACAAGTACTTGATTAAAATTGTGTTGTGTGTACTACTATATGGTATACGTATGGTGTTGTAACGTACCTGTAACGAGAGTTTATTTACACCTGTAGTTGGTGTATGTATTGTGTTGCACAAACCTATAACGAGAGTTTATTTACACCTGTAGTTGGTGTATGTATTGTGTTGTACATACCTATAACGAGAGTTTATTTACACCTGTAGACCATTCCGTCCCACCGCTGCCACCACCGCCAATCTGGCCTTCCCAGGAATTTAGCGAGATATTCAATCTGGGCAGGCTGCCAGCCTCCGCTTACGGTCCAACTAGCGCCACCTGTAGCCCCGTAGTCGTAGCTAGCCCTCCGAATAGAGATATCATGGCTAGAGGTAGCATATGTAATGAAGCCTCGCATGGTTTTAGTTGAGTGAACCCATGATGTGAATATCCTCTGTACGTCATTCCCGCCCTTCGATATAAAACTTTCTCATGTGTGTGCTGAAAATCTGAGACCAAAAGTAACGATCTATGTACTAATGGTACTTTGTGCTCTAACACTCCATTTCAATTAAAGGGCGTTTCAGTGTTGATTTAAGAATAATTTATTACAATAATGCACATAAACATAATCGGAAATTTACAGATTAACGTCATAGCAGTCGATATTGTAGTTTGTTTGATCTAACTCTACTGCAAGATTCTCAACCAAAATAGTACTACTCACTTGAAGCATGCAGTGTCAGCACAGATTCTATATTTTATATTTTATAACTATTCTAAGCATGTTTTCAGATAGTAGTTTTGGCCGATATTATTATGTAATGTTAATGATTTAGTTCTTAACATTTTATGTCAACAAATATACTACAAATTAATGTATACAATTAACGCTAAATACTACGATTGGCAAATCAGATCCAAACTACTAATGGTTTACTCTGAAGGTCGTTAGGAATGTTTATCTACTAACTGGTTACTGTGGAGGTCGTTAAGAATGGTTAACTTATAACTGGTTACCCTGAAGGTCTTTAGGGATGGTTAACTACTAAATGGTTACCCTGAAGGTCGTTAGGAATGGTTAACTACTAAATGGTTTCCCTGAAGGTCGTTAGGAATGGTTAACTACTAAATGGTTACCCTGAAGGTCGTTAAGAATGGTTAACTAATAAATGGTTACCCTGAAGGTTGTTAAGAATGGGTAACTACTAACCGTTTACTCTGAAGGTCGTTAGGAATGGTTAACTACTAAATGGTTTCCCTGAAGGTCGTTAGGAATGGTTAACTACTAAATGGTTACCCTGAAGGTCGTTAAGAATGGTTAACTAATAAATGGTTACCCTGAAGGTTGTTAAGAATGGGTAACTACTAACCGTTTACTCTGAAGGTCGTTAGGAATGGTTAACTACTAAATGGTTTCCCTGAAGGTCGTAAGGAATGGTTACCTACTAAATGGTTACCCTGAAGGTCGTAAGGAATGTTTTACTACTAACTGGTTACTCTGAAGGTCGTTAGGAATGGTTACCTACTAAATGGTTACCCTGAAGGTCGTAAGGAATGTTTTACTACTAACGGGTTACCCTGAAGGTCGTTAGGAATGGTTACCTACTAAATGGTTACCCTGAAGGTCGTAAGGGATAGTTTAACTATTAACTGTTTACTGTAAAGGTTGTCAGTGTTCTCACTAAGTTTTGCAATAATTGGTTGACTTAGAAAGAATAACTGGTTGAATTTTCCCATTCTGTTATGTTGACATATATAAAATTCTGAAAAATAGCCGGTTCAAAGTTGGTGAATAACAGGCTACTTTTGCCGGCAACCGGCTTTTAGTGAGAACCCTGGTTGTAAGAAATAGTTAACACCTAGTTGTGCAGTGAAGAATTATCCCCTGCTCAATGTAAGACTAACAGTATTAACCGTCCAAAAACACTTCTGTGTTGGATTTTGACAGTGATTTTTGTATTGTTGCATGATCTGTTGTCAAACTGGTAAACTTTCGGAGTTGTGTGTTAATTATCGACATCAGCATGTTGTGTTGTTGTTTTGAACAATAAAGTTTAATATTGATTTTGACAAATCATATCTGATGATAAAGCTATTGATTTTACTCTGGTTGCTCAAATTGTTAATTACAAAAGGTATAACCACTGTATTTACATGCATATTCATGGTTTAAATGTCACATATTTCACACTATATGTAATGTTGATTGTGTGCTGTAAATCGTCAGTTCTCTGTTATATTGTCGTTTTGTTTCCTGTCACTATACATTAAAATTAAAAAATATAACAATATGTTACATGTATCTATAACTACTTGTATCATTGCTACTAAATATATATCATATAAACGTACAGTAGAACAATCCATTGATTCCTCCATCTTGACTGTTGTATGATGAGAACCTGTATTCTCGTGTGTGTATATATATCAGTATTGAGTACATCCATGTTGAGACAAATCCTCAATTTGATTCCTCCATCTTGAATGTTGTATGATGGGAACCTATGTCTGTATGTCTACTCGTCCTGTTTTCCCACAGTTCCAGATCAGTTTGCAGATGGATCTCACATGATGCCGCAACCAGAAGGTACAACAAGAACAACCTATCCCACAATCCTTTTCACCTTCCCCTGACATTTCATCACGTGTTTAGTTTGATCACGTCACGTTTATGTTTTTAGTCCCCAAATCATCATATCATAAGCAGTTTTTTCTTATTTTCTTATTATATGTTAACTTCTTATTCCAGTAGTTTATTTGTTTCCTTTTCTCTTTAATAGGGATTTTGTTCTCAGAATATCTGTGCAATAACTGATGTTTTTCTTTTTAATATCACTTATTTGTGAATTTCCTAATATTAATACCTCTATACAATTAATACTGTCAGTAGAATTCTCTAACTGTAGTTTCATGTTTTACTTTTAAAAAATTCTGTTTAATATTCAGAGATAGATAAGTTATTTATTCACTCATTGTATATAGACTCATTAATATTTAACATCTGGATTGATGAAGTCCTGCAGTGATCGTGAATGTTGTACTGTTATCACACGTATACTGTTCCAAAAGCTGTAGTAAATTTAATGCCAATATGTTTTAATTATTCTGTTGCCTTTCCTAGACCGAAGCTTTCAACAGTGTAAGTTTTCCTATGCTTAGATTCTCAGTCAGTATTGTGTGTAAAACTATATGGAAATGGCTGAACACATATTCAATGTTGCATACTTAAATATAAGAATTACTATACATATACATATACTAGGAAAAGTCCTATTTTGATTATATGCAAATATAAATATTTATAACTTGCATCAATATTTTATCATTCAGTAGTTAGAACAGCTTTTTGTGTTGAACAGTAGTTAAAATATGTGTTAGTTTTGTCATTGCTCCAGGAGTGCTGATGGTGATTAGAATAACCAGTTAACATATATCCTAATTATATTACTGTATATAAACATGTTATCATAGAAATGCTACATAAATCAATATATAGATATAAAACACTAAATCAGAGAGGTCAGAGACGGTTAATACCAGACATTTCAGGATTATTGCAATATTTCAGATTTCTTTGAGTTTGAATATTAATTTTGAAGGAAATAATTTATATGATTCTTTTTCAAACTTATCTTTGCTTTGTTTCCATCAGTCAGCAAACTATTATATATATGTGTGTGATGGTGTTAAAAGCATGTTGTTGTTTTTTGTACAGCATCAAGAGAAAGCGTAAATACAAATACTTGTGATTTTTTACTTCTCTGTAAACTTTATGTAAACTTGACCTTCCAGGAAGCAAATTTACAAGTCTGTAGTGATTACCATGGTAGAGAGTCTACTTGTTATACATGATTATTGTCAGAACAAATTACAACTTTACAGATCGAGTTACAACAGAGTGTACCATAGAGAATAACCTTCTTTATTATGATTAAGACATTGAGTATTTCAAGATAATACCTTAATTAAACAGTGACTTCATCCATGTCATATGTATAATCTATGAACTCATGTAAATAATACCATTATGATGTCATGAGGTGATAAAAAATACATCTAAAAATCTTAACATTTCGAACTGTGTTCATTCTCTGTTGTAAATTCACAATATAACCTGAAAGTTTATTAATGAACTCTATGACGTCGCAGTAATGAGTCGTATATTACATGAGTTACGGTGTTAGGTATGACATTGGTTAATTCACTAGATAACACGGTAATCACAGTATGAACATTTAGTTGCAGTCACGTTTGACCTTTAAATGTTTGACCTTTCAGCCACGATGAGACAACAGGAGGCTTACCCGGGCCAGTTTGCGCCCCCGGCACCCCCACCCCCGGTGCCCCCACCCCCTCAGGACCCTTTCGGCTACTATGGCAGAGGTTTCTGTGGCTCTTGTTATGATGGATTGTTATTGGTTTTGGATTTGTTTCAGGAAATCTTGTGCATTTTCCACCTGTACTAATACAGTGTCCTGGCCACCCTCCCTGTTTGCCTGGTTGATAGAAAATCTCAGGTTTCTCCAAACACACAAAACCGTTTCGATTTTTGTCAGCTCGGTAAAGTTTATGTGTATAGGTTTGTACAGACATAAATTCTCCCCCCGCCCCACCCCCGCAAATATTTCAGAAACATGTCTTAAACCATTGTCATCAGATAATTGATTTTTCAATTTAGTATTTGTTCCACGTTGACTATCTGTGAATTGTACAAGTTTCTGTATTTTCTACACCCTACCTTAAATATACATGATCAAACAAGAATGATTAAAATACGACAGTTTCACCAGGCAGGCATAACCAATGTCTCAAATAAAATCCGAACATTTAAGAAAAATTCCAGTTTTTGTTTTAACTTTTACGAAAATATTGTGATAATTTGCTGACCATGGTATTATCTGTGGTGTTTATACGTGTGTTTGGAGGGATCTGTTGGAGTTGATTATGGAGCTGGTTTGTCTGTAGAGACAGGTCCTGTAATGGCACAGCCTGTACAAGGTGAAGGGAATTGTCCTGTTGTCATGACACCAGGGTTATCATTTCTAGTATTCCTTTGTCTTCTCTATACTTCTGTCAGTCTTTTCTTTTTTAACTCTGTCATTCTGTTCTCAACTTCCCTGTACATATTTTCTTTGCCTTCTCTCTCTCCCTCTCTCTCTTTCTCTCTTAGTTGATAAACTGTTCTACCTATTTTGAGTTTTCCTAACTCCAGTTTGTGTTTCTTTATTGTTCTTGTTTGCCTCTGATTTCACTCTTTACTCCCTCTATATAAACTTAATCCTTACCACACTCTTCATTTCAAAAATATTCATTTTCCATTCGCTTATATTTTATCCTTAAATAGCACCTTGATTTAGTTTTAGACAGATTTTGTTGTTTGGTTACAGTTTCTAGCAGAAAGCATGCACGGATATGACCTGACCCAGTGCCTTGTTGATACCATACCTGGGAATGTATTCATAATCTAGTCACATACTCAGCCTCAAAAACCACCTATAGGGTCTTGTGACAGAATCCTAAACGCTTTGACACAGACATTTCTCTTTTATAAGTTGAATAACTACTTTACATCATATAATTAAATATTTCATTATTATATATTATATATAAAATAAGTACATTACAATATGATTAATTTTCAGTTGATTTGAAACACAATTTAGTACAGAGTCTGAGTTTGAGTACAAGAACGGCATTATGAATACAAACCCTTATTTAGTATGCAAGCTTGAACTACAATACAGGTTATCATATCAGAAGATCATACAAAAATTGAAATTATTTTTTCAGAAATAAGCTTTGAAAATGTTTTCAATATTTGGCTTGTTTTCTTCATGTGGAAACACGAACAAATTGAATCCAATTAGAGATGAAATGAAAAATGACCAAATATCAGGGAAATGTTATCAATGGTATGGACCAAAAATTATTTATTATGTATTAATTGATTTATATTATTAGAGCAGTAAACATGAAAATGAAAAAGCTTGTCATACCAAAACACCCACTGTCTATTTGTTTGAATGTGTATCTGTTGGAATGTGTTAAGATATGGCTTGGCTTGACGTCTTGTTTCAGATGGGAATGAGTAATGTTGCTGAATGTTTACATTTTGATTAAAGTTTCAGTATAGTTTGATGTTAACATTAGCCAATGTTTATATCGTATAGTATGTGCATGTTTCAGAACTTCGTAACGCCCTGGCCAACAGATCGGCCGCTTCTCCCTCCAACAGATCAGGTGACCGTGATGCACCTAATAATGTCTTGTATCTCACTGTTGATTGGTGAAGAGCACTGCCCACTCGTTACCCTTCGAATCCTCCACCGTACACATATCAGATCCATTACCTAATATAATCATCCCTGAAGTAAAACCCTAACATTTTGAGTAGTTTAATATGTATTTTTACAGAATCTGTAGATTTATATCAAACTCCACGTTTCCCTACAAGTCTACACTATATGTTAACATAACCAATCATTTCGTCCCCCCAAATCATATTGATTTATTAACCTGCTTTTTTCTTGGTAAAAATCTGTATCATACATTATCTTAATTCATACAGTAAGTTGTTTTTTTAATTCTTCAAAATACCTAACCTGTCCAAAATTTGTATGTAATTTTCCCAAAATCTTTATACGCTTATATTTATCTTTAGTATTGAAAGTCATCTTAAAAACAGCCCTTCATATTTCTCTGCAATCCTCATTCATGTGAATTTTACATTGTTTCCTTCAAAACAGTATGCTTGATTTGCCATCCGGAGGGGGATATTCACAGTTATCAGGGAAAATTATATATAAAGAAGTTAATTTAATGTGCGTAAGTTATAACACAACCTCTTATGGATTGTCTGTAAAGGGAGGTAACTAGTATGTCTCATCAAGAGCAGCGGACGCTAATTAATTAATACCACTGTTGATCAGTAAAGGGAGGTAAGTAATGGATATTACTGCTGGTCAGTAAAGGGAGATAATGGATATTACTGCTGGTCAGTAAAGGGCGGTAATTAATGGATATTACTGTGGTTAGCAAAGGGGATAATTAATGGATACTACTGTTGATCAGTAAAGGGAGATAATGAGTGAATGATTTCTACTGGTCAGTAAAGGGAGGTAATTGATACATTGTACATGAATATGACTCCATTTCAGGTGTCTACCGTATCGACCGCTCTGACAAATCCCCTGAGATCCTTAATGCTCTCATCTTTCACCCAGGTGACATATGAGCACTATGGGAGCATAGATCCCACCAGTATGTAAACCTGTGTATCTACAGAGTGTACCTGTATATCCGTACGGAAATAGTTGGCTTCTGTTAAAAAATAATCACAGGAAACAGGGATTTTCCTATTTATTTGATAAACATTAATGTCCCCTGGGGATTGCCAAACACGATTTTTTAAGCAGAAGAATTCTTACATTTGAGAATGATTCTGAGTCATTGCCCAAGAGTAACAATGACTTAGGTATTTAGGTCACAGGAAAAATAATCTATAAATAGTAGTCCCTGACCTACATCCACCTGTCATTAGTGATTCCGAGTCGATTCCCACAGCAACATATACAGGAAAATCCCTGGGACAGTTCTATATCACTGTCCGGACTCTGATGCTTAACATGGCAACAATGGACTGTATAGAGGTCTACTCATAGAGAAGGAAACTATAGACAATGAAAGACCATACAGTGTTTTCAAGAGAGGAAAAATCTGTTGAGCATGATGAGCTTACCGGTATGTTCAATATCATGAGAAAAGGATTTAGTTTTACAAATACTTTAGTACTTCTTTCCCCAATTGAGTAAACTTTAAAAACTGCGTTGAGAAATTATGCTTACGTTCATTTTAAGGATTATAATTTGGGAAATAATTGATTACCTCCCTTGTTTTTATATGCTGGCCTATATGGTCTAAATCTTTTACCTGGTATTATATTCTTAAAAGAAACATTAAAGATGATTTCCTTTAAAACGATGTTGCTTGCACACTTGAAACTGCGAGTAAAAATTGATCTAGACGTAGAATTGTAAATTAGCCTATGTTTATGGTACTGTGTATTTACAGGTGCTTTCCCTCTAGGTAGGAGTGATACCTCTCCTTACCTGCGAAGTGGTTACCTGTGTTTCCCAGGTGATTTCCACTGGTGCTTCATTCTAACTCCAGATTTTATACTTGTATACTCTATATAGCAAGCCAAGTAACATTTTTTTCTTATTTTTTCATTTTCTTACACTGATATATATTTTTTCATACCATACAAATGAGTTTCCTTATTTTGGTAATTTTTGCATATCTTTTTACACTGATAACTTTGTGAATATTCACACCATGAGATCATATCAGAAATGTTTAAAGTATTGATCTTTCATTATATATAATAATAAACAAGACACTTAATTAGAACCTGCTATACTGACTTTTTATCAGATATTACACCAGATGTTTATATAACCAGTAAAATTAATCATTATTATATCCACACATTTTGTACCAGATTTTATTATGCTTTCAAGCTTAAGCTTTTCATTTAAACTTTTGTAAGTATGTCAATGCAATTCATATTTGACTTCATATTTACTGTATCGAAATTACATTACTGTAGAAAAACTAAATTAAGGGAAATAAAAATCACAAGTGTTTTACTTTGGGTAATCCTAGTCACTTTAACAGGTAGTTAACGAAATCAATTACACTGAATATAATTTCTGAATTTTGCGACCTAGAATTAATAGACTTCACACTTCTATATTATTTGAGAATTTGATATTCCTATCTAAACATATTCTACCTAAACATCCCCAAATAATAAAACTGATTTGTTTATTGAATAATTACCTACAACTACCTCACAGTTTTCACTACACCGTTAATGATAGAGTAAGCCCCAGTCATCGTGATGATGTTGTAGGTGTGTGAAGTCTGTAGGGGAAGGCGAGATCTCTGAGGGCAGTAGTCCATTCTCTTGTCCGGTTTCTCCCTTACCTACAGCCATTTATTTGTCAGGTTTCTCCTTTATCTACAGTCATTGATGCATGTGCACGGATATGATTTTAAGACACTTTGTTGTGTTATGATGTTAATCCACACCATGAATTTGTAGCAGTACAGTATATGTTTGCATGGTGCATTTTGAGTTCTGGTATTTCATCAGCGTGATATGACTTTGTTATATTATTTGTATTTTCTTGAATCTTTGGTTGTACATTTTCTGCTCACTGATAATGATAAATGTTGTCAAATATGCCACTCTTATATAATTACAAATGTTGTCTAGTGTAATTCTTCTTTACTTTGACTCTTATAGAAATTCTTAGAAACATCTTCTCTGAGTTCCTTTTCAAACAAGTAATTCCTGATTTCTTCCTCCATCATAGAAATGAATACTGGATGTTTTGTAGATGACGATGTAAGTTAATGATTTTGTTGTTATGTAGGACTGCAGGTTACTGGGTCCAAACCAAACATTTCTGTGTATTATATCATGTGACAACAGAGTAAGTTATTGAGTGATGATTCTGTGTACAGATGGTGCCCCGCCCCGCCCACCACTGCCCACAGACTCCACCCCGCCCAGACCCCCGCCTCCAGATACGGATGATGAGGAGGATATGATTTTCCCGTCTGTGCCTCAGGCAAACCAACCTATCATGGTAAGGCCATCTGACTGACTTCATATATAGTTTGGACCATTTTGTACAAAAGATGTAATTTCCAACTGATCTACTTTCATTTTGCTAATAAATTGCACTGACAAGTATAGAAGGACATTCTGGAGGGTGTTTACCAATTCTTATATTAAACAAGGAAGTTACGCAAATTATGATATGTTGTTCTTATGTAGCAGGAGTTAAGCTAAAGTTACAAAAATTACAACAAGAGTCTTCTTTCCAGATTTTTTCTTTTCTCTTTGAATGAGAAATTTGGTTTCCCGAAAAGTCCGACAGTCATTATTCTTTTTTAAGGAGTCGGGAAGTAATTATTCCGACTTTGACTATCATAGAAGTTGGTTTCAGGTTCTGATGATGATGAGTTTTACTGAATGTTGTAGATGGCAGCCCATGCCTTACATATGGAGACAAAGCAATGGTCGAGTAAAGACAACGAGATTATTGGTGCGGCCAAACGTATGGCTATCCTGATGGCCAAACTCAGCCAGCTGGTCAGGTAATCCACCTTACTGTGTAGTTCCTTTTATTTGCGAGGGATTTAATTTCGCTATATTTGCAGTCAAATAAAATTCTGAGAAATAAAATAACCGTGAAATATGTCGCCCTGTAAAGACTGATTTCCATGAGAGAACAAATAATCCCGAACATTCTTGGCCAAACTTTGTTTTTATTAACTAATTTGATTTAGTAACAGAGTTTTATTTTTCAAAAAGACAGAAATGATATTACGAGAAATAGTGTGACGTTCTTAATTCATGTCTAATTACAAAAGTTGGAGAAATTCACTGATTCCCTTCATGAAGTACAGCTTCTAATAGAGTGATACTGAAGTTGTATCAGTGTGAGATTTGTAAATAATGGCTAATGTAATCTGTTGGTATCAGGGGAGAGGGAGGCTCCAAGAAGGATCTCATATCGACTGCCAAGAAGATCGCAGAAGCTTCCGAGGAGGTCACAAGGCTCGCCAAGAAACTAGCAGCGGAGTGTACAGACAAAAAAATGAGAACAGTAAGGCTTATATACAATCTGGTGTTTATTGAGAACAGTGTGGCTTATATACAATCTGGTGTTTATTGAGAACAGTAAGGCTTATATACAATCTGGTGTTTATTGAGAACAGTACGACTTATATACAATCTGGTGTTTATTGCTAACAGTAAGGCTTATATACAATCTGGTGTTTATTGAGAACAGTAAGACTTATATACAATCTGGTGTTTATTGAGAACAGTAAGGCTTATATACAATCTGGTGTTTATTGCTAACAGTAAGGCTTATATACAATCTGGTGTTTATTGAGAACAGTGTGGCTTATATACAATCTGGTGTTTATTGAGAACAGTAAGGCTTATATACGATCTGGTGTTTATTGAGATCAGTAAGGCTTATATACGATCTGGTATTTATTGAGAACAGTAAGGCTTATATACGATCTGGTGTTTATTGAGAACAGTAAGGCTTATATACGATCTGGTGTTTATTGGGAACAGTAAGGCTTATATACGATCTGGTGTTTATTGAGTACAGTAAGGCTTATATACAATCTGGTGTTTATTGAGGACAGTAAGGCTTATATACAATCTGGTGTTTATTGAGAACAGTAAGATTTATATACAATCTGGTGTTTATTGAGATGAATTGATCACCTGTCTTCAGATACTATATTGAGAATGTCTTTAACTCATTCTTTATTAGCCAAAAGCTGATAGATGCTTGTAGATATATAAATACATATAACATTCACTTAATGTAATTAGATACATAATATAAAGTATTTGTAGTGAATTGTTATGTCAGTAATGGTTACACTGACTTCAGTAGGCCAGTACCTACACCCATCTTTGTAGCCTAAAACTGTTATCACTTTAAGATGTATTGTTAAGTACTCAGGGATGCATATATAGATACAACTAGAATGTTGCTGAATGATAGAAAAGTTTAAGAATAGGAAAATTTTCTTACAAGTCTTACATCAATTATCTCTGGTAACACTTCTTTAATATCTTTGGGAATTAAAGAGGTAAATTAGCTCTACCTGTTAAGGTAATGGTTCTTCATGACATGACATTTCTTATTTGTCGTAATTTTGTGGTGGTAGGATGGAAAGCTATGTATAGAGCCTTTATAATGAAGTTCTGATATATTTTCAAACGCTTCGTCTTTCAGAATTTGTTACAAGTGTGTGAACGTATCCCGACCATTGGTACACAGCTGAAGATCTTATCTACCGTCAAGGCTACCATGTTAGGTGCTCAAGGTCAGTGTGTACGAAAGTCACTAAACATTACTATACATTAGTAAACCGTCAAGGCTACCATGTTAAGTGCTCAAGGTCAGTGTGTACAGAAGTTACTAAACAGTACTATACATTAGTAAACGTCAAGGCTACCATATTAGGTGCTCAAGGTCAGTGTGTACAAAAGTTATAAACAGTACTATATATTAGTAAACCGTCAAGGCTACCATATTAGGCGCTCAAGGTCAGTATGTACTGAAGTTACTAAACAGTACTATACATTAGTCAACGTCAAGGCTACCATGTTAGGTGCTCAAGGTCAGTATGTACGGAAGTTATAAACAGTACTATACATTAGTAAACCGTCAAGGCTACCATGTTAGGCGCTCAAGGTCAGTATGTACTGAAGTTACTAAACAGTACTATACATTAGTAAACCGTCAAGGCTACCATGTTAGGTGCTCAAGGTCAGTGTGTACTGAAGTTACTAAACAGTACTATACATGTTACATTAGTGTTTTCATAAAACTTGCTCTAACAGTATTTACTAATTAAGGTCCATGTATTTATGAGTAGGTAAATTATGTCTTGTATACATACATTTGTGTTTGCTTTTTTGTGTTCATTAAGTATATATAATATACAATATATATGGTCTAGTAAGTAATACCGACGGTATGATCCACTATATGTACTGGATCCTGACAAACAAATGTTCGTTGGATGCATATTATTACTAGAAATAGAATATATATAAATTGTATACTATATCTTTTTGTTTACTTTATTTAAAGTATGAGTGTTTGGTAATCCACAATGTTGGTTGGGAAGAAGGAATATTGTGGACCAGTTCTAATCTCATGTTTTTTTCTTAATTGGTTGGTCTATTTATTGTGTTTCAACTTGATTTGATTTAATAATGCTCTAACATCAAATTCCTTTGGTTGGTAGGACCGGATGGGGGGGGGGGGGACAGGACGGGGGGCGGGGAGTTGGACAGGATGGGGGTCGGGGAGTTGGACAGGATGGGAGGTGGGGGAGTTGGACAGGATGGGGGGGGGGGACAGGACGGGGGGCGGGGAGTTGGACAGGATGGGGGTCGGGGAGTTGGACAGGATGGGGGGGGGGTGCGAGAGTTGGACAGGATTGGGGGGGAGTTCGACAGGATGGGGGGGGGGAGTTGGACAGGATAGGGGGGGAGTTGGACAGGATTGGGGGGGGGGGGGGGGGTGGACAGGATGGGGGGGGTGGGGGGAGTTGGACAGGATGGGGGGGGTGGGGGGGGGGGGTTGGACAGGATGGGGGGGTGGGGAGTTGGACAGGATGGGGGGGGGGGGGGGTTCATACATACATACATGTATAGAGAGTCTGTATAGTACCAAATCTCTATAAGATGACTCGCTATTTCTTTACAAATAAATGATTACAGGTGTTGTATATTTTCATTTACTATTTTACTATAAGCTCACATTGACAATTGTAATTGTCAGTATCATTTAATGCTACATCTGTAATTAGTCTATGTTGGAAATGGGGAAATTTTAAACTTGTCAATATTAATAATGGCTTAGCTTATAGAATTCAAATTATGTATAGAATATATGTTATTGTTTTATGATATATCTATAACAAAAAATCTATTGCGGGCAAACAACTGATTTGTAAACGTTTCAACATAGAACCTATCCCAGCTCCTGACGGAAGTGAAATAGCCTGTGGTAAACTTGGGTTAATTATCCTCCGCATGACCACTCCATGACCTCCACGAAGGTCACTAACCACACATAAAAACACCCCCTCCCAAATACTGTAACAAAACTGACCATACTGACCAAATGTGTGTGGTTTGTGTGCAGTGAATGATATCACATGATGAGTCCATCTTGGTTGATGCAGCATGGGTAATAAGCCGTAATGGAAATCAGGGTAATCTCTTGTATCTCATGTTTAACCTGATATTAAAAAAAGTTTGATTGAATATGATAACATCAACAGAAAGACAAATCTCATGCCTTCTTCTTATTAAGTTTAAATGATTGAAAAAAAATATCAATCTATTTTTACTGTAAAAAACTTTTAATGGTAAATCAACTGATATTTTTTTAATTGCATAACTTTCAAAAACAAGAGCAAAGTATTAATTTCCATGAAGTAGGTTGAAATTAGAGTACCGGTATATTTACTTTCCAAACCAACTATGTGATGACCAATACGAATCCAAGACTTCCCTCGTGTGATATCATTAGATGATAATTTAACGTCCGGTTGTTTCATGCATCAGTGTTTCGTCTATTTGATGGAATTAAGTGTTAGTTTTCATCTTGTAAATTCATGATTTGATTTAGAATCGTGATTTCCTGTTGATATGATTTGAGTTAGATAATATTGTTGTGATTTTTGAGGTCTGTAGGATGATTAGAGATAGACGTTATTGTAACAGTAACTGTGGTATTTTAAGATTGCAAGGAGTTTTGCATTAATGATTGCCTTTCAGTTTTGTCATTTAAAAAAATAATTTTTCATTAGTGCATCATGTTATATTAGAATTTGTGGACTAATGCATCATGCTTTATAGTACATTATAGTATCAAGCATTGCTGCATGATTTATTTACCTTTCTTTACCATTGCATTCTCATGCTTTGTCTCAGTGATTTATGTGTCCTGTTTACTTTCCTGCCATGTTCCTTACTTCAGTTGTATGTATTTCATTATTCAATACAATATCTGAATTTATGATCTTATGTTTTTCACAGTGAGAGACTGTTGCTCTTTTCAACTTCTCTGGACCATCAGACAATTTGTATCTTGAAATTGTGTCCTTTTAGTTTCATAGTGGGATAAAATATAGTAATCACTTTGTCTGTGTTTCTATCTTTTGTATTTTTCTGCTCACACTTTAAGATAGCATCATTGTGTCTTTGTACTCATCATCAGGGCTATGGTCAGTCTCTCTTACTCTACAGCCACAGTCAAACCAATGGTCACTTTCTTAAAAGTAATGACTAAAGGTTGGTTTAGACCATCAGACCTGGAGTCAGTTTAGACCATCAGACCTGTGGTCAGTTTGGACCATTAGACCTGTGGTCAGTTTGGACCATCAGACCTGTGGTCAGTTTGGACCGTCAGACCTAGGGTCAGTGTGTACTGTCAGACCTGAGGTCAATTTGGACCATCAGATCTGCTGTCGGTTTTGACCATCAGACCTGGGGTCAGTTTGGTCCGTCAGACCTGGGGTCAGTTTGGACCGCCAGACCTGTGGTCAGTTTGGACCGTCAGACCTGAGGTCAGTCTGGACCATCAGACCTGGGGTCAGTTTGGACCGTCAGACCTGTGGTCAGTTTGGACCATCAGACCTAGGGTCAGTTTGGACCATCAGTCCTGGGGTCAGTTTGGACCATCAGACCTGGAGTCAGTTTAAACAGAAAGATCTGGGGTCAGGTTGGACCGTCAGACCTGTGGTCAGTTTGGACCATCAGACCTGGAGTCAGTTTGAACCGTCAGACCTGTGGTCAGTTTGGACCATCAGACCTAGGGTCAGTTTGGACCATCAGACCTGGGGTCAGTTTAGACAATAAGATCTGGGGTCAGGTTGGACCGTCAGACCTGTGGTCAGTTTGGACCATCAGACCTAGGGTCAGTTTGGACCATCAGACCTGGGGTGAATTTTGACCATTAGACCTGAGGGCATCTCTGTAATTGTATGGGCTGTACGTATACTTGTGTATTGGTTATGGGTTTGTGTATAATTTCTCTCTCTTTACTAATGAATGCTAGGTGTTTCCAACAGTACCTCTCTGTGGGTCTGTGTTTTTTGAAAGCTTTGTTTTTAAAACAGATCATAATACATTTCCACAGTTTTGAAAGTAATCTTCAGAACTATTTGAGTTATAGTAAGGTAATGGTGATTGGCAGTGTTTGCTGTATCATGTACGGTTGTATGTCGTGGCTGTGATATGTTGGGTGCTGCTCTTATGCTTTCCTTAAAATATATTCTGCTTCTTATACACAAATCATATGGTGATTGACTGCCTGGTCTGTATCTACAGTATAAATACACCAACATATTATTGTATAGCTTGGGGAAACTACTTATAATTAATTTTCCATTGATTGTATGCAGAATGCAACTTTCAGATTTGTTGAGATTTTCTTTACATACCTCTATGAAAATATCCAAAAATGATGTGAAAAATGTGATGTCACAATACGACAATTTACGTTGCGTATTGATTTGTAAAAAAGAATCTGTTGTTAGATCAGTCAAATTGTACTAATATATGGTGACCATTATTAGAATTACTGTACTGCAAAAAGGAAAACCTCATCAACTCAGTTCTGTTTAACCGTTTTAAGCATTAAGATCTTTCGAGCTTCTTGCAGTATGGATGTTACCGATTTCATTCATACTGGCAATGAAAAAAAAAAAAAACATTGTTTGATCCGTTTGAGACATCATGTACTTGTCCTAGGCATGACATCAAAATTGAAACTTACAACCATTCAGAGGTTCAATAGGTCATAATTTATTTCACATAAGTAAATACATCAATAATAAATAAAAATAATATAAATATATATGTATATGACTTTATAACACTATTCATTAGGTGATGAGCTTTACTAGCTATGCTTGTAGACAGTATAACATTGTATTGTTGTCATTGTGTGTTATATTTGTGTGATAACCTTTCATGATCATTTCTAACCCAACTGCATCTTGGTTTTTTTCCTGCTTTTTCTGCGTGCCTGTTGCCACGGGAACAGAATCTAGTAAGTGCATTAACGCTTTCTGATGTCTTATCTTCAAGAAACAATCACTGTTTATTGCAGGTCAGAAATAACTTTTAATTGTCACCTAATTAAAGACCTTTAATTAAACTGTCCCCATCTAATAACTGACGTTTTTTATTTTCAATCTGCATATGGCATATCTGATAACTTTGACAGATTTTCGACTTTGCTTTCTTAACCCGTAAAATTGGCACACTATCGCAAAATTATCTTATCTGGAACTATTTTTACATCTATGCCAGGTAAAAATTACACCTGAAACTTGTACAAGTATACATGTAATCATATATACAAATATTCTTATAAATACATATATAATGTATAGAGTATAATGTGTCTTCACTGAACAATTTTACACTGAACAATGTTACACTGAACGATGTTACACTGAACGATGTTACACTGAACGATGTTACACTGAACGATGTTACACTGAACGATGTTACACTGAACGATGTTACACTGAACAATGTTACACTGAACGATGTTACACTGAACGATGTTAAACTGAACAATTTTACACTGAACGATGTTACACTGAACGATGTTACACTGAACGATGTTACACTGAACAATTTTACACTGAACAATGTTACACTGAACAATGTTACACTGAACGATGTTACACTGAACAATGTTACACTGAACGATGTAACAACACTGAACAATGTGACATGCCAGGTTTTTTGGTTTGTTTTTTCCTTTTTTATATAGGAACAAGTAGAGAGTCTAACTGAATTTTATTTGTTGGAATCATCCAACTATTGGCTGTTAACATCAGAACTTCTTCAGTTAACGAATGCTTGCAATAAAACTTACTTTAAAATGTAATTTACTCCAGGTTCCTGATTATTCAGGGACAACTAGGACAGGTTTAAATGTAAGTTATACATAAGGAGAGTTTTTAAAAGTTAGTGCGAGTTTAGAATGCTTTTCTTGGTGAGAAAATATCTTTCATTTTAGTATAAAAGGTAAGATTGTGAAGATAAGTAAATCTTAATTCACAATCTCAAAGCCAGAGACCAGTCTCAAATGGACAGTGATTTATATTATTTAACTACTTGACTAACATTTCATTGTAATAATTATTTTGTCATTTTTATATCAGAGTGGCTCATCTTATCAATGTCCTGCTGTTACCAAACAGCAAAATAAAATTTAAAAGAAGTATTATAAGAAGATACATGATTTGTATGTAGATGTATCATTACCTGTGTATTACCTAGTGAGGAACCAGAAAAGCTTGTCAAAGTCTGTCTTTTGTCTATAATCATTAGAAGCTATACTATTTTCTTTGCTAGTGTAAATGTTCAAGAGATTATCTCGACATTGCCAAATATAAATATTACATATGAAAAGTAAATGATTTTGACGTTCTTGTTGATGACAGGTTCTGAGGAGGACCAGGAAGCTACTGAGATGTTGGTAGGAAACGCCCAGAATCTCATGCAGGCTGTCAAGGAAACCGTGAGGGCTGCGGAGGCCGCCTCTATCAAAATACGAGTAGACTCTGGGTAAGTGTCACACAATCAGGGTAGACTCTGGGTAAGTGTCACACAATCAGGGTAGACTCTGTGTAAGTGTCACACAATTAGTGTAGACTCTGGGTAAGTGTCACACAATAAGGGTAGACTCTGGGTAAGTGTCACACAATCAGGGTGGACTCTGGGTAAGTGTCACACAATCAGGGTAGACTCTGGGTAAGTGTCACACAATCAGGGTGGACTCTGGGTAAGTGTCACACAATCAGGGTAGACTCTGGGTAAGTGTCACACAATCAGGGTAGACTCTGGGTAAGTGTCACACAATCAGGGTAGACTCTGGGTAAGTGTCACACAATCAGGGTAGACTCTGGGTAAGTGTCACACAATCAGGGTGGACTCTGGGTAAGTGTCACACAATCAGGGTGGACTCTGGGTAGTGTACACAATCAGGGTAGACCCTGGGTAAGTGTCACACAATCAGGGTAGACCCTGGGTAAGTGTCACACAATCAGGGTGGACTCTGGGTAATTGTCACACAATCAGGGTAGACTCTGGGTAAGTGTCACACATTCAGGGTAGACTCTGGGTAAGTGTACACAATCAGGGTGGACTCTGGGTAAGTGTACACAATCAGGGTAGATTCTAGGTAAGTGTCACACAATCAGGGTGGACTCTGGGTAAGTGTCACACAATCAGGGTAGACTCTAGGTAAGTGTCACACAATCAGGGTGGACTCTGGGTAAGTGTCACACAATCAGGGTAGACTCTGGGTAAGTGTCACACAATCAGGGTAGACTCTGGGTAAGTGTCACACAATCAGGGTAGACTCTGGGTAAGTGTCACACAACAGGGTCGACTCTGGGTAATTGTCACACAATCAGGGTAGACTCTGGGTAATTGTCACACAATCAGGGTGGACTCTGGGTAAGTGTCACACAATCAGGGTGGACTCTGGGTAAGTGTCACACAATAAGGGGCGACTCTGGGTAAGTGTCACACAATCAGGGACGACTCTGGGTAAGTGTACACAATCAGGGTGGACTCTGGGTAAGTGTACACAATCAGTGTGGACTCTGGGTAATTGTCACACAATCAGGGTGGACTCTGGGTAAGTGTCACACAATCAGGGTGGACTCTGGGTAAGTGTCACACAATCAGGGACGACTCTGGGTAAGTGTCACACAATCAGGGACGACTCTGGGTAAGTGTCACACAATCAGGGTGGATTCTGGGTAAGTGTCACCCAATCAGGGTGGACTCTGGGTAATTGTCACACAATCAGGGTAGACTCTGGGTAATTGTCACACAATCAGGGTGGACTCTGGGTAGTGTACACAATCAGGGTGGACTCTGGGTAAGTGTCACACAATCAGGGTAGACTCTGGGTAATTGTCACACAATCAGGGTGGACTCTGGGTAGTGTACACAATCAGGGTAGACTCTGGGTAAGTGTCACACAATCAGGGTGGACTCTGGGTAGTGCACACAATCAGGGTAGACTCTGGGTAAGTGTCACACAATCAGGGTAGACTCTGGGTAAGTGTCACACAATCAGGGTGGACTCTGGGTAGTGTACACAATCAGGGTGGACTCTGGGTAATTGTCACACAATCAGGGTGGACTCTGGGTAATTGTCACACAATCAGGGTAGACTCTGGGTAGTGTACACAATCAGGGTAGACTCTGGGTAAGTGTCACACAATCAGGGTGGACTCTGGGTAATTGTCACACAATCAGGGTAGACTCTGGGTAAGTGTCACCCAATCAGGGTGAACTCTGGGTAAGTGTCACACAATCAGGGTGGACTCTGGGTAATTGTCACACAATCAGGGTGGACTCTGGGTAGTGTACACAATCAGGGTGGACTCTGGGTAATTGTCACACAATCAGGGTAGACTCTGGGTAAGTGTCACCCAATCAGGGTGGACTCTGGGTAAGTATCACACATTCAGGTTGGACTCTGGGTAATTGTCACACAATCAGGGTGGACTCTGGGTAGTGTACACAATCAGGGTGGACTCTGGGTAATTGTCACACAATCAGGGTAGACTCTGGGTAAGTGTCACCCAATCAGGGTGGACTCTGGGTAAGTATCACACATTCAGGTTGGACTCTGGGTAATTGTCACACAATCAGGGTAGACTCTGGGTAGTGTACACAATCAGGGTAGACTCTGGGTAAGTGTCACACAATCAGGGTGGACTCTGGGTAATTGTCACACAATCAGGGTAGACTCTGGGTAAGTGTCACCCAATCAGGGTGGACTCTGGGTAAGTGTCACACAATCAGGGTGGACTCTGGGTAATTGTCACACAATCAGGGTGGACTCTGGGTAGTGTACACAATCAGGGTGGACTCTGGGTAATTGTCACACAATCAGGGTAGACTCTGGGTAAGTGTCACCCAATCAGGGTGGACTCTGGGTAAGTATCACACATTCAGGTTGGACTCTGGGTAATTGTCACACAATCAGGGTGGACTCTGGGTAGTGTACACAATCAGGGTGGACTCTGGGTAATTGTCACACAATCAGGGTAGACTCTGGGTAAGTGTCACCCAATCAGGGTGGACTCTGGGTAAGTATCACACATTCAGGTTGGACTCTGGGTAAGTGTCACACAATCAGGGTAGACTCTGGGTAGTGTACACAATCAGGGTAGACTCTGGGTAAGTGTCACACAATCAGGGTGGACTCTGGGTAAGTGTCATACAAATAGGGTAGACTCTGGGTAAGTGTCACACAATCAGGGTAGACTCTGGGTAAGTGTCACACAATCAGGGTAGACTCTGGGTAAGTGTACACAATCAGGGTAGACTCTGGGTAAGTGTACACAATCAGGGTGGACTCTGGGTAAGTGTCACACAATCAGGGTAGATTCTGGGTAATTGTCACACAATCAGGTTGGACTCTGGGTAAGTGTCACACAATCAGGGTAGACCCTGGGTAAGTGTCACACAATCAGGGTGGACCCTGGGTAAATGTCACACAATCAGGGTAAGTGTCACACAATCAGGGTGGACTTGTAGTAAGTGTTACACAATCAGGGTGGACTTGTGGTAAGTGTTACACAATCAGGGTGGACTTGCGGTAAGTGTACAATACTGTACGGTGTGACACAAACTTTGAGGTGATTGGTGTATGTATAAGATGCTTCTTTGGAACAGATAATTAGTCCATCATCCCATCTCCAAACAAAACTACAAAGTTTGGTTTAGAGAATCTGTTGGATTCTTAGCAAGGTCAAGGTGTGTTACTGGTGTTTCATATTGACATTATCAGAATAAGTGTTTTTTAGCTCACCTACCCGAAGGCCAAGTGAGCATATGCCATGGTGCAGCATCCATTGTTCGTCAACTTTTCATATAAATCCCTACTAGTCCTGAACCACACAGCAGAATTTGACCGAATTTGGACAGAAACATCCTTGGGTGAAGAAGATTCAAATTTGTATAAATAGTTTATCTGACCCTTCCTGGGGCCTGAGGGGTGGGGCCCAATAGGGAAAATATTGTAAATTCTTGAAGATCTTTCCTCTCCTTCAGGAATTACAGGATATTATCCAAATTTAGTCTGAAGTATCCTTTAGTAAATGGGATTCAATTTTGTATAAACGGTTTGTCTAAGGGGTGGGCCAAATATAGTAAATTCTGAAAAATCCTTCTTCTTAAATCTTTCTTAAGGAATGACAGGATATTGTCCAAATTTGGTCTTAAGTATCCTTGGGTGAAGAAGATTCAATTTTGTATGAATAGTTGATCTGACCCCTCTGAGGGATGGGGCCCAATAGGGAAAGTAAAGTAAATTCTTGAAGATATTTCTTCTCCTTCAGGAATTACAGGATATTATCCAAATTTAGTCTGAAGTATCCTTTAGTAAAGGGTATTCAATTTTGTATAAACAGTTTGTCTAAGGGGTGGGCCAAATATAGTAAATTCTAAAAATTCCTTCTTCTTAAATCTTTCTTTATGAATGAGAGGATATTGTCCAAATTAGGTGTTAAGTATCCTTGGGTGAAAGGGATTCAGTTTTGTATAAACAGTGGGTCTAACCCTCATTGGACCGGAGGGGCTGGGCCCAATAGGGAAAATATAGTAAAAAAAAAAAAGTTAAAATCGTTCTTCTTCTTTTGGAATGACAGGATAATCCAAATTGATCTGTCAGCATCCTACAATGAATTGGGAATCTGTTTTGTATAAACTATGGATAGGAAAACTCTGGGGACTGTTGGGTCCAATAAGGGAAATGTAGTTATTCTTTAAAATCCATTTTCTTCCATGATTGCTATGAAACAACTTTATGCAGGTGAGCAATACATGCCCTCTGGACCTCTTGGTTGATATTTTATTGAAATTCAAACACTGAGATGTGGTATGTCTTATGATATGACAAAATAATAATGGTTAATAATTCCATTTTCAGATATACAATTCGTTGGTTGAGGAAGAGACCATGGTACACCTCATGAGTATCAACTAACCACTGGCAGGGGACAATAGAATAGAGGGGATCCGAATGTAACAGAATGGATATTCCATGGAACAGTGCAGAGAGCTTACAAATGGTGTGACAAGTGTTTGGACAGGCGTAGTGCTGAAATGCTGGGGATAGTGTGTCTGTACAGGATGTTGTCTGTGAATGTGTATATGTGAATAACTCTAGCTTTTCATTTGGAATGTCTGCGTGCATTGAAGAAAAAACTTGCAAAAAAATGATGGTGTAATCATGGCTGATTAGGTCAAACCAAATTGATTCTAGCTCTTTATGATTCTGTTCTCGCAAAATTTTTAAATAGAAAGAACTTTTGTTTCTCCCAAGTTCCAGAGACCCAGTAATATATTTCTTCTCTTTTCAATCTTAGCTTCTACAGTTTTTGTTATACGAAGTTCCACGAAGTAATTATGAAAAAATTCTTTTGTCAGAAAGAAATATTGTGTTTCAAATAAGAGTTTTGTAACTTTGTGAAAAGTAAAATTTCAAAGTCTTGAACATTACAAAATATGTAAATATAGAAAGAGAAAAATAATGTGAACATTTTGAAGAACTACAAATTAATTTGTTGTGGCCTGATTATAGATTTATTAAGTGTGTTTGTATCAGAAAACATTGGGGAGACAGTTCTCATTAACATACAAATACACGGTCCCGATTGTTGGAACTTGACTCTAATTGTCAAATTATTATGAATGTTAATTTATGTAATACATAATAATGTTAAGACTGGACTCTCAGGCTTGTCCTGACAACTGCTCTAATGCTTCTGACATTTTACCTGAACTATGTCTCTTATTGTATGAGGCTTATTATTTCTTAGCAGTTTTGTCACATAGCTTTGCAATATTTTGTTTGGTTTTTATTTTAAACGCAAACTTCACTTATAAAAATCATATATATGACTTTTGAAATCATCAGATCATCAACTTTTACATTGCAAGATTAAAATCTCAGAAATAGGGCTCAAATATTTGACTCCAATGTATCACCTGTGGAATAACTCATCTATCACCTAGATTCTTAGACACACCGATAAGATAGTCATGATACTCTTATATACTATCAAAAAACTAAAAACAATATCATGTAACGTGGTATGTTACCTAGGTAACAGCTTTCATTTTATTTTTTGATCATATAAAGCTGTGTGTTCTAGATTTGAAAAAAAAACATTTGGCCACAGTATAGAACTTTTATTGAAATAGTTTTCCACATGTTTTCCTTTTTCTGGTTTTATTCCCTGATACACTTATCTTATGTTTATGATATCCTCCCTGATACGCTATAATTATTTTATGTTCATGATATCCCCCCGGTATGTTATAATTATCTTATGTTTATGATACCCCCCCCCCTTCTTTAATCATCTCACGTTATCCCCTGGTTCTTTATACATGTATTTGCTGTGTTCCAGTGTATATAAACGATGTATACATATTGTCCCTGGAACCCTATTTATGACCTGGTGCTATGTTATAATAAACTACAGAGTTTATCAGTAAGATATGTTAATGCCTTCAGTAACAAATCCCCAGTAATGTACAAGGCCACCCTGTATTAAACTAAACTCTTTGTAATATAAAATGTAACTGGCACAAAATCTCTAAAAGTTTTCTATTATGATTATATATTGATTATCTGTCAGTTCAATGTTTTGAAAGAACACTAAATATATTTTCTCACACCCGCTACCAAAGAATACCTCACCTGCACACACCAGTAGGTTGCATCACACACGTCCGTACCTGGGTGATGCTGATGAGGAACATGCAAATGTCGTGTGGCCGAGGACGTCACACCACACCACTGGGATCTTATGTTACACAGCTTGTGCCATAGCTAGTCATCATGTAGTCAATCTTACTCCGATACCTTATGATTTTATACCCTGCTGTATATTATAGATATATTTACAAGATGTAATCATCATAGACAAATATTTGATGGAGAAAGAGTTTCTGATCAATCCAATCATGATGTAGGAACCAATCTGATTATGATATAGGAACTAATCCGATCGTGATGTAGGAACTATCTATTACCTTATTACTGGGATATATTCATGTAGGCTTGAAGAGTTCCACATCCAGGAAGCTGGAGAATTATAATTGGGGCTTTGTTATTCAACTGATAACACATTTGTTTAAGTGCAAAATGTTATGCTCTGATCAAAGAATGTCAATTTTAAATAAATGAAGGGAGGTAACTCTCCACATAGGTTAAGTTTGGCTGGAGATTCGATAGTAGACATGCAAATCTCTTGGTCAGAATAGTCTATGACTTGTGTGAAGGACAGTATTCAAACTGGTTGGATTAACAAAAGTCATAAGGTGTAAAGATAATTTCTTTGACATTTTTGAAATCTTGTTTTCCTTATAACACCAAATATTATACAATTTCACATATTTTCTATTTTTTTTTTTTTTGTTAAATATGGAAAATTGTAGCTCCCAGTGTCAATTGCCTGTTCTTTTAGAGTTTAGGAGAATAATTCCCTGGGTATATATCATTGCTGCTACTTGCCTGTCTCTGGAAGACTTACAAGTCCAGATTCTTCTTCAGAAACATTCACAATATCAGTCTGTTCAATGCTTGGTTCTGAATTTATTACTGCATGTACACGGGGAAACCAGTCATCTTCTGCTGCTTTCAAGATTTCTACCGGTCAGAATCATCAATACGTTCATGTTTCACTGAATTTGTAATTTTGAAATAAAAAGCTAGATATTGAAAAAAAAATCCAAATCACTGTGCATGATCGTGTTTCAGATTTTATAGATTTCCCTCATCAAAGTAAACACTGTGAATATTTTGGTGATTTTTGTTTGATAAGAAATAAGGTACCTGTTTGTCACTTTATAAAAGACATTTGTACATTGTGTTAAATTGATTTCCAGAAAAAGGTTTTAAGTAAATTTTTATACTTATGACATATTTTTCTTATTAACCTAGTAACTCAGGTTTCAAGTTTTACGAATTTCATCTTCCATAACTAAGAACAGATTCCTGTTGTCATAGTAATGCCCGTCAGGACTTTGTAATATGTATCTGCCTGGTTCCAGTTCATTCCATTCAGTATACAACACGGTGAAAACTGGGTCTGATTATTCACAGTGTGTACATTGTATGACGATAAAAAAAGAAATGTGATAACATATAGAAGTGTAGTTTGAAATGTGACTGGACTATCCCTGGTACAAGTAACTATATTGGTGACAACATACAGAAGTATAGTTTGAAATGTGACTGGACCATCCCTGGTACAAGTAAATATATTGGTGACAACATATAGAAGTATAGTTTGTAATGTGACTGGACAGTCCCTGGTACAAGTAAATATATTGGTGACAACATACAGAAGTATAGTTTGTAATGTGACTGGACAGTCCCTGGTACAAGTAAATATATTGGTGACAACATACAGAAGTGTAGTTTGAAATGTGACTAGACCATCCCTGGTACAAGTAAATATATTGGAGCCAGAATAATATCTCATTGGTTAATTTTATTTCCAGAAAAAGCTGGATTACAAAATGGTGTGACGATAAGGACAATTTTATATAGGAAAGCCAGGATAGTAATTATTGATGACTGTATCATAGATCTCAGTTTTCACCGTGACTTGTGTATCTCTTAGCAGCAACGTAATGGAATGAAAAGTGACATTTTAAATATATAGTGTATTGATATAGCATAGAGATGTAGGAGTCAACTTTAGTCCGTTTATATTATTATTGTACACGTTAAAGTATTATAAATTATAAATGGAGATTACCACACTGTAATCATAAGTATTACCTCTGACCCCTCCTGTCAAAAGTGGACTGTCCTATTCCATTGATATGGCCAAGCTTACTTGTGACATACAGGGATTATAGGAGACATGTATTTATTATGTTATATGAAATATTTGACACATTTGTTGTATGAAAGTTTCCACTGTAACTCACTTTTGCTAATTTTTTATCTAAGTATTTTATATTTTGCTATATTTAAGTGCAATTAGCTGCCTTTGTAATATCTTAATTTTTAAAAGGCACACAAGTATAAAATGTGCTTGGTGAACCCCAACCCTCTTTGTTTACACTTCATGTGTCTAGTGCCTTTAGCCGATTTATGATATATTTGTATAAGATTACAATAAATCTCACTCTTTATATACACCAGTTGGAGTTGATGTCATTATTGATTATAATCTGGCAGCACAACTTAAGTGTTTCAAGGTTTTAAAGTGGTTCTCACTCAAAGTTATATGGTACCTGTACCTGGATATCAGACAGAGCTAAGTTTGAATCTAAGTTACGATACTTTATACCTGGATATCAGACAGAGCTAAGTTTGAATCTAAGTTACGATACTTTATACCTGGATATCAGACGGAGCTAAGTTTGAATCTAAGTTACGATACTTTATACCTGGATATCAGACAGAGCTAGGTTTGAGTCTAAGTTACGATACTTTATACCTGGATATCAGACAGAGCTAGGTTTGAATCTAAGTTACGATACTTTATACCTGGATATCAGACAGAGCTAAGTTTGAATCTAAGTTACGATACTTTATACCTGGATATCAGACAGAGCTAAGTTTGAATCTAAGTTACGATACTTTATACCTGGATATCAGACGGAGCTAAGTTTGAATCTAAGTTACGATACTTTATACCAGGATATCAGACAGAGCTAAGTTTGAATCTAAGTTACGATACCTTATACCTGGATATCAGACGGAGCTAAGTTTGAATCTAAGTTACGATACCTTATACCTGGATATCAGACGGAGCTAAGTTTGAATCTAAGTTACGATACCTTATACCTGGATATCAGACAGTGCTAAGTTTGAATCTAAGTTACGATACCTTATACCTGGATATCAGACGGAGCTAAGTTTGAATCTAAGTTACGATACTTTATACCTGGATATCAGACAGAGCTAAGTTTGAATCTAAGTTACGATACCTTATACCTGGATATCAGACAGTGCTAAGTTTGAATCTAAGTTACGATACTTTATACCAGGATATCAGACAGAGCTAAGTTTGAGTCTAAGTTACGATACTTTATACCTTGATATCAGACGGAGCTAAGTTTGAATCTAAGTTACGATACTTTATACCTGGATATCAGACGGAGCTAAGTTTGAATCTAAGTTACGATACTTTATACCTGGATATCAGACAGTGCTAAGTTTGAATCTAAGTTACGATACTTTATACCTGGATATCAGACAGAGCTAAGTTTGAATCTAAGTTACGATACCTTATACCTGGATATCAGACAGTGCTAAGTTTGAATCTAAGTTACGATACTTTATACCAGGATATCAGACAGAGCTAAGTTTGAGTCTAAGTTACGATACTTTATACCTTGATATCAGACGGAGCTAAGTTTGAATCTAAGTTACGATACTTTATACCTGGATATCAGACGGAGCTAAGTTTGAATCTAAGTTACGATACTTTATACCTGGATATCAGACAGAGCTAGGTTTGAGTCTAAGTTACGATACTTTATACCTGGATATCAGACAGAGCTAGGTTTGAATCTAAGTTACGATACTTTATACCTGGATATCAGACAGAGCTAAGTTTGAATCTATAAGTTACGATACTTTATACCTGGATATCAGACGGAGCTAAGTTTGAATCTAAGTTACGATACTTTATACCTGGATATCAGACAGAGCTAAGTTTGAATCTAAGTTACGATACTTTATAGCTGGATATCAGACAGAGCTAAGTTACGATACTTTATACCTGGATATCAGACAGAGCTAAGTTTGAATCTAAGTTACGATACTTTATACCAGGATATCAGACAGAGCTAAGTTTGAATCTAAGTTACGATACCTTATACCTGGATATCAGACGGAGCTAAGTTTGAATCTAAGTTACTATACCTTATACCTGGATATCAGACGGAGCTAAGTTTGAATCTAAGTTACGATACCTTATACCTGGATATCAGACAGAGCTAAGTTTGAATCTAAGTTACGATACCTTATACCTGGATATCAGACAGTGCTAAGTTTGAATCTAAGTTACGATACTTTATACCAGGATATCAGACGGAGCTAAGTTTGAGTCTAAGTTACGATACTTTATACCTTGATATCAGACGGAGCTAAGTTTGAATCTAAGTTACGATACTTTATACCTGGATATCAGACGGAGCTAAGTTTGAATCTAAGTTACGATACCTTATACCTGGATATCAGACAGTGCTAAGTTTGAATCTAAGTTACGATACTTTATACCAGGATATCAGACAGAGCTAAGTTTGAATCTAAGTTACGATACTTTATACCAGGATATCAGACGGAGCTAAGTTTGAGTCTAAGTTACGATACTTTATACCTGGATATCAGACGGAGCTAAGTTTGAGTCTAAGTTACGATACTTTATACCTGGATATCAGACAGAGCTAAGTTTGAGTCTAAGTTACGATACTTTATACCTGGATATCAGACAGAGCTAAGTTTGAGTCTAAGTTACGATACTTTATACCTGGATATCAGACAGTGCTAAGTTTGAATCTAAGTTACGATACTTTATACCTGGATATCAGACAGAGCTAAGTTTGAATCTAAGTTACGATACTTTATACCTGGATATCAGACGGAGCTAAGTTTGAATCTAAGTTACGATACCTTATACCTGGATATCAGACAGTGCTAAGTTTGAATCTAAGTTACGATACTTTATACCTGGATATCAGACAGTGCTAAGTTTGAATCTAAGTTACGATACTTTATACCTGGATATCAGACAGAGCTAAGTTTGAATCTAAGTTACGATACTTTATACCTGGATATCAGACAGAGCTAAGTTTGAATCTATAAGTTACGATACTTTATACCTGGATATCAGACAGAGCTAAGTTTGAATCTAAGTTACGATACTTTATACCTGGATATCAGACAGTGCTAAGTTTGAATCTAAGTTACGATACTTTATACCTGGATATCAGACAGAGCTAAGTTTGAATCTAAGTTACGATACTTTATACCTGGATATCAGACAGAGCTAAGTTTGAATCTATAAGTTACGATACTTTATACCTGGATATCAGACAGAGCTAAGTTTGAATCTAAGTTACGATACTTTATACCTGGATATCAGACAGAGCTAAGTTACGATACTTTATACCTGGATATCAGACAGAGCTAAGTTTGAATCTAAGTTACGATACTTTATACCAGGATATCAGACAGAGCTAAGTTTGAATCTAAGTTACGATACCTTATACCTGGATATCAGACGGAGCTAAGTTTGAATCTAAGTTACTATACATGTACCTTATACCTGGATATCAGACGGAGCTAAGTTTGAATCTAAGTTACGATACCTTATACCTGGATATCAGACAGAGCTAAGTTTGTATCTAAGTTACGATACCTTATACCTGGATATCAGACAGTGCTAAGTTTGAATCTAAGTTACGATACTTTATACCAGGATATCAGACAGAGCTAAAATTGAGTCTAAGTTACGATACTTTATACCTTGATATCAGACGGAGCTAAGTTTGAATCTAAGTTACGATACTTTATACCTGGATATCAGACGGAGCTAAGTTTGAATCTAAGTTACGATACCTTATACCTGGATATCAGACAGTGCTAAGTTTGAATCTAAGTTACGATACTTTATACCTGGATATCAGACAGAGCTAAGTTTGAATCTAAGTTACGATACCTTATACCTGGATATCAGACAGTGCTAAGTTTGAATCTAAGTTACGATACTTTATACCAGGATATCAGACAGAGCTAAGTTTGAGTCTAAGTAACGATACTTTATACCTGGATATCAGACGGAGCTAAGTTTGAATCTAAGTTACGATACTTTATACCTGGATATCAGACGGAGCTAAGTTTGAATCTAAGTTACGATACTTTATACCTGGATATCAGACAGAGCTAGGTTTGAGTCTAAGTTACGATACTTTATACCTGGATATCAGACAGAGCTAAGTTACGATACTTTATACCTGGATATCAGACAGAGCTAGGTTTGAATCTAAGTTACGAAACTTTATACCTGGATATCAGACAGCGCTAAGTTTGAATCTAAGTTACGAAACTTTATACCTGGATATCAGACAGAGCTAAGTTTGAATCTAAGTTCTGATACTTTATACCTGGATATCAGACAGAGCTAGGTTTGAGTCTAAGTTACGATACTTTATACCAGGATATCAGACAGAGCTAAGTTTGAATCTTAGTAACGATACTTTATACCTGGGTATCAGACAGATGGCATTCGGTTATCTTAGGGTCAGAAATTGAAGTAAATTGCAACAATTCAATCAACATCAATGAAAATTCATGTTTAAACTTTGAACTCACTTGTACATTTGTTGTACAAATAAGTTGTAATTATACATTTGATTAAGCTAAATTAATGTCAAGTGATATGATTTGGACCAATGAGTAATAGGGTTACATACCAAGCATATTCCAGATAATCAAATCAGATTTGGGATGGGGCTAGACCCTAAGCCCAATCAATCTACCATATCTGTATAAAAACTGTTTCCAGCTTGTAACTCAGAAACCTAGGGTCTGTGAGGTGATGTTGGCCACACCCCAGGGTCAATTCTAATATCCAGAAATTGAATATTTAGTTTTGGGTTGCATTGGGGTTCAATGTTATGATCCACTCACCAGGTGTCAAGCCTGCAAGGCTTGGGGACCCCGAAGTCAGTTCTAACTGCAATGGCATGTAAATAATATAAGGGGTTGGCCTAGGGATAAAATCTTAGTAGAGCTGGGACCATTCTGGAAGGTAGGGTAGAGCCAGAGCCATCCTGGAAGGTAGGGTAGAGCCGGGGGCCGTTCTGGAAGGTTGGGTAGAGCCAGAGCCATCCTGGAAGGTAGGGTATGCGTAGAGAGGGGGCCATCCGGGAAGGTAGGGTAGAGAGGGGGGCCATCCTGGAAGGTAGGGTAGAGAGGGGGGGTCATCCTGGAAGGTAGGGTAGAGAGGGGGGGGGGCCATCCTGGAAGGTAGGGTAGAGAGGGGGGGCCATCCTGGAAGGTAGGATGGAGAGGGGGCAACCCTGGAAGGTAGGGTAGAGAGGGGGGACATCCTGGAAGGTAGGGTAGAGAGGGGGCCATCCTGGAAGGTAGGGTAGAGAGGGGGTGATCCTGGAAATTAGGGTAGAGAGGGGCCATCCTGGAAGGTAGGGTAGAGAGGGGGGCATCCTGGAAGGTAGGGTAGAGAGGGGGTCATCCTGGAAGGTAGGGTAGAAAGGGGATAATCCTGGAAGGTAGGTTAGAGAAGGGGGCATCCTGGAAGGTAGGGTAGAGAGGGGCCATCCTGGAAGGTAGGGTAGAGAGGGGGGCCATCCTGGAAGGTAGGGTAGAGAGGGGGTCATCCTGGAAGGTAGGGTAGAAAGGGGGCAATCCTGGAAGGTAGGGTAGAGAGGGGGCCATCCTGGAAGGTAGGGTAGAGAGGGGGCCATCCTGGAAGGTATGGTAGAGAGGGGGCAATCCTGGAAGGTAGGATAGAGAGGGGGCATCCTGGAAGGTAGGATGGAGAGGAAGCCACCCTAGAAGGTAGGGTAGAAAGGGGGCCATCCTGGAAGGTAGGATGGAGAGGGGGAATCCTGGAAGGTAGGGTAGAGAGGGGGACACCCTGGAAGGTAGGGTAGAGAGGGGCCACCCTGGAAGGTAGGGTATGGAGGGGGCCATCCTGAAAGGTAGGGTAGAGAGGGGGCCATCCTGGAAAGTTGGGTAGAGAGGGGGGCCATCCTGGAAGGTAGGGTAGAGAGGGGGCCATCCTGGAAGGTAGGGTAGAGAGGGGGCCATCCTGGAAGGTAGGGTAGAGAGGGGGCCACCCTGGAAGGTAGGGTAGAGAGGGGGCCATCCTGGAAGGTAGGATGGAGAGGGGGCAACCCTGGAAGGTAGGGTAGAGAGGGGGCCATCCTGGAAGGTAGGATGGAGAGGGGGCAACCCTGGAAGGTAGGGTAGAGAGGGGGGCCATCCTGGAAGGTAGGGTAGAGAGGGGGCCATCCTGGAAGGTAGGGTAGAGAGGGGGTGATCCTGGAAGGTAGGGTAGAGAGGGGCCATCCTGGAAGGTAGGATGGAGAGGGGGAATCCTGGAAGGTAGGGTAGAGAGGGGGACACCCTGGAAGGTAGGGTAGAGAGGGGCCACCCTGGAAGGTAGGGTATAGAGGGGGCCATCCTGAAAGGTAGGGTAGAGTGGGGGCCATCCTGGAAAGTTGGGTAGAGAGGGGGGCCATCCTGGAAGGTAGGGTAGAGAGGGGGCCATCCTGGAAGGTAGGGTAGAGAGGGGGCCATCCTGGAAGGTAGGGTAGAGAGGGGGCCACCCTGGAAGGTAGGGTAGAGAGGGGGCCATCCTGGATGGTAGGATGGAGAGGGGGCAACCCTGGAAGGTAGGGTAGAGAGGGGGGCCATCCTGGAAGGTAGGGTAGAGAGGGGGCCATCCTGGAAGGTAGGGTAGAGAGGGGGTGATCCTGGAAGTTAGGGTAGAGAGGGGCCATCCTGGAAGGTAGGGTAGAGAGGGGGGCCATCCTGGAAGGTAGGGTAGAGAGGGGGTCATCCTGGAAGGTAGGGTAGAGAGGGGGCCATTCTGGAAGGTAGGGTAGAGGGGAGGGCATCCTGGAAGGTAGGATAGAGCCAGGGGCATCCTGGAAGGTAGGGTAGAGAGGGGGCCATCCAGGACGTTCGGGTAGAGCCAGGGGCATCCTGGAAGGTAGGGTAGAGAGGGGGGCATCCAGGAAGTTAGGGTAGAGCCAGGGGCATCCTGGAAGGTAGGGTAGAGAGGGGGCCATCCTGGAAGGTAGGGTAGAGTGGGGGCCATCCTGGAAGGTAGGGTAGAGAGGGGGGGCATCCTGGAAGGTAGGATAGAGCCAGGGGCATCCTGGAAGGTAGGGTAGAGAGGGGGCCATCCTGGAAGGTAGGATAGAGAGGGGGCCATCCTGGAAGGTAGGGTAGAGAGGGGGCCATCCTGGAAGGTAGGGTAGAGAGGGGGCCATCCTGGAAGGTAGGGAAGAGCTGGGTGACAGTGATCTTATATCAGCTAGTTATGTTTTACGGTTCCTTAGGTGGAACTGCAACATCATAGAAAGTAAGTTCTGTTATTATAAAGGTATTATATGAATTCTTTGAAGTCTAAATTCTCTTCTCTATCTTTCACCAAGGTGGCCGGGGTCTGATTCCCTGACCAGAAATGAAAAGGTATGGGGTCACCTGCCCCACCTCATGGGTTTTCTCCAGGTACTCCGGTTTCCTCCCACAATAACACTTCTCGCATGCTAACATTCGAGCCAACAAGAGTGATTAATAGAAGTTGGATAACATGTTTCATAATTGTTGTAAAGTAAATAAAGTTTGTATCTATTCCTATCTATCTAGTGAACAGTTTGCCATAACAGGTTTAACATTGAATATAAAAAAAAAATACTTGGGTATCAAATTCAAAAACATACATGCATATAGTTATTTCTGCAGAACAGTTTTACATGTACATGTATATTCCTTTCTGACATCATGATGTATGTATTTCATATATAAAAAGTGGCTTATAGTACTGAAGTTGAGATTTGCGGCGATACATTTGAAAAACTGTATTGTTATACCAGGCCGTATATGTCTCAGATATACGTCCCTAGTTATAAAAATACGTGGGGAAGCATTAAATTCGGAAATTTCGTTTCAATTATTTAGAGGAAAACAATTCTTTGATATGAAATTCTTGGAACTTATTCAACACTTTCACAAAAGAATCTAATCTCCATTTATCAGTCGGTACTACATATTTTTTATTGATAAGGAATGAATCCATGGACACTAAAATAATATCCCGCTAAACATAAACAAAAGCATAAAATTATTTAAGGTTTTAAAGCACTGAGTGACAGTGATATCGTCAAGTTATATTTCAGCCGACACAGAAGATTTCAATCAAAACGTGTACAAAATTCGATTAGAAAATTGTAAACAAAGTGAAGAAACAGGTTTGTGTTGACAATGGAGTACAGAACACATATCCGAGTGAAACTAATCATAATTGGCAGGTTGATATAAACTCCCTGCAGGCCACCTGTCATCACTTTCCTATTAATTGAGTAGTCTGTCGTAATGAATGGCGAGTAGGCCTTACTATAAACCACTCAGTCCGTGGGAAATCTTACAATTACCCCGCGGTGAGCCTCCACATAACATCCCGCCGAGGCCTCCAATTATATCTGTGGTCGTTCTTCTCCCGACTATTTTACAACAGTAGCAGCACGAATTCCTCGAAAAACGTTGCTATCCAAACAAAGAAACACACAAGGTAATACACATTTAATATAACGGTTTCACAACTCTTAGAAAATGACGAAATAGCCTTACATGTATCGACACATATTCACTTGCACGGGCACCTGCCAGTAGCTAGTTAATTGACCTTCCATATATGGCACATTGTATTTAGTGTTGTCATAGAAAAGCCAATCAGCGTCGACCGATTCAAAATTCAGGGGTCGCCGCCAGCCAATCAGAATCGACTATTTTGAATGTATTACATTTCTTTGTTATTTGGGTTGAGCAACCGAAATTTTACTACGGTATAGTACTACAGGTAGAAAGACTCGTGTATTCGCCACTTCCTGGATACTTTTGACGTTGTGGTTTATTTCGAAAATTGCCAATTGGAAAATTGACATTACTGGAATCTTGGTAAGTTGCATTAGTATAATGATATGGCGTGCATTTATTTGCAATCGATTGACGAACTGTGGGGAAAATTATGTTGAACCCTCCTCCCCGGTCGTCCATTGATATCTCGTGCTCTACTTACATCTGTGCACGATGTCGGTAGAACGTTTTCCACGGTAGGCAGGGCTAAATTTGTTTCGTACCGGTTTTAAATCATGCAAACCCATACGACAATCTGTAATATTTACATTGTTCAACATTGTTGCAATGCTACCGAGTATCATTTTGTATAAAATGTTGATAATGAAATTAAATCAAAATGATTCGATGTTGGTTTCGTATAATTTTATTCGTTTTCCTCCGACAGGGAAATAATTTAAACGTGTTCTATCTAGTTGACTAGTTGAATATTTAAATTATCGTTCTAATATTTAAAATACAATCACACTATTATTGGATTTGTTGTCAAATAATCATTCTTTTCGTTTTCAATTTTACTGGAAAGATTTTAATACTGCTGTTTCGGGGGTTTCTGCTGACATCTACTCACTCTACAGTCAAACTGTCATTCCATTCCAGTATCCTATTTTCCTGATTTTCAAGTTGTATTTGACTAATGGCCCCCTGATTTACATGAGTGCTGTATTTTTTTTGTTTACATTGTTCAACATTGTTTACATTTGGAACTGAAATGAAAATATAACCATCATTTAAAAAAAATTATCCGTCGTATGTGAAATGTCTGGAATTAGCAATGTTTCAGATGTTCATATATTTTTGACAATTCATACTTGAATATAGATATTATTATCAGATTATATCATAATTTTATTTTCTGAAATTTTGAATCTTTATTTTCATTTCCACAGTGTATTGTGGCTATATAACAAAGTTAACCATTATGCTTCATTTAATATTTCCTGAATTGCTTGTATGAGGAAATTAATCCACTTTGAGAATAACATTATTTATTGACATATATATTTTTTGGTTTCAGCTCCAATGTGGAAAACTCCGTTATGTTAAGCATGGAGTTCTGTAATACATCCGACATGGATTTCCTAGATTCAATGCCCATGTCCATGGATTCATCATCGTATGACCTTCAAAACGAAGTTGACAAAATTCTTCAAGGTTCCGACAAATTCCAGGATTACAGTATTCTTAACAACGACAGCAATCACGGAAACATTGACTTAGAAACCAACAACCAAAGTGTTGATGATTGGATCCAGAATATACAGTGTCAGTGGAATGATGTAGATGTTGTTAAACTACAAAACAGTTTACTGGACTCCTCCTTTGAGGTAGAAAATAATAACCCCAACTTACTAGTAAATCCACAGACAGGACTACCGGTCAACCATTTCTCTCCAAGAAAGCAACTCTCAAGTTCAACAACTGTGAAATCGGAGAGTGGACAGAGTTCATTGCTAGCAGAAAGTCCCCACTTTACATTACAAACTGACCACAACCTGAATTGTGCGACTCGCGAATCCAACACCGCCTCTGACCAGTCAAGATTTTCAAATGTAAATAACAATGTTCACATTCAGACAGTGAAATCTGTTATAAGTTCTCCGTCCCACAGCTCGCCCGTCCTCGTCAACCATCTTCAACAGGCAGTAAATGGTCGACAAGTCACAGTCGCACAAAACACCGTCAAAAAGTCGGTGACCGTATTGAAATCGGACAGTTCTGAACGAGCATTTCCCAAACCTGTTTATTCCTACAGTTGCCTCATAGCAATGGCACTCAAAAACAGCAAAAATGGAAGCCTCCCCGTCAGTGAAATCTACACCTTCATGACGTAAGTATAAATTACATACAGTACCAAATAAAAGATTGATTAGATCAATCACATTGACATTAGCTCAGCACCAGTTAAGTCTATATTTATGGGGGTTTAACATGCCAAGCACTTTGTACAATGAAGAAGAATGATGGTTATGTGAAACTGGTAATTATTTTAACATCAGTCCATAAGGTATTTACTATTTAGTATGCTTTTTGTCGGGGAGTGCTTATAACATATAAAAAATTTTATCTATAGGCTATGATAGATCTTCAAACAAATAGTGTTAAATAACCTATGGTCAGTCTAACATATACATTTCAAAAGTGGTCCTGAACCCCCTCGGTCTCTGCTTCAATGTGATATATGTATACATTACCCACAGCTTTAGAACTTTGACAGAAGATAGGTGATCGATACAACTATTGAACAAAGCGAGACAGTAGATTAAATCTTACTTTATAAATTTGGTACAAGTTAAATGTTTTGGTGCAGTCCTTTCATGTCAATTATAACAATTTCCACATCTAGAACCAGGAACATATACAGAGCCTCTTTGTATTATATGATCACCAATAACTATCAGAGTATATGACCTGTTTCCTGTTATAACTCTCTTAGATCTTGGCAAAATATTTTCTTATATTTGAATTGAAGAAGACTTTGCGATGATAATATGATGTGGCTATTTGACATTATTCAAGTCTAAATGACTAAGTCATCAGCTTTGTCCCTAATTATAGCTTTATAATACTAACTAGGAAATCTCAACGAAATTCATTATAAGAACATTTGATATGGATATTAATACAAAATTTAATATATATTTTTATACAAAATTTTGTAAAATGAATATTTGTTTAAAATGATTTGACATCTAAATATAGAGTATTGAAAGCATCCTTAGCCTTATATTTTATCTTATCAGTGCTAATTATTTCTACCAGAACGATGTGCACTGGTTGTATTGGCAGTAGAAACACCACAAAACATATAATCATTAATCAATATAATTGGCCCCTATTATTTATAATGAACTCCTTTCTCTGTCAATGGAGACCATTTCTTCTGACAGAATTATTTATGTTCCAGAACATCAGGTTTGATGCTATCTGTACTTTTACTCTTTTACAGAGAACATTTTCCATACTTCAAAACAGCACCTGACGGTTGGAAGGTAAGATTTAATTTATACATTGTTCTATTATATGACATAAAGAGTGTACCAGGACTAGTTTAGAACAATGTAAGATAATGATATTGATGAAGATATCTACCTGTGTAGGTGCCTCAGTGACCAGGTATATTGGGGTAATATTAGGTGACAGGTGGCAAGGACCCGTCAGTTAGGCCTACTAGCAATCTCATTGGCTAAGAATGTGTCACATGATGAGATACAGGTATACAAATTTGATTACAGGTGTTCACCTGAAATCTATAGTCTATTTCAAAAAAGGTCGACATGATCTTTTGTTAGATAGATTTCTATATATTCTGTTTCCATGTGACATTGAGATTGTGCACTGGACCATTTGTAAGACATACTGCACTGCCTTGATAGGAGGAAGGTTGGGGTGTTATATATCCCAAAGTCTGACAGCACCGTACAGGTAATAAAGACTTTAGGGATAGGCTCTATGGGACTGTGCAGAGATTATTAGGTTACGATTCGATTCGTTGCCCAGCAAAAGGCTAAAAATAGAAAATGGAAAATTCACACGCTCCTGTCAGTTTTGAATACTGAATAGTACAAAATGCTGTACTAGTGCAGAATATAATGAAGATATTGGAAATATTTGTGTTACATGTAGACAATGTACACAAAAAATAATAAAATGCAAATGGAGATTCTTATATACTCTTTATTTCCCCAACTATCAATTAAAGCTTACATTCAGCAGACTATAATAGCAATCAATATATAAATAATGAAATAAAATTGAAATAGCTCAAAAATGTTGGAAATTTTTATGTGTTGTACAAATGAAATTTTGATAGTCAATACATATAAGTTTAGTACTTCCATCCTTAGATTCATTATTAAAATTAATGTTAAGATAATGTTACAGGAAGAAAAAAAATGTTAATCTAATTAATAAAGCAATTTTAATGATTTAATACTTAAAAAGCTTGGACAAGAAAAAAAAGATATCTGAAAATTTCTTTTCAAATCATAAATTCACAATTGATATAGCACATGGGTTATATATGTTTCAATACAGTATGTTGAAATTCTCTATTTTCAGAATTCGGTGAGACATAATCTGTCCCTAAATAAGTGCTTTGCTAAAGTAGAAACCCCTAAAGTGACTGGTAACAACAGTAAAAAGGGCTGTTTGTGGGCCCTTAACCCCGATAAGGTGGAAAAAATGGAAGATGAAATTGCAAAACACAGAAAGAAAGATTTGGATGCCATCAGGAACAGTATGGCTATGCCAGGTAAGTTTTTTTTTGTTTTTTAGTTAATTTACACAATATATATATACATGTAGCTGTCAGACAGCTATTGACTGTGAACTGTTGTTAGGGTGAAATCAGTATTTCATCATCCCTGAACTATCAATATTTTTGGTTGTTATATTGACTACACATACAAAATGTGACTCAGAGTTAAAGAGATCTTTTGATGTTTTTGATCAGAGGTTTCTCCCAAAAAATTGACCAATCAGAACTTTCTTCAGAAATTTAAAGTGCTTAGATAGGAGTTGACATCATGATCTATATTTAGAACAAGGTAATCAATACAATGAGGTTTGGGGTTTTTCCTGAAGTTCATATCGAGACTTGTATAATCATTCATTAACATAAAAATTGAATTAACTTTCTTGCAAAATTAAAATGAATTATCTAAAAAAAAAAAGGGGGGGGGGTAATAAATGTGTAACAGAATATGGTTTATAATTTTGTTGTCCTTGTGTAAAATATAAAATCATTTCTTATTTCACATTATTAAATTATGCTTTACATTCTAACAGCTAGCTGATTTTGTAATTTTAATATCACAAAAAGTTGCATCTGTTTTTATAACTAAAATTGAAGAGGATTTTCAAGGAGATATCAATGTATCACAATTAAAGCTAATAAGTAATAAAGAAATCAAATTTTGCAATAATTTTATAAAGGGGATACACAGTTTGCATCTTTGGGATGATTTGAAATGTATCTTTACTAGCTGTATACACTATTTAAATGTATATGCTAGGTATCGGCTCGGTCATAAACCTAAAGCATGTACTCGAATAAGTATTAAGAATCAGTTAGGATGTGTAATTGTATGCAGACTTGTAATATAATCGCTTATCAGTGAAGGTGTATGTGTAATAGCTGTCTAGTGTATATGTACAGATTTGTCCTAAACAAGTAAAGTATGATACCTAGGGCAGGGTACTTGCTCGTTAATTTCCCAAATTTGGCTTTGGTAAATATCAATCAGTTTTATTTTTAGCTTAACATCCACTAATTATATATAATTCCTTTATATGAAATAGTTAATCTGTCTCTACATATTCTAAATTTCTGATATTGTTTTGCAACTCCTCACAATTTCCTGGTACATTGTTAAGAATGGGTTGAAATACTTGAAAAGCTGGTTTAATAACTTAAGGACAAAGGTTGGAATGTACTTCCTGAGGCAGTAAGCTGGTCACCTGGTCCCTATCAGTGAAATCTACACATGTCCAGTAGGCCCCTATTATATAATAGTCATTAGGGGCTACACAAAGACTTCAAAGGCTAGCAGCTAAACAGGAATTAACACTTCACAAATTATCTGCCCTTTGAAGAACTCTTTCACAAAATAATGTTGTGGGGTAAAGTGTGACCAAGCTGGTCCACCTACAACAAAGAAAGAACAAACAAAGTTTAAAATCAATACCAGGGTTTGTCCTTGTTATTGTGTGGTATTCAGGGTCTGTCCAGGTATTGTTTGGTATTCAGGGTTAGAACAGGTGAAGGGAACAAAGAGATTTGTCATGAAATATTGATAAGAATTTACCTGTAGAAATATCTAAAATGGCTAGGAGAAAAAATAATAGTTTTACATCTCTGTGTACATGGAAATCCAAACAATTTCCATCTAAATTATTGATAAGAAAATAAAATGACATAGAGGGGGACAAAATAACCATTCCTGAAAATGTATACCTTTTCTAATAATGCATGAATGTAAGATGTGGATGTCCACTTATGATGTTGCGAGCATAGCAATGTTCTTTCCATTAATCAGCAGTAGTGAACTAGTTTAATTAAAAAGTCATTTACTTGTGAGATGAACCTTTTATGGATATATATGACCTGAACAATTATGTCTGTGTTCAGAGTAAACTAATTTATTAACTTAAGCAACATTTTTCTTATAAAAATTCAAAACCATATATGTATATAATTGCTGTGGTGTGTCCAGTATGAGCGTTACCTGTGGTTAAAAATAATTCTGATAATTAATCAGAAAGGGATAAAAGTTTTACAAATATCAGGAAATCATACAATAAGTTTGCTATTTCAGTTTGTTTTTAAATTCAACCTCAATATTCTGTAATGGGTACATGTTGTATAATTAACATGGGCTGAAAGAAGGAGGAACCAGCTTGGATGTTCTTTGTTTATTTGTCAGAGCGCTCAAGGAGGAGCTAGCCTGGCTTGTTCCTTTGTTTGTATCAGAAAGGGGGAGTGGCTAGGGAGGCGGGGTTTTCTTTGTTTATATATAAGCTCTGGGTATTTGCTTTGTTTATATCAACAGGGGGAGTAGCCATCCTGTCTATGACTGGCTGAGGGGGGGGGGTAACTCCTTTGTTTATTTCAGAAGGGGGAGTGGCCATTTCTGTCTATAACCAGCTGGGGGGGGGGGGGGCTCCTTTGCTTATATCTCACCCTCTATGTATTAGTAGACCCTGAGTCTCTTTGTTTACAAACAAAGTGTTTGGCCTTACCCCTGTTAATTGGGTTAAGATGTCTAGCTTGGGACTGTGTCAACAGTCTTTGATTAGCTTTAGTGTTTGTATAACTGACTCAGCCAGGATAAGCCTAGGCTTATTACAACACCTCTACTGAACAAGGGCAGTATAAATTGGCTGTGGTAATCAGGCTTTGATTTGGGAATAGGAAAATATAACTGATTCATGTTAGGTGTACCACTTAGGAAAGGGGGAAGGCATTTTAATAGCATAAACAGAATATTTATAGATCTGTATAAATTTTCTTTAAACTTTGGTTAAACTTCAAAACTTTCATTTTTACCCTGTTGCAAATAAAGCTAATTTTTGGTTAACATTAATAGATTCAGTCAGATGGGATATAGAATGTCACGAGAAAATAAGTTTTCAATGTTATAACCTCAAACAAGACACAAATTTCCAGTGTCTAACATTGTACACAAAGTAAAAACAATAGATGCATTATCCTACCCTGTATCATGCCTGTCTGTGAAGTTATAATGAAATTGTATAATGTGGTTATATATATAATTATAACCCATACAGGCTTGTCTCGGGTTACTACAAAGGAAAAGGAGTATTTTCTTTGTGTCAGTAACAGTAAGATTACCCCCTGCTGAGCCCCAATTATGTATAACTTATATAACAAGAAGTTGTGATCAAAGATGATTTAATTAACCAAATAGGCTCCAATAAACATTTAGAAAAAGAACTGATGACATCTAAAACCACATATCTCAGTAATATAGTAGTGACGGTGCAGACCCCTGTGTAAAACCACATTATTCAATAATATTACTGTATAGTGGTACATATCCCTGTGTTTATGTGTTAGCTGTGACAGGTGTGTCACTAGCTACCTGTAATTACACCTGACAGGTGACCACTGCCACTCACCTAGGTAAGTGGTCAACTAAAGGTATTCAGGTGTCACATTTATTGACCTTTCCACGTTAAATACCTGTACATGACACTTGAAACACTTACCATTGTCTGGTATTGGTGTGATAAGATATATTAACTTATACAAATATTTATATTTTGGATTACCCTCTAAAAAACTTTGTACTTGAAATATAATCAGTAATGTATAAGGAAGAGAAACAATGCTAAGCTTGCCACTGTAGGAATTAATTATGTAATAATATATTGTGAAAACAAAAGCCTGTTGTTTGTAAGTTAAAACTTACATAAACTCTCCGGTATATTTAGGTATGATTCTCTTAATGAAAATAGCAGGTAATATATTTCACATATTGGGCTAATATTTTGATAATTTTAATATCAAAATATTAGCCACACCGGTGAAAATATTTGGTTTTACTAAAGATACTTTTAGATGTTCTGTTTATTACAATATATTTTAGCAATATATACCGTGACAGCTTTTAATTTCTAGATTGTAGTTTGTAAGTAGTGTTTGGATAAGTTAATCAGATAAAGTGATATTTCTTTTTTTTTTAAATGAATATTTGCTATATAGTTCACTGATAAAAATGTTATAATTACATAACCTGATTCTTGGATTTGGGTTTGAAATACCTGGGTAGCAGAAATTTATAGATATCAGACTGTGACATTAACATTTTCAAGCACTATAGTCTGGACAAGCAAAATGCAGTGTTTATTATAACAAATATATTGAAATTCAAATAAATATCAATGAATTTCCACTAGTCCAGACCAAAATTTACTAGTCGTGGGCATAGGACTAGTGGCTTGACTGAGATATATATATATATATGTATATGCTTATTGCCAAGCATTGGACATGTTGACAGAATCATCAAAGCAACTTAAATACATCCATTAATTGACCCCTGGTCACCTAAACGCTGTGATAATGATATTTATCAATCAAACAAATCAATGCATGACATATTCTTCTTTGGATATACATGGATAATACCGGAGATATATATATCCACGTAAATAAAAAATCTCCACTAGGCACTAATCTCTGTCTGAGGGAAATGAATTAACCTTTTTAATGGATCTTGGTCATGGGATAACTATCACTAAAATAGCAAAGATGAAAATGAATCCAAATTTTAATGAAACAAAATCGCTTTTTATTATTTGAAAGGGCGAAAAATTAATGGCAGCTATACCAACCAAAGGAAGAGAATACAATGGCCTATATCAATAGGAGCCTTATTATGTCCTAGAAATATTAGTCCTGTAAAACAGTCTTCATCAAATTGAGTTGGTACGTTTAATGTATATTGAAATCTTTCAAGAGTAACCTCCCCTGCTTGTCCAGGGCAAAAAAAGCATTTCTGGAAAGAGATTGTTGTCTATTATATGGTGGGACGGCTTAAAGACTGTCTGAAAATTCATATTAAGGAGTTGTCATTTTTTGTTTGTAGAAAAATTGGAGCTAATTGAGGCCGGGAAAGCGGGACCAGTTGGGAGTCGGACTGAGGGGGAGAGGATCCTATCCCTGCCAGTAACCACGACACCGTCCACAACAACCACGCGTGTGCTGAAGATATCCACTCCAGTGGACTCGTCAATAAAACAGGAGGATTACCTCCATAGTATAGTGCTGGATGGGAGTTTGTCTCTGGACAACCCCTTACCCGACCTCACATTACAGGTAATGACCCCTGACCTCACATTATAGGTTATTACCCCTTACTCGACCTCACATTAAAGGTAGTGACCCCTTACCCGACCTTATATTACAGGTAATGACCCCTGACCTCACATTACAGGTTATGACCCCTTACCCGACCTTATATTACAGGTAATGACCCCTGACCTCACATTACAGGTTATGACCCCTTACCTGACCTTATATTACAGGTAATCATTTGAATGGTTGTTTAAGTGTTTTGTTAGCAGGTTTTAGTTTAGCTTAAGTTGTAGCTGTTCTTTCTGTTTGTAAATTCAGCAGTATATGATGTAGAGCTGTGTCAAATTTCTAAATTGTACATCCCAAAATCTCTTCATCATTTTGAAAAAAAGATCTAACGGTTAAATGGATGTTTCTATTTTACAGAATGGTATATGGGACGACCTATCAACAGACATGGAGTTACCACTGACTACAGCCTCAACACTTTCGCTGAATGCCTCACCGCTTACGATCCAATCTGTGGTGTCCTTAGGTAAGACAGACTTAAGCCACGCCCATCACAGCTTGTGGTATACTTAGGTAAGACAGACTCCAGCCACGCCCATCACAGCTTGTGGTATACTTAGGTAAGACAGACTCGAGCCACGCCCATCACAGCTTGTGGTATACTTAGGTAAGACAGACTCAAGCCACGCCCATCACAGCTTGTGGTATACTTAGGTAAGACAGACTCGAGCCACGCCCATCACAGCTTGTGGTATACTTAGGTAAGACAGACTCCAGCCACGCCCATCACAGCTTGTGGTATACTTAGGTAAGACAGACTCAAGCCACGCCCATCACAGCTTGTGGTATACTTAGGTAAAACAGACTCAAGCCACGCCCATCACAGCTTGTGGTATACTTAGTAAGACAGACTCAAGCCACGCCCATCACAGCTTGTGGTATACTTAGGGGGCCTATAGTTCTCCTCCCATCCGTCTGTCCACTGAAGCGAATTTATTCTTTTATGGATTCATCAAACTTCAAATACTTACAATTTAAATATCCTGGAAGAGTTTGAGTTTCAAGGTTGACAGGTCAAAGTCACTGTTGCTATTTATAGAAAATCATTGTCAGTACTCTAGTGGCTTTGTTTCATTGTGCACTTTCAACAACAGGCACATATTATAAAGCATTAAAATATATTTGATGAGTTTGATTTTCAGGGTTGTAACTTATCTAATGAATCATTGCATCTTTATAGCTTGTGGGGGCCTGTAGGGGACATATGGGGCCTGTAGGGGACATGTCGGGCCTGTAGGGGACATATGGGGCCTGTAGGGGACATGTGGGGCCTGTAGGGGACAAGTGGAGCCTGTAGGGGACATGTGGGGCCTGTAGGGGACATGTGTTGGTTTAACAGTTCCAAGTATACTTGTTTTCTGAGTTTTATTTTTATAATAGCAGTAAGCAACTCATTTGATATCAGAATTTGTGCAAGCTCTTTGAGAACGAATTAATCCTCTGATCAGCTATGATTCTAACCTCAGAATAGAGAATTATATTGAGAAATACTTAAAGATATACTTCTCCGTATTTAACTGTAGAAAAAAAATATGTAAAATTATAACATCCTGCATTTGACAATACTGACTGAATATACTTTATGCTTTCAGCTGGAGTTTCTGGAGCCTTTCAAGGTCAATTCACATGCTCATCCAGTCCCATGTTAACTCTTACCCAGAATGCAACAGTAGCTCCAGCATGTCACACGCCGTCCAAGATCCTGGAAGCTCAGATCTAGTCAGGGAAAGTCACTACCATGGTCATATACAATGTTACAAGGGAAGGGAGAGATATATTCAGACACCTGTGATTGGCCAAGTGTAAGGTCGTCTGTGATTGGCCAAGTGATCAACAATGTCAAGGTCATCTGTGTCTGGCCAAGTGTACGGTCATCTGCGATTGGCCAAGTGATCAACAATGTCAAGGTCATCTGTGATTGGCCAATGTCACAGGGGGGAGGGGATATTGTTGAATTAACATTCCATTGTATATCAGTTTTATTCTTGTCTTGCATGTGGGTCCACAGGACAGAGAATTTGATAGTATATGTAATATTCTTAGTAAAATTAATTCTTTGATTCATATCCAAGATGTTCAAAAAAGAAGTAATTCAAGATGAAAATACAAAAGAACTACCACAATTTATCCCAGCTTGTCAATGTCATGTACAATCTTCTAAACAGAGTAATCAACTATATAGCCCTGGTCTTCATGGAGAAATAATTCATTGGATAAAGATGCCTTAATGTTTACATAATGTAGGGAAACAGAGGATATGAATTAAATTGAATGTCCTGACAACAATATCTTCTCAATGATCAATAGAAGTTGTTCTGCACATGCTCACTGGAAGGGCTCTTCCAGTTTTATTATACTATGATGGTATAAATGGCATTTTTTGTAAGAATAAAATATCTTCACTTGATCATTCCCAAGAATAAAGTGATCTTTTTTAACCTTTACATCATTGTAATTTGTTTTGATGTACAGATTCCTATTTGTACAAAAGTGAAGAAAAAATTGTACAAAAAATAATTAACTGTTCGCTGAAATTTCTAAATGATCTTGTTTATTCTAAAATTAAACATTAATTATGTTGATCTCATTACAATACAGAATTCTTTGTGCTGTCAGACTTACAAATTGAGTTTCTATTGATGTTGTTAAAATGTTCTTGTTGACTTTTATAAGATTTATTTATGATACTAGACAATGTAAATATTAAAGCTAGAATTTTGATCTCGTAGATACCTCATGGTTACTAGAACCAGGTTAAAAAAAAATAAAACAAATTTGATTAATGTATTTAAAAGAACTTTTGATTTAAACATTTTTGTTGTCATGGGAAAATTTCAGTTTCTTTTTGCTGTATGAATACTTCCACATTGTGAAAATATATTTCTGAAAAAAAAAATTCCGTGAAAACATGGTTTGATTATGGTACCAAAAGAAAGAAAAACAAAACTCTAGATTCTTGACTCTTGTTTTAATACATTATACTTCTGTTTTAAAGGCTTTCATGTGAACAAATATTTGTCCAATATTTAAATTGGTGAAAAAATGTCATTGCAAATTAATAAGAAAATATATATAAGATATGAATGAATAGCGTTAGTTTGGCTAAATACTGATACCTCTGCTCTACTGGTTTATTTCTGATACCTTCATTTCCTTCCTATCTTACTTCATCCAGATTGGTGCATTTTTATTTTGCCTTTTGTTGTTTATATGTTTATTGTATATCAACTGTTTTATTCAGATAAACAAATTTATATGCATTATTTCTCAAAGTGATTTGGTTGCAAATGATATAAATGAAATGTTCCCTTAATTAGAACCATGAAATACACAAGGCCAATGAAATGTAGCTAGACAGTAAAAAATCAAGGGGATGGAGGGTTTCTATGACAATAACCTGTCCTTCTGCTCTACTTTACATCCAAAGATGTTTGGAAGAACTCAACAAAATCAGAAAATAAAAAAGAACATTTTAACTTATTAAATAGATTTTTTTTTCTCCTCTTGGAAAGAGTTATCATTGACAAACCTATTGCAGTAGTGTGAATAGTGTTGGTCTGTTAGCACCACCGGTGGCCCATCCTTGGTAACCAGGGGTTACACTCTCTTTCTCTCTCGAACCCCAGGAATATATCGTAGCAAAATCAGACCCTTTGACATCAAAACATCTAGGGGTCGCGTAATGGTGAAATTGGCTATTAAGTCGGGCTTCACTCCTCTACAAATTCAAAGGGCAGGTATTGACCTAGTGATTGACCAGGATTTTTTACCGGAGACTGTGAAATAGTTAAACGTGTTCCCTTAAGTGTACTCTGCCATAGTTTAGGGGTGTAGAGAGTGAGAGTGAGTGTAAACACTGGGTATCAGGAATGCCTGTGTTCATAATGACATTGAGAATTTTACCAGTTATTTGTGTATTTTATGGAAAGTATGTCTGACAATGTTGAGTGGACAGATTTCCTTGAATCAGATTCCCGTGGCCATATTTACCCTAATATGGTCCCTTGCATAATAGCACTAGTCTCTGCCATGCTAACAGGGGTACTGTATGTTTTATAGACCTCTGTCATGCTAACTGAGGTACTGTATGTTTTATAGACCTCTGCCATGCTGTATGTTTTATAGACCTCTGCCATGCTATCTGGGGGCGCTGGATGTTTTCATAGACCATACCTATATGACTTGTCAGGGATATTATTCATATAGTATGTCAGCTTCAGATGCCAAGATTCTTTTTAAAGTATTTCTGTGGAAGGTGTAGTGTGGCACATGTACACGGGCCCTTTGCACATTTTATAATATTATAATTTGTCTGAAGTAGAAAAATATGAGTTGCTTGTCATACTTGAGGTCGCGGTCATTTGATTCTGATCGGTGGCGAAGATGAAAAGAGCATGACTCTTGCTCTAGGGATGTAATGAGTCCACTCAACCATTAAAAACAAACAATTTTGAAGCATCCCGAGACCTTACTCCGTTCATTACCACTTTCTGAGACAAGGGCGCCTATTATGGTGAATATGGTCCCAGACAAATATTATTGTGACAGATTCGTGTTAGTGCATGTTTATAAACCTGTGTGTGGAGTGTTCGTGTGGTCATCCCAAATCGTAAAGCCCTATATAGAAATATTCCACAAAAATGTTCACTTAAATATATTAATGTACTTTATAAATTTTGATATCGACATATAAATGTCTGTCTGAAGGTGTGTTGATTTTTACATTTATGTATATATGTATAGATAATTGAGGCAGCAATATACTGTAATTTATTAAATAACTGTGCTATATAGAATTATGTTTAGTGTCATGCTCAGAGCACAGAGTTCTCTCCTCTTGTCCTGGTCTAGAGAAATTCTGTTGCTCCGAAGAGATAAATTGTTCCTTAATCCAAATGATACCCCATTGTGTTCATCCATTGCTTCATTGCATTAAACTGAAACATTTCCCTTTCATTGAATTGGGCTGTTTGAAGAATCATCAGTTAAGATTTGAGGGTCTGACGTCATGTTAAAAAAAAAAAAAAATTCAATTTAAACGTTTTGAGTGTCAAAAGATCCCTGTTATATTGGCATTGTAAAAAGAAAGAGAAAAACTGCGCAAATAAGAAAAAAAGGAAAATTCTCAGGTTTGCTTGACTATGGTCAGGTGTTAGGCTATACATCAACTGTATTCTGTCCGACTAGTTTGTAAGATTATTTATTTACCAGTTGTGATCAAAAGGTGAAGGACCGATCTAGACTATGCAACGACATGCTGACAAAACTCAGGAAATGTTACTGTTGATCTAACAAGTGCCTGTGTAGAGATTATATGTTATATCCTGTGATCGCGTGCATTAGTTTTACCCAGAAATATTTTCAGTTTCAAATCAATTCAAAATTCGTTAATGTATTACTGTCTAGGATATTAAAACTTTCAAACGAAGGATGAAGAAATTATCAATTTTTTTTTAAGATATAGTAAGACGTTTGAAGATGAGAGGTTAGTTATATTGGTATTTAATGAAAGCATTGGTTGATTCCTGTTTATATATAATGTGGAGTGCCAAATCGATATGCTCAATTTTCGCATAATGATGATTGTGACGTTAGCAGTGTGCAGAAAAATTGAGAATTTTTAATATGTATATAAACTTTGTATGAATGAGATTGTATATAATATTACGAGTGGTAAATTTTAGCTGTGTGTGAGAGTGGGGAGCAGGTGTAGGCCACCAAGTGGTCGGATTATAAACCTGATAAACAGATTTTTTTCATTTAGTTTAGCCAACCCACGACTCGATAGTTACATCAAGTTGTTATTAACTTACTCACCTTCTCTTTGTCATGAATCCATTGTGAACTGTTTTCGTGGGAAACATTGTAAACTGATTAAATGGAAACATATTGGGGATCAAGATGAATAGATTAAATAATTGAATTAACTCAATCCTGAAATTTCAGTATGAACTATTCCAACCTTTTAATTGGAAGAGTTAAAATGTGTCTTCAGGGGTTAATAAAATGAATAAGTCAGAATTCTGCTGTTTTACCCATTATTATCATTAAAACTAAAACTTTTGTCAGAAAGTGGGTAATTTGCAAACTATTTATTTGGTTGTTTTGTACATTTGTGGAAAGTATGAAAAATGTTAACACATGAAATAGTTCCTGGTATTGTTGTACATGATTTATATCAGTTATGGTAAAATGGCAGGGTTCTCGCTAAGTTCCAAATTCCTCTAAACATGGGTTGGGTGATATCTATGTGTTCCATCCCATATTGTAAAGCTTCGTCCCTTTTGATACATACTGGAATAGCCCAAGTCATTGTGAAGACCAGTTCATTGTAGTCTTGTGTGGGTATAAAGATTGTGTTATGTATGATATTGTGCTTGTAGACCTATTTTATTATAAATCAGCCAATCAGATTTTCGTTACTAAGTGTTTTTTTCTTTCTTCACCGATAAAACTAATACAATCTTGTCACCCTATTATAATACAACACTAATTATATCATCCTATTATAATGCAAAATACATCACCCTATTATGATACAACACAAATTATATTATCCTTTTATAATACAACATAAATTACATCATCCTATTATAATACAACACAAATTACATCATCCTATTATAATACAACACAAATTACATCATCCTATTATAATACAACACAAATTACATCATCCTATTATAATACAACACAAATTACATCATCCTATTATAATACAACACAAATTACATCATCCTATTATAATACAACACAAATTACATCATCCTATTATAATGCAAGTTACATCACCCTATTATAAAAAACAATGATTAGTATTTGTACTAGAGATTCAAGTTTCTTAACTGCTTAAAACAAAACTTTACTCAATTCCAAAAAATAATCTTAATTTGTCCTTCAAGCAATTGTTGAAAATCATTCAAATGGGGGGGTTAAGATAAAAAGATTACACAGCTATGGAATTTGGTTTGAACAGAACACACATTTTTTGCATCTTTATATAGACTTCACTACGCTTCGTATTATTAGTTTCCAGTGTTTTTAATTGATTTATCATGTTTAGTTTTACACCTACACTGCCCAAGTGGAAAGCGCCGATGAGCGACCACAAGATCATCCCTTGTCCAGAGCCACTAAATCTATGTGTTCAGTTTTATCTAGTTTTTTATTTGTTAACCTTGCTGATTTGTAAACCTGATTGATAGAATCTATATAGGGCAAAGTGAATTTTGCCTTTAACAAAATAATAAAAAAAAGATATTTTGATAATTTTGTATTTTGAGTTTTTCTTGCTTTTACAACAGTTGACATTTGTTTTTATTGCTGAGGAGTATTTGTGGAAAATACTGGTAAAGATAATTTTATTTCCAAAATAGAACGGACAAACATAGGGATTACTCCGTACCCCCTAAAGCTGTAAGTAAAACTTACCAGTCAATTGGTATACTATGTTTTCAATGATAGATGTTGACTGCCAACAAAACGAAAGGGTTGCAGAAACGCTGGTGATGATTGGTGGTCTTCATCATGCTCTCATTCGCAAACCCATCTATTTCTTTGTACCGACATAAAATCAAACTTTATTGGTGCGCCTTCCTTATTCTCATTAATGGACCTTCTTTATGCTAATTGGTGCGCTTTGTTTATGCTCATTGGTACACCAGTTTATGCTCATTCAGGTGTGCCAGTTCATGTTCATATGTACACCAGTATATGTTATTGGTACACCAGTATATGTTATTGGTACACCAGTATATGTTATTGGTACACCAGTTTATGCTATTGGTACACCAGTTTATGCTATTGGTACACCACTTTATACTATTGGTACACCCGTTTATGCTATTGGTACACCAGTTTATGCTATTTGTACACCAGTTTATGCTATTGGTACGCCAGTTTATGTTACTGGTACACCAGTTTATGCTATTGGTACACCAGTTTTTGCTCGTTGGTACACTCGTTTATGTTATTGGTACACCAGTTTATGCTATTGGTACGCCAGTTTATGTTACTGGTACACCAGTTTATGCTATTGGTAGGCCAGTTTATGCTATTGGTGTGCCAGGTTATGCTCATTGGTACACCAGTTTATACTATTGGTGTGCCAGTTTATGCTATTGGTACACCAGTTTATGTTATTGGTACACTAGTTTATGCTATTGGTACACCAGTTTATGCTATTGGTACGCCAATTTATGCTATTGATACACCAGTTTATGCTATTGGTGCACCAGTTTATGCTATTGGTACACCAGTTTACGCTCGCTGGTACACTAGTTTATGCTATTGGTACACCAGTTTATGCTATTGGTACACCAGTTTATTGTGTCGCCTCCGACGGATGTCGGAAAGGCGGCACATAGGGGTTACTTTTCCGACGGCGGCGTCAACAATGTTAAAGTTTTGCGTTTAGCTCTGTTTCTGACAAAGTTACATCAACCAAACTTCAATCATAGCTGAAGCATGGGTAGTAGAGCCTACTGGGCTAAAAAAATCCTGGATTTCTGCTTTTTTGGGGTAAAAATCTCAAATTTCTGGAATTACAACGTTAAAGTTTTGCGTTTAGCTCTTGCATATTAGGCTGTTACTGACTAAGTATAAAAGCTACAGCAACCAAACCTCATTCATAGATGAAGCAGGGGAAGTAGAGCGTACTGGGCTAAAAAAAATCCTGGATTTCTGCTTTTTTGGGGTAGAAATCTCAAATTTCTGGAATTACAACGTTAAAGTTTTGCGTTTAGCTCTTGCATATTAGGCTGTTTCTGACTAAGTATAAAAGCTACAGCAACCAAACTTGGTATGTAGGTGTATATGACTCAACCAACACTATCGCACCTTCCGTTTTATGATTCAACAAAATGGCCACCATATCCTTGCCACTGATTGGTCGAAATTTAGATATTGTCCGATCTCACTCAAAATTGGTATGTAGGTGTGTTAGGACTCTACAAACACTATCGCAACTTCTGTTTCTTGATTCAGCAAATTGGCCGCCATTTCCTTGCCACTGATTGGTCAAAATTTTGATATTGTCCGATTTCACTCAAACTTGGTATGTAGGTGTATTAGGACTCTACAAAAACTATCGCAATTTCCGTTTCATGATTCAACAAAATGTACGCCATTTCTTTGCCACTGACTGGTCAAAATTTCAATATTGTCCGATTTCAATCAAATTTCATTTATAGGTGAATTATGACTCTACGAACACTATCACTATTGACAAAGCGGGAAAGGCAACACATATAATAACGCGTAATTTTTGTGCTCATTGGTACACCAGTTTATGCTATTGGTACGCCAGTTTATACTATTGGTACACCAGTTTATACTATTGGTACACCAGTTTACGCTCGTTGGTACACCAGTTTATGTTATTGGTACACTAGTTTATGCTATTGGTACACCACTTTCAGCTATTGGTACGCCAGTTTATGCTCATTGGTACACCAGTTTATGTTCATTGGTACACCAGTTTATGCTCATTGGTACACCAGTTTATGCTATTGGTGTGCCAGTTTATGCTCATTGGTACACCAGTTTATGTTCATTGGTACACCAGTTTATGCTATTGGTACACCAGTTTATGTTATTGGTACGCCAGTTTATGCTATTGGTAAACCAGTTTATGCTATTGGTACGCCAGTTTATGTTATTGGTACACCAGTTTATATTATTGGTAAACCAGTTTATGTTCATTGGTACGCCAGTTTATGTTATTGGTACACCAGTTTATGTTATTGGTACGCCAGTTTATACTATTGGTACACCAGTTTATGTTCATTGGTACACCAGTTTATATTAATTGGTACACCAGTTTATATATTTCATTTGTACACCAGTTTATGTTCATTGGTACACCAGTTTATATTAATTGGTACACCAGTTTATGCTCATTGGTACACCAGTTTATGTTCATTGGTACACCAGTTTATGATCATTGGTACACCAGTTTATGTTATTGGTACGCCAGTTTATACTATTGGTACACCAGTTTATGCTATTGGTACACCAGTTTATGCTATTGGTACACCACTTTATACTATTGGTACACCCGTTTATGCTATTGGTACACCAGTTTACGCTCGTTGGTACACCAGTTTATGTTCATTGGTACACTAGTTTATGCTATTGGTACACCACTTTAAGCTATTGGTACGCCAGTTTATGCTCATTGGTACACCAGTTTATGTTCATTGGTACACCAGTTTATGCTCATTGGTACACCAGTTTATGCTATTGGTGTGCCAGTTTATGCTCATTGGTACACCAGTTTATGTTCATTGGTACACCAGTTTATGCTATTGGTACACCAGTTTATGTTATTGGTACGCCAGTGTATGCTATTGGTAAACCAGTTTATGCTATTGGTACGCCAATTTATGTTATTGGTACACCAGTTTATATTATTGGTAAACCAGTTTATGTTCATTGGTACGCCAGTTTATGTTATTGGTACACCAGTTTATGTTATTGGTACGCCAGTTTATACTATTGGTACACCAGTTTATGTTCATTGGTACACCAGTTTATATTAATTGGTACACCAGTTTATATATTTCATTTGTACACCAGTTTATGTTCATTGGTACACCAGTTTATATTAATTGGTACACCAGTTTATGCTCATTGGTACACCAGTTTATGTTCATTGGTACACCAGTTTATGATCATTGGTACACCAGTTTATGTTATTGGTACGCCAGTTTATACTATTGGTACACCAGTTTATGCTATTGGTACACCAGTTTATGCTATTGGTACACCACTTTATACTATTGGTACACCCGTTTATGCTATTGGTACACCAGTTTACGCTCGTTGGTACACCAGTTTATGTTATTGGTACACTAGTTTATGCTATTGGTACACCACTTTAAGCTATTGGTACGCCAGTTTATGCTCATTGGTACACCAGTTTATGTTCATTGGTACACCAGTTTATGCTCATTGGTACACCAGTTTATGCTATTGGTGTGCCAGTTTATGCTCATTGGTACACCAGTTTATGTTCATTGGTACACCAGTTTATGCTATTGGTACACCAGTTTATGTTATTGGTACGCCAGTGTATGCTATTGGTAAACCAGTTTATGCTATTGGTACGCCAGTTTATGTTATTGGTACACCAGTTTATATTATTGGTAAACCAGTTTATGTTCATTGGTACGCCAGTTTATGTTATTGGTACACCCGTTTATGTTATTGGTACGCCAGTTTATACTATTGGTACACCAGTTTATGTTCATTGGTACACCAGTTTATATTAATTGGTACACCAGTTTATATATTTCATTGGTACACCAGTTTATGTTCATTGGTACACCAGTTTATATTAATTGGTACACCAGTTTATGCTCATTGGTACATCAGTTTATGTTCATTGGTACACCAGTTTATGATCATTGGTACACCAGTTTATGCTATTGGTATGCCAGTTTATGTTATTGGTACACCAGTTTATGTTATTGGTACGCCAGTTTATACTATTGGTACACCAGTTTATGCTATTGGTACACCAGTTTATGCTATTGGTACACCACTTTATACTATTGGTACACCCGTTTATGCTATTGGTACACCACTTTATGCTATTGGTACACCAGTTTATGCTCATTGGTGTGTCAGTTTATGCTCATTGGTGTGCCAGTTTATGTTATTGGTACACCAGTTTATGTTATTGGTACGCCAGTTTATACTATTGGTACACCAGTTTATGTTCATTGGTACACCAGTTTATATTAATTGGTACACCAGTTTATATATTTCATTGGTACACCAGTTTATGTTCATTGGTACACCAGTTTATATTAATTGGTACACCAGTTTATGCTCATTGGTACACCAGTTTATGTTCATTGGTACACTAGTTTATGATCATTGGTACACCAGTTTATGCTATTGTTATGCCAGTTTATGTTATTGGTATGCCAGTTTATGTTATTGGAACGCCAGTTTATACTATTGGTACACCAGTTTATGCTATTGGTACACCAGTTTATGCTATTGGTACACCACTTTATACTATTGGTACACCCGTTTATGCTATTGGTACACCACTTTATGCTATTGGTACACCAGTTTATGCTCATTGGTGTGTCAGTTTATGCTCATTGTGTGCCAGTTTATGTTCCTGGTAATGTTTTCCTTTGTTGATATTTTGTGGACCCTTGTTTAATCAATTTTGTTTGATGATTTTGGTGATGATTCGGCATTCTCTGGAATTTTTTTTTATGTTTTAGTTTTGGAGGATGCGAGGTTGACTTATATCAACAGGAAGGGTGTTATCGTTAAAGTATAACATATTTACCATTCCACTTGGTTTTAACCATTGGGACATAAGAATTTGTTTAAACTATTTTGGCTAAACTAAGGTAATTTAAAACTTTTGTATTTCTTTTCCTAAAAAATTATTTAGACCGTCTTAAGTTTAAAACACCCCGAAATATATTTTCAAAAACCAATTGAAGCAATTCATCTGGTTTTGAACAGTGGTTTAATATCATTATACATTGCAAAAGGCCGTGATATATGTGCTGATAATTCTTTTGTTCATGATTTGTCGAGTTTGAATTATGGTTTTATTGACATTTTAGTATTATTACCCCCACTCCACCACCATCCCCTACGCTATATCAGTGGGATTTCGTATATCCAGAGTAAAACGAAGAACGTGATGGCGTTGTAACCTCGGCGGTGACGCTGAGTAAGTGGTTATGATGGTAGTAAACAAAGAAGACGTGTACATAAAGCATTGTCAACTTGTCAAACCTGACTTTGTTAACAAACTCGAACGAGATATAACGAATCAATAGATAAATAAAAAACAAACACTAGTTCAACTGAAACACTGGCGTAAGCCCAGAAACATGTATCAATTTAATTCTCATAGCCGTGTAACCAGAACCGCTTCGTTTTGATATAATAAAAACATTTCTAAGCGGAGATAACTCTGTAGGCCTTAACTTGATCTTAAACGCGCCTTATCTGATGGATTGCCTGAGGGGAGTCCTAGTATCAATCCATGACCCTATGTGCCCTCGGAGGATGAGCTACTTGCAAAGAATAAATTCCTATCCCTATTTGGTATGTGAACTTCTGACCAATTGCTTTAATTAAAAGAGTTGATTGATGCCGACAACCCTGATGAGCAGGTACTATACGGTCCGCGGGTGTCTGGGAATTTGTTATAGTAGCTTATTGTGGACCTAAATCAGAGTAATTTTACATTTGGAAAATAGATCTAAACCCACAGAAGTGTAAAGCTAGGTCCAAAACTAGCTGTAACAAATTATCGTGCACCTGAGGTACAGCACGGTCGAGGAATAGAACTCGGATCGTTTTTGGTAATTTAAAAGGCAACTAGTTGCTCGATGGAGCCGTTTTTAGCGCTAAAACATTGTTTTTAGCCGCTTATGTGATCAGATTCTGAGAGATATGCTAATGATGGTGATATTATCCCTGGTTCAGGTGTTAAGCAAAAGCCAAAGTATGTGATATGTTAGTAATGTGTAGGTCTACGGTGTTTTGGTATTATTGTTCCTGTAGTGTTCTATAACTAGTCTGTGCTTAATAAGATCAAAATATCGTTATGTAAATGGCGGATTAGAATACTGTAAAAGTGGGCTTTTTCGTGGTGTTGAATTTTCGCTTATTCCGCTTGCATTAAATATGCGCAAACATATCTGCACGCGAACATAATTATTAACGCTACTCAAAAGCTACATTGTCTATTGGTATTATAGTCACACAGTACAAAACAGCTCGATTGATAGCGCGAAAATTTCCACACCGCGAACACTTTAGAGGCTGACTAAGCCAAAAAAATCACACGCAAAAATATCAAATTTTACAGTATACATAAGATTTTCTTAGTAGCACGGACTTAAGATTAATCAGGTCCGTGTTAGTAGTCATATATATAATTATATGCACAACCTTATTGTAGCGGATAAGCTTGCATGTACTGCAGTCCCGAAGATCGAAAATTTGACACTCACTATGGACCGATTTTTTACGCTTCGTTTTTAAAAAAATGTAATTTAAATAGTAATAATATTCACAATATAATAGATATACGATATCATAAGAGATTGACCGACTCATACAACTAGCGATGTATATCTCATAAGATATATATAGAGATATATACTTGTCCAAAACTATCCATAATTATAATCATGCTACATCAAATCTTGTTCAATAGTCTTCTAAACTTGTGAAGCTACTGAGTTTAGCGCTACAATATGAGATCTAGATCTGACACGCTATATAAACAGAGAGTCGGTTTTAGCAGGGACGTCCCTGGTTTTAGTTACAGTCGTACATGTTAACAAGCATGAGATATACATGTGTATAATACATATATATTTTTTGCAATGATAATAATGATTAATGTTGCTATTATACTACTGCATCGTTCATTCTCCTGTGGCCAGTTTAACATTTTGTATATATGTAAATATCCTGTATATTATATGTTTACACTGATAAGTCGTAAGACTAAAAGTCAATAAAGAACTTGAACTTCTTGAACTTCTTCTTATTTTGAACTTAAAACAATGAACAGTATCTCTCTAGAGTTATATTACTATCGGTTGATATTAAAAGGAAACTTTTGGGTAAAGACCATTAGTGTAAATATACACTTCTATATATCGAAATTTCTTCTTTTTTTTTTAAAGCACGTCTACGAAGGAGGCTATCGTTTTGCCCGGTGTGTGCCGTATTGCACAGATGTATAGTCCTATTACGCTCTTCTTTTATCATAAATATATATCACCTCTAGTACACAGGGACCTGAGGATTTATTACAGCTAGGTTTGGACTTACTTGGGGGGGGGGGGGGGGGGGGTAGATCCATTCTTATCAAAAATTGCCCCACCTTCCCCAAAGTGTAAAATTACTAATTTAAACTCATTAGTTCAGGTCCTAGCTGTAACAATTTCTCAGGTCCCTATGCTCTGGTGTGTAGTCGGAGATGTTCACACAAGGAGAAGATCCTTAATTTTAAAACACAAGAGGGCAATACATCGGTGTTGGGCTAAAATTAAAAGACACGCATCCTTAAGAAGTTATAATTCACGCTGTGATGAACTTCCGTGACCTATTGAACTTCGACAAGTTGTTTACAAGTCTGTGTGAGGTAGCACGTGTTTCGTGCCCTCTGTTTAAACTCTCACTACAGGTACAGAGTACAGCCAATGAACGACAGCGTACCATACTGTTACGGAGTGTCGTTACTTACAAACCTTTTTGCCACGTATTATTTTTGAGCGATAATTTACCGACAGAACATTTCAAGATGAGCGAGGAAGACCAGAAATATTATAAAGACGAGTACGATAATTACGACGTGGAGCAGGACAAACTCGTCCACTCCAGTCACAGCGGTAAGGGACGGTCAAAGAAGGAGAAGGACCAGCACCATCACCCCGACCCCAGCGGCCACACCAGGAAAAACGTCCAGAAGCTCGTCAACAATGCACACAACCAACGGGACCCTCCAAAACAGTAATCTGTCCAGGTAAGCTCACTATCTTGTTAGAATCATTTTCGTCATCGTTACTTTAAAACTGGTATGTGCTGACATGTACATGTATGCATATCGCCTTGTACACCGGCTTTCTCTATAATAGACCCACTGGTAACACTAGTCAGCTAAAATTGTGTTGACATCACAGATTACGGATACCCGCAGGCTTGATTAATTTGTCATACACATAGTAGAAGGTGACACTAGTACTTCAAGGCATTTATCGTATATGTGCGATCTTTTATTTAGAAGGGACTTTAGGAAATTTAGAAAACTACAGACAAAACGTCACAGAATAACAACATATGGCTGCAGTGCTGACTAGGCCTATTACGTAGATTCGATAGTAGGTTTGTTGTAATTGTTGTTTACAACACATCTTCGCTGGCTTAGCTAGTTCATCAACAGATGTCAGTATTTACACTGTACACTAACTTTATCTGATATCGCGTTGTTAGATTATTGACATAAAATATATGTAAATATCTCCGAGAGAATAGCTCGTACTTGATAGATTTAGTGAGCATTTCATAGACCTACTAGATATTATATTAGTGTGATTAGATCTAACGTCACATACTTTTGTCCTGGCTCACAAACACCGACGGAATCTTGATTGATCTATATCAAAATCACCGTCTAATCGGATGTTCAGTAATATTCAATCATTGATGATTGTTTATAAATTCAAATTTTATTGCACAATTATAATTTCATAAGTATACTGTAATTTGATGACAATGCAAGAAATATAAATAGACTAGAATATTATATTATACTAGGTGCAAGCCACTCTCCTTAGTATGTTTATGAATAGTTCTTTGTATTTATAATCTGAGAGTTATTAGGTGACAAAATGGTAATAAGCTTTCATCTTCTGGTGTAATTAGTTCCATTTTGTCGAGATGCATTTCTCGAATATTGCCATATAGAGGGCATTTATAGAAAAAAGTGCACTTCATTTTGAATAGCATTACACATTTTACATTCTTTAAATTGTCTTGGTAACCATTCGTTGTCTTGGTAACCATGTTATTTACCAACCTCATTATGTGAGCGCACTATTAAGTTGGTGTTTATTGTTTTTAGACGGGGCTGTAAAGACTTGGGACTTTCGATAATGGACCTGGATGTCGGATTTCGTGCAAATGCTGAAGGTCAGTCTCCCACGTGAGTTTGTCACGTGCTGATATAATTGACCAAACTGACTTGATTACCTGCATCAAGGTGACGGATCGCCAATCACGTGATCTCAATAAGTTGTAATTGTGAGTCTGTCTAGTGGTGTTCTGGATCGGAGGACTGGAAGCTGGAGGAACTCCTCAAACGTCACAAAAATGAGAAAAGATGACTTAATGTACTTATTTTGTTGTTAAATTGTTTTCTTTTTAAATCTTTGCGTTGTTGCTTTATTTATTGCCCATATCTTCAAAGGCTGTACTATATATTGAAGCCTATTTAATTCTACATGATGTATTGAACAGCGCAAGCTGGTAAAGCCGAGATTTCTGCACGACTCCGACTGGAGTGGTTTATAGAAATCAAACACATGTAGCTAAGCTTATAGGGGAAAACTAGGCGAAATTCAAGTTAAAATGTAATGCAAAGTTCTAACAAATCCACACTTTTAGCTGTTCAGATTTCATTGTCAAAGGCCAAGTAAATATAGTATCTAATGTATTTTTGGCAGAAGGTGACATACATAGGACTGGATAATTAACCCTGTGTAGAGACATATCTATACAACAGTATATATTGTGTCTGCCCTATGTTAGATTTCAAAAGTTGCACTAAGATTTAAAGAAAAGTTATAGTCTACCGTCAGTATGATGTGACCGGGCGAAATACTATGCTGGTTGCCTTCGTCCATCCCCGATACCCAGGAGTTACGTCCACCTACGCCTTTTAGAGCGTAGGTGAGCGTAACCCCCTGTATATCGAGATAGCACTATAAAATCGGCATCAGAACACAAAACATTCCTGACCCCAGCACACATGTCTCCGAAACGCAACATAAACGGAGACACCAAATGAAACTAAACTAACCGCGAGAAGAATCTGCTATAATCTATATAGATAATAAAGAAATCTTATATTCCCACAGGTGCAATATTTGGAACATACGTTTTTCGGTCCTATAAATTAGAACGATTGCTCAGAGATGATCAATCGTCTTTATAGGACCAATGATGTCTTAATAGAACCCATGATGTCTTAATAGGACCAATGATGTTGCGGAAAGGTTAATTAGATCGATACATGGTAAAACAAGTGACTGATTGATTATGAACTAAACGGTTTATAATACCTCGGTCAATGGTTGTGTACGTATAACTGGAGATGTACGCCCGGTCAGGGACTCGAATCCCGGAAATATACCTGTTTGTTCAGATGGATTTCTCTCATCATTCACATACCCCTTTTACCTGTCCAAGATTTCTCTGTCACCCCTAGGGTATTAGGGATACCACGAGCTGACGAAAATAATGTAATTTGACGTCAGGACAAACAATGTAATGACGTCACGACCACGACAACAATAAAATGACGTCACAACAACAACACCGCCAAGTCAACAGTTCAATCACGCCACGTCAGCATTGTGTTGCATTGATACTTTCGTAAAAAAAAATCAAAATTGATCATCTCCTACCTCGGATGTTGTGACAAGAACATCTCCAACCCTCGGGGTGATATTATTGATCGTCTAACCCTGGGGGTAGACAACCAAGAATATCGCCCCTTGGGTGGAGATTTCTCGGTCACACCCTCAAGGTAGGGGAACATTCTATTAATCCTCGAAAATTTGTATCACGAAACTCTTGGAGGCTTCAAAGCATGAAGGAAAGTACTCGAAAACATGTCGTTTTATACAATTGTATAATTTTATTTTAAACGTTTTACATTTGATCTTTTGAATAAGCTTCCGTCATCATTAATTATGATCGTCCTAGTATAATCCTTGTAGAATTCGGCTGAAAATGTTGAAGTTTGACGGAGGGTAAGTCCTCTAAAGCTGCTGGCCAGTACACATCCTCTGTTGTCTGAGTAGAGAACGTGAGAGAGACACAACCGTAGAAGTACGAGATTTCCATCAGCGTTACTTAACGAATGAATGTGCGATTCATGGAATATGTGTATAAAACAAAAGTTGTAATGGCCTAATGAATACTGAAAAAATATATTTAATCCCTCAAATTAAGATTTTATCCACCACCCCCACCCCCCAGTTGTAGACTAACCAAAAATTACAAAAGAGTATGCATGTGTTTTTGTATGGTTATACATGGAACAACGCTACAGAAAACATCGTGTTTTGGCGGGAAAATGGATAACTTCCGGTTGTAGTCCTAGCAATGTCAGCATGGCAATTAAACCACCATAATTAAGTACATTTTAGAATAAGTATTTAGTAAAATTTGTACAAGTCGAATTGTATCGTCATATAAATTTAGCTTTTAAAACCTAGCAATATTGGCATAAATGGAGTGCGCCATCTGTTACGTCATTGTAGTTTACCAATACGTAGTGATGGGGTTACCTTGGTTATATATTGTCAACGAGTTCTTGCATGCAGGATGTAAATATAACCAATTAGCGTCAATCGGAAGTTACTGATGTTGTTAAAGTGTACGTTGCATTGTGTCCCACCCCTTCCCGTTTCAATGTGCAAGCACATCACTTCTTTATACAACGGTCAAGAAATTAGTATACCCCGGACATCATTTCGTTTCAGGGTTGAAAGACCAAGGTCACCGTTTAGATTTGGGACCACTAAAGACTGCTATCACAGGAAATGAGTTATAAATCCTTTATTCAGTTATACAAGAGTATACAGTAAGAACACGAATGGGTTATGTAAGCTCTGTTTTGGCCCCAAAGTGAAGGATGTCGAAAGCCACCAATAGTTTGCTGGGAATGTACAATCTCCCCTACACGGGAACACTACGGAAACTAAAACTCTCAACACCATCTCACAGGAGGGAGCGAGGGATAGGATTGAATTCTATAAAACAATCAATGGAATATACTATACATAATTTTGGGTTTTGTGAAACTACGGATAGATGTGGCGTCAAGGCAAAGCAGTTGAAGAAACTCGCAACAATCTAGGACATCCCCGAGGAGCAACAATCTAGGACATCCCCGAGGACCAACAATCTAGGACATCCCCGAGGACCAACAATCTAGGTCATCCCCGAGGAGCAACAATCTAGTACATCCCCGAGGAGCAACAATCTAGTACATCCCCGAGGAGCAACAATCTAGTACATCCCCGAGATCCCCGAGGACCAACAATGTAGGACATCCCCGAGGACCAACAATCTAGTACATCCCCGAGGAGCAACAATCTAGTACATCCCCGAGATCCCCGAGGACCAACAATGTAGGACATCCCCGAGGACCAACAATCTAGTACATCCCCGCGGACCAACAATCTAGGACATCCCCGAGGACCAACAATCTAGGACATCCCCGAGGACCAACAATCTAGGACATCCCCGAGGACCAACAATTTTACTATCAGACAGCCTTCCAAAAACGAAGTAGCATCATTCCATAATGTTTACCGTCAAAACTACACTGGACAACCCATGGACATATATTCTATCAGTAACAGTTAAAAAACACTTAGAATGGTTCGGTTCCTATTTTTCTGGTTTCCCCATATAACGAAATATCACCATATAAAGAATTGCTGGAACTTCCCACATACCGAAATATATAAGCCGAGTACAAACCTTCCCCCGGTGGCTATAATGATCAGAGTTATCACTTACAACAAAATATACATCCCCGGTGGGATTCGAACCCACGACCTCCGGATTAGAAGTCCGGCGCGCTATCCACTGCGCTACGGGGACTACATATATATTGCAGGACGCGGGTTTAATTCCCGCCATGTTGTCTTCAACAGCTCATAAACATATCTCTAAGATCAATACAGCGTACTTCGTTTGAAAGCTTTTGATTTACGTTATAATTAGATTTATCTGTTAATTTACATTATTTAAAATTCATCAGTTAACCGTCTCTTTGACATGGCTTTTGGTAAGAAATCCGTATATATATAGAAGTAATATATCAATGAAAATTCCTGGCGTGTCACCAATACGTGAGATCCAAGTCCCTGGTGGGACGATCGAAATCAGGAAGAAATTCGCCTTATGTAAATGATATCTAATCGATTATGCATGAGAGTAAATCTATATTCGGGGTTTCACGTCTCTGATATGAATGTTCGTATCATTAGCTTAACGTACTGAAAAGCATATTTGATGAAATGTATCAAAAGGTATACATAGAATAAAAACTGTGATATTTGAGACAATCTAGTAAAATATACATTCACGAGTTTCTGTAATGAATTGATCGTTTCCTTGTATCAAACATATGCATTGTAATTGGTTTGTTGGGCCTTATCAGATTATTTCCCAACTGATATTTTGACTAAAATCCCAATAAAACACATTGACTTGTTTCCAATGATCGAAAGTCAGTTACCATTCAAGCCTTGAAATATCTCTGTATTACTGACAAAATCGTGTTGTGAGGGGGACATTTCATGTGAGACATTCTCCGAGTCAAAATTTGTTCCAGATTCTCCAAACCAGGATTTGTACTAGAGCCTCTAAGCCAGGATTTGTCCTAAAGTCTCAAAGTCAGGATTTGTTCTAAAGTCTCAAAGTCAGGATTTGTTCTAAAGTCCATAAGCCAGGATTTGTCATAGAGTGTCCCTAAGCCAGGATTTGTCATTGAGTCTCAAAGTAAGGATTTGTTCTAAGTCTCCAAGTCAGTATTTGTCCTAGAGTGTCCCTAAGCCAGGATTTGTCCTAGATTCTCAAAGTCAGGGTTTGTGCTTTCTTCTAGTCCCCAAGACAGAATTTGTCCTACAGTTTCAAAGTCAGGATTTCTCCTTAAGTCTTCAAGCCAGGATTTGTCTTAGAGTCTCCAATTCAAGATTTGTCCTAGAGGAGTCTCCGCACCGGGGTTTGCTCTAGAGTCCCCAAATCAGGATTTGTCCTAGAGTCTCCAAGCCAGGATTTGTCCTAGAGTCTCCAAGCCAGGATTTGTCCTAGAGTCTCCAAGCCAGGTTTGTCCTAGAGTCTCCAAGCAAGGATTTGTCATAGAGTCTCCAAGCCAGGATTTGTCCTAGAGTCTCCAAGCCAGGATTTGTTCTGGAGTCGCCAAGCCAGTCTTCATGTCATGATTTTATATCGAGTCCCCAAGCCAGGATTTGTTCTAGAGTCTCGAAATCAGGATTTGTTCTAGAGTCTCCAAGCCAAGATTTGTCCTAGAGTCTCCAAACCAGAATTTGTGCTAGAGTCTCTAAGCAAAGATTTGTCCTAGAGTCTCCAAGCCAGAATTTGTCCTAGAGTCTCCAAGCCAGGTTTGTCCTAGAGTCTCCAAGCCAGAATTTGTCCTAGAGTCTCTAAGCAAAGATTTGTCCTAGAGTCTCCAAGCCAGGATTTGTCCAAGAGTCTCCAAGCCAGGATTTGTCATAGAGTCTCCAATTCAAGATTTGTCCTACAGGAGTCTCCAAGCCAGATTTGTCCTAGGGTCTCGAAGCCAGGTTTGTCCTAGAGTCTCCAAGCCAGGTTTGTCCTAGAGTCTCCAAGCCAGATTTGTCCTAGGGTCTCCAAGCCAGGATTTGTCCTAGAGGAGTCTCCAAGCCAGATTTGTCATAGAGTCTCGAAGACAGGTTTGTCCTAGAGTCTCCAAGCCAGTCTCCATGTCAGGATTTCTCTTTGATCTCCAAGCCAGGATTTGTTCTCGAGTCCCAAAGCCAGGATTTGTTCTAGAGTCTCGAAATCAGGATTTGTTCTAGAGTCTCCAAGCCAAGATTTGTCCTAGAGTCTCCAAGCCAGAATTTGTGCTAGAGTCTCTAAGCAAAGATTTGTCCTAGAGTCTCCAAGCCAGAATTTGTCCTAGAGTCTCCAAGCCAGGTTTGTCCTAGAGTCTCCAAGCCAGAATTTGTCCTAGAGTCTCTAAGCAAAGATTTGTCCTAGAGTCTCCAAGCCAGGATTTGTCCAAGAGTCTCCAAGCCAGGATTTGTCATAGAGTCTCCAATTCAAGATTTGTCCTACAGGAGTCTCCAAGCCAGATTTGTCCTAGGGTCTCGAAGCCAGGTTTGTCCTAGAGTCTCCAAGCCAGGTTTGTCCTAGAGTCTCCAAGCCAGATTTGTCCTAGGGTCTCCAAGCCAGGATTTGTCCTAGAGGAGTCTCCAAGCCAGATTTGTCATAGAGTCTCGAAGACAGGTTTGTCCTAGAGTCTCCAAGCCAGTCTCCATGTCAGGATTTCTCTTTGATCTCCAAGCCAGGATTTGTTCTCGAGTCCCAAAGCCAGGATTTGTTCTAGAGTCTCGAAATCAGGATTTGTTCTAAAGTCTCCAAGCCAGGATTTGTTCCAGAGTCTCCAAGCCAGGATTTGTTCTAGAGTCTCCAAATCAGGATTTGTTCTGGAGTCTCCAAGCCAGGATTTGTTCTAGAGTCTGCAAGCCAGGGTTTGTCAAAGAGTCTCCAAGCCAGAATTTGTTCTCGAGTCCCCAAGCCAAGATTTGTTCTAGAGTCTCGAAATCAGGATTTGTTCTAGAGTCTACAAGCCAAGAAAAGATTTGTCCTAGAGTCTCCAAGCCAGAATTTGTTCTCGAGTCCCCAAATCAGAATTTGTCATGTAGTCCATACAAACCGTTTTCGACCCCTGTAGCTTCTTTGACATTCCTCTTCATTCCGTTAGAAGTATGCAGAACAATAGATGAAATGATTTAATTGAACGTGCCATGTGTCATTTATGTACAAACAAGAAATGATTTGACAGCTCAATCAGGCCTCGAAGACACTGTATATATTTATTAGTACTAATTAACATAAATAAGTATTGTATTAAAACTTTGTATTAAAACACACAATTCTTGTATGCGTCTTAAAAAAGAACAATTTTCTAACAGCGTTAAAATAGATCAAACCTGACTCAATCTGCTCTGCTGTTAAAACAATGGACTCTGACACCTGAATAGCATTCGTCTTCAGTATGATTTAATAACATACCTGGCGAATCTTAAAAATACCGGCAGATTTCATGTCGTTGTATCATCTATCTTACCCTTTTTAAGGCTATGAGAAGGACACGCCGTTATAAGTAAATAGATACGAGTAACTGTTGGCACTGACATGCAGGCGTATGTATTCATAGCTCCATAACTCACATGGAATTATATCTATTACATAATGTCCCTGTGATACACGCCATGATTTGTTTGGTGTTCCAGCTGATATATAGTTGTGACGTTGACAAACATTTCATCATCGCCTGTATGCAACTCCTAATACGTAAACACAACTATGTGTGGTATCCAGGTCATCGTTTCCGGTGATTGCATCAGCTGGTGGACTAGCCCGACATATGTTAGGGATAACGCACTTATCGTGTCTTGTTATTTAATTTCTTATTCACTATGAACACTAAATAACAACATATACTGAAAATTAATGTTAACAGTCCTGAATAACAATGTTTGTTTTATAATTAAATCATTTTGTTTTCATCGCATTAGTGACCTTAAACGTTTCATGATGTCATTTTAGGGGCGGAGTTAACGAAAGTTTACTGACCGTCTTTTAAAAGCATCGTTAGCTTTGCAATTTGTGAACTTTCTTTTTGTCAAATTTCAAACGAAATACAATACGAATTAGGCTAAGGTATCCCGTCCCTGTACCTTTGTTAGCTTGAAATGAATTATATTTGGGGACGATTTATTGAGAAATTGATAAAAACATCTTGTACTCAAAGTTTTCGGAGTGACGTGCCACCTGTCTGTTACCACGCTGGCGTGGTGATCTATTTTTAAAGTTTACATCATCAGACCACTGTTTACAAATATATCGTAGATCACATGACTCACCAGGGGGGTTTAACGCTGTGTATATAATCAGCTGGTCACAGACCGACGCTACTAGCTCCTGATCCAGTACTCACGGCGCGTATTACTCTAAGATAGTAACTAGTGATCACCAATTTCCTAACAGAAACACTTGATATTAGACCGACATGTCTGACTATTTTGTAGCTAACTATTTCGACGACAGTGACATGTATAGTGTAGATCAACATAAATACATACACAACGGCCACAGCGGTAAGGGACGGAGTAAGAGGGAGGCCAGTCTCCATACCAACCTACACGACCCGAGCGGTCACACCCGCAAAGCTGTCCAGAAACTCGTCAACAACAAGCAGAAACAGCGGGTACACTGATAGTCCGAACTGTGAGTATCAGGACCGAACTCGATTACGACAGAAATTGATAGGTGCATCATCATGTTGTAGAACACAGAAGGGAATTGAGAAATTGTTAAAGCTACTTTTGGACCTAAACAAAGGTGTTTAGAGTAATTTTACATTTTGGGGCTTTTATGACCATTGAGGTGGCATTTTATCGAACTCAAAAGTGTAAAATTACGCCTAACACCTTAGTTTATAGGTCCGAAACCAGCTGTAACAAATTAATTCTCGGGTCCCTGTGGTAGACGGAGGTCTGGCATAGTTTACATAGCAAATCTCATTACTACGTGTACAGGTGCTATCATCCTTCCAGATTTCCAGGCTATTTTCCGAAAAATGCGGACTGAACCATATATCACGTTGGTAGCATAGAGCAAATTTGATAGTAGATACCACAGGGACCTGAGAATGTGTTACAGCGAAAAGCTATGACCATCGAGGGGGCATTTTTATCGAAAATTGATCTTAACCCCCCAAATGTGTAAAATTACTCTAAACACCCTATTTTAGATCCAAAACTAGCTGTAACAAATTCTCAGGTCCCTGTGGTAGATACTAATCTCTTTTAGATCGTTCGTGAATCTATTTTTTCTCAGTCCTTTGTCAATAGTTCCATTTAAATTTTGCTGATGAACAGTGGAGCAGACACGTATATAAAGCCTTTTATAGGTTTTTATACGTCTCTGAGCGGAGTCATGCTATTTAGTAAATTAAATGTCTTGACAACATGTGGATATTCCACGGGAGAGGAGGTGGAAAAGCCTACTTAGTACTATCGGTAAAGCCATAACTTACGTCTGTGATACCGCCAGAAGATAAACCACCTATATTATCCTTTCAACCACGGAATTAGATTAGATAGCTAAGTCCGTGTCGTAACTATGGGAATCTAAGTCTGTGTCGTAACTATGGGTAACTAAGTCCTTATCTTAACTGTGGGTATCTAAGTCCGTGTCGTAACTATGGGTATATAAGTCCATGTTGTAACTATGGGTATCAAAGTCCGTGTCGTAACTATGGGTATCTAAGTCCGTGTCGTAACTATGGGTATCTAAGTCCGTGTCTTAACTATGGGTATCAAAGTCCGTGTCGTAACTATGGGTATCTAAGTCCGTGTCGTAACTATGGGTATCAAAGTCCGTGTCGTAACTATGGGTATCTAAGTCCGTGTCGTAACTATGGGTATCAAAGTCTGTGTCGTAACTATGGGTATCAAAGTCTGTGTCGTAACTATGAGTATCTAAGTCCGTGTCGTAACTATTGGTATCTAAGTCCGTGTCGTAACTATTGGTATCTAAGTCCGTGTCGTAACTATTGGTATCTAAGTCCGTGTCGTAACTATGGGTATCTTGGATATCGTTGTTCATGATGCACGTAACGAAAAATTATAATGTTAAATTAAAAGATATTATTTATCTGCAAGTTTAATATTGAATTTATATACAGACAACCCTATCATAATCAACCATGGTTTGTGTAAGAGTTGTCTCAAATCTGCTTTCTGATGTTAGTCTGTCTGGAGGGAGGTTATTGTAGTAGTTTGTGAGGCTAGGTGTTGGAGGGAGGTTATTGTAGTATTTTGTTAGGCTAAGTGTTGGAGGGAGGTTATTGTAGTATTTTGTGAGTCGGTCTTGGAGGGAGGTTATTGTAGTATTTTGTGAGTCTGTCTTGGAGGGAGGTTATTGTAGTATTTTGTGAGTCTGTCTTGTAGGGGGGTTATTGTAGTATTTTGTGAGTCTGTCTTGGAGGGGGGTTATTGTAGTATGTTGTGAGTCTGTCTTGGAGGGGGGTTATTGTAGTATTTTGTGAGGCTAAGTGTAAGAGTACCGGTCCTTGCTATAAAACAGTAAGACGCTCCACTGACCCTTACTACATTGTGTATCGGAAGTGGCGCGGTACGGCTGAGTACTCTGACCTTGGGTCTGTCGCGTGGCTCAGTATACCCATACTGTCTGGGCATTGAACTTGACCTGTGCTGACCCCGGTAAACAGTCGGGCTCGTTGTGTATCAAGTTTCTGATTAGTGGACCATAACATTTCGTATGAGTAAGCAATAAAAACAGTATTGTTTGTGATTTTCCAAAGGCGTTGTTTACATCGTCAAGTAAGTGACGACTGAATAGGCCTTACAAGGTAAAGATTTGATAATGTGAGAGCCTCTTGGAGCCTCTTGCCTTATAAACCACGTATTTAGAATATACGTCGAGGCGTGGTGGGGGTTTGGGGGGTGGGGGTGGGGCTGGGCATTCATCTCATAATGTTGATGCATCTTCATAGTGTGTCTGTTTAAATGACTTTGACGGTTTATCTAAATGACTACGATGGTTTATTTAAATAACAAATGTGGTTTATATAAATGACTAGGTTTATTGCGATATCTCAAAAAATAATATCAAGTGAAACTGTGAAAGGAACATCTATGAAATAGTAATAAGAATATTAATTTCGGTTGTGAAAACATAAGTTTTGACGTCTGAATGATTCAATCAGGGGTGTCTCACATACACATACATGTATGAAGGTCGATGAGGATCACAGGGACCAGATACTTTATTCTTCCAATATCTGAACCTATAGTAAGTTCTACACAGTTTAGGAGTTTACAATTTAGTAAAAATTCTAATATAATTGATACGCTCGTTCGGAATGTCATAATACGATTTTTACTCAACGTGGAATTGCATTTTTTACATCCTATATGACCATATATAGATGCTCTGATATTATATGGAAACTGGTATCACCTTATATGGTTCGTTCTGTGACATCCTATATGACCATATATAGATGCTCTGACATTATATGGAAACTGGTATCACCTTATATGGCACGTTCTGTGACATCCTATATGACCATATATAGATGCTCTGACATTATATGGAAACTGGTATCACCTTATATGGCACGTTCTGTGACATCTTAATATCGCTTAATATTGTAATGTGATTACTCTTTGAAACCATAGCATGGTAATCCTTAGGTTATGTCACAGCGTTAGGATCTCATCGATATCACAGTCTTAGAAAACAGCATCTAATATAATTCCGTGAATATCAAAAAGTGTCCTCTATAATCAAAATTCCGTGAATATCATAAAGTGCCCTAAAATATAATTCCGTGAATATCAGAAAGTCTAATTCTGTGAATATCAGAAAGTGCCCTCTAAACTAATTCTGTGAATATCAGAAAGTGCCCTCTAAACTAATTCCGTGGATATCAGAAAGTGCCCTCTAAACTAATTCCGTGGATTTCAGAAAGTGCCCTCTAAACTAATTCCGTGGATATCAGAAAGTGCCCTCTAAACTAATTCCGTGGATATCAGAAAGTGCCCTCTAATCTAATTCCGTGGATATCAGAAAGTGCCCTCTAATCTAATTCCGTGGATATCATTGTTTCCGACTATGCCTTTAAGCTTATTCCGTGGAGATATTTATTATTGTCGACATATCTACAGTTTTTCCGTATGTCCGAACTCATAAACATGTGTATTTTATCTTCACAGACGGATTGCCTGTTTGGATACTGACCGACAGAATGATGAAAGGACTACTGACCAATGGCGATACGCTGACGGCGGAACGGACCAATCAAAACGACGGTGACATATCTTAATTCACCAGTAAAATCGTTTGATACTGGACTGAAAAAAGAAAGGGACCAATGAGAAAGCGAATTGAGTGTCATTTAAAACATCGGAGGCAAGCTTACCCTCTGTGTTTGAATAAGACTAAAAAGCATGTGTGTCTATAGCGTGCACTAAAGCTAGGATGGACTAAGACTAGAAAGCATACGCGTCTATAGCGTGCACAAAAGCTAGGATGGACTAAGACTAGAAGAAAACATACGCGTCTATAGCGTGCACAAAAGCTAGGATGGACTAAGACTAGAAGAAAGCATACGTGTCTATAGCGTGCACTAAAGCTAAGATGCCTCGAAGGTGTTTTGTATTTTTTTTATTACAAAGTGTACAAAAAGTTTGTAATAAATACATGAATTACCAATATGTTTGTATTCTCTTTTTAATAGAACACATTAACAGTCCCTTGCAAGTATTCAAAGATCATGTATGACTATCCAAAATGTTTAACGTTAATGGACTTCCGAGGGTTTAGACCAACTAACTCAGTAAGAGTAGGAGTTATAATGACGTCAGACGCTTTTGGCACGAGAACCGAGAGGAAGTTTAAACTATCAGAAATGGAGAATTTTATAATACAAGGTTTGTTTTTGGCGAGAGTTAGAAAAGACGAGATGGCTAGTCATCTTCGTCTTTTCGTCCCGAGCCAAAAATAAACCTTGTATTGTAAGATACTTATTGTGTATTCTGTTTATCCTGCAATCATTTAACACAAATATTCGAATTAAACATTGCAAAAAACGCCACTAGTTTACCTTTTATTTCACTTAGCCATGCACCGGCTTTGTTGCGTAGGAAAATATCCGTTCAGGCCAATTTCTACTGTCAGAAAATCAAGACGTAATACGACATAGTTCTATTCTTTTTAAGTAGAGAAACTTCAAGCATATGTGTATGAAAATATTACACCGATACAACTTATTTTCGATTATTAACCATTATATACTATGATAAATTAATAAGTTATGGTGGCTGATTTTCTGCCATCTCGCCTTTTCGCGTATTTTTTTACGCGAAAAGGCGAGAAAATGAACACGAAAAGGCGCCGTTTGTTCTTGACAACATCTCGCCTTTTCGTGTTATTTTTCTCGCCTTTTCGTGTAACCTATATTATAAAATTTACGCGAAAACCCGCCGAACGGCGGGTTGTACGCGAATACCCGTAAAAGGGTTTTCGCCTTGTTTAATTTACGCGAAAACCCCCCTGAACGGCGGTTTTTTGCCTTGTTAATTTTTTAGCCTAAGCAGCTACATTGTATAGATGTTTGATATAGCTGAAGTTTCTGATAGTTTTGTGATATTCACTATACTATTACAACGCGTAGTACTGTAAGTTCATGTTATAATGTACGCACAGGCACTAGCCTCGTCTGTCAAACACCTATAATATCAATATATTATATAGGTGTTTGACAGACGAGGCCTGTGCTGTACGTTGATGATATGCTGTATCACCTGAACATGTACTATGATTTAAGATCGGGAGTAAACTATGACCGTGGCCAGCTATGTCTTACCGTGTACTGTATCAGTATGTCATACCGCCACAAGGCTTGTCAACTTCTCAAACGATTCCATATCTTCATTTATACATAAAAACACTGACTTAACTTGGCCCAGATCGAGATACCACATGTAAGAAGTTCGTTTTTCTCAAGCAATCTGCTCCCCCGTGAGAACAAATCATACTCAATGTGACATTGGATCTCACAATCGGATCCATGCCAAACTCCTCCTCGACTCACAGCCATTGAAAGACGGACGCTGTCCAATGGCGAGATTTCAAAATTTGTTTTTTTTAGGCTAGGTACTCGCAAAACACGGTTCAGTACAGCCACTTGTTCTGGGAGGGTTATACCTTACAGCACCACATGTGGACCTGTCATAGGGTATCTTGTCAAATCTTCATTAATACCAGAATATACAACCCGATATGGTAACCAGGATAGAATTGTGAATACAAAATTCAGAACCATGACAACTGAATTATTCATCCTATTTATTAGCGTTCTAATCACAAAACAATGTTTAATATTAGACATGTACAGGTGTCATTCGTGATGGTAGACAAACCACCAAAGCTGGTTACTAGTACCCAAAACTAAGATCTGTACAACCACATCCCGATTGTTCACGACTTTCAAGGTCCCGGGGGTCAAAGGTCTTAAATCGTCAAGCAACTTCTTCTCAATAACCGAAAGACCCAGGTTACAAATGTGTTCAAAGGAATGAACTTGGCCTTTTTTCAATATCAAAGGGGTCAAATATGTTTTTATATATATATATTTAAAATTTGAGTAAACTGTATACACAGGTCTAGTATGAGCACATTTCGTATATTGTTTTAATTAAGGGTTCCGGAGAAATTTCAAAACCATTGTAAGGTCACTGTTTCTAATTGAAGGACATAAGTAAATGATTCAATTTAACTCCTAGCAATGTGATTGTTTTATAGATTTTGGTCAAACTTTGTACAAGGGCCAACTATCTGTACTAGTATAACATACCTTTGACATCCTTGTGTTTCTGTGGAACAATGTCAACAAGATCATTTTCACAGCTGCTAGTTTCAACTTGGCAGAAACTCCTTGTCCACCTATTAGACTTACTCACTGCCTAATCAGTTGGACTTCTGGTTGTTACGAAACATGACGCATATTAGAACCTGACGTAGGCATACAAATCAAACAGATCCGTCACGACGTACCCAGACTTGGGTTACTATTAATACAAACATCCCGACCTGGTAAATATTTTACAACATGAAGCAGAAATGAAACTTGTGAGACAAGCGGGCGCGAACCCGAGACCTCTAGGTTATGGAGCCAGAAGTTATAACACCAGGCCAAAAGGTCCGAACCAGTTGACCTGGTTTGTAATTTCCTGATATTGTTATGTAAGGTCGTGTCTCCACGTAAAAAGGTCCAGTGAAGTTGTTAACTTGCTTAAACTGCTCCCCTGTCAGTTCATTAATGGGTAACCCTGTAGCTTGCAACACATGTTTATACAGGTGCAAACTGTATCCGGTGGTCACTTTTAGCTCATCTGTCTGAATGTTGATCAGGACCATTGGGCCTCTTTGTTTTGAAATCGTTAAAGGGGCATCCCGCGAAAGCCTAAATGTATGGTGGCTGATTCGGGACATCGTAATATCGTTTCGTTTTCCTTCGTTTTATACAAAGCGATATAACGATATTACGATATGACGATACGACAGGACGATAGGACGATACGACAGGACGATAGGACGATACGATAGGACGATAGGACGATACGACAGGACGATAAGACGATACGACAGGACGATAGGACGATACGATAGGACGATAGGACGATACGATAGGACGATAGGACGATACGATATAACGATAGGACGATATTACGATATTACGATATTACGATACGATATAACGATATTACGATATTACGATACGATATAACGATATGACGATAGGACGATAGGACGATATTACGATACGCCAAAACGATAGGACGATACGATACAACGATATTACGATATTACGATATTACGATACGACAGGACGATAGGACGATATTACGATACGACATAACGATATTACGATATTACGATACGACAGGACGATATTACGATATTACGATACGACAGGACGATAGGACGATATTACGATACGACATTACGATATGACGATATTACGATATTACGATACGACAGGACGATATGACGATAGGACGATATTACGATACGACAGGGCGATAGGACGATAGGACGATATTACGATACGACAGCTATATACATGTACATGTACGTCCAAAATAAACAGTATCAGTACTTCAATAACATAGTTTAACTAACTTTCTCATGCAGCTATATGCAAGTTCAAAATAAACAATACCAGTACTTTAATAACATAGTTTTACTAACTTTCTCTTACAGCTTTATCACAGCTACTTGAGTTTCTGTCAGTAAATAATAAATATGTATGTGTGAAATGAGCCTACCATTACAGTCATGTAATGGAAGTATACCAACGTTATTTCTAAACAATTTGTAAATAATGCACATATTTAACTTGTTGCGAGTCTGTCGTACAATTCTCAGACGAAACAACGACATTTCCGATTAATTTAGATTTTAATCCACTACTACATGCTAGTTTCGTTTCATCTTTTTAAGCAAGCCGCCATGGCCTTTATATATGTGACGTCATATCGTTCTGTCGTATCGTCCTATCGTCATATCGTTCTGTCGTATCGTAATATCGTCCTATCGTCCTATCGTTCTATCGTTATGTCGTATCGTAATATCGTAATATCGTCCTATCGTCCTGTCGTATCGTAATATCGTCCTATCGTCCTATCGTTATGTCGTATCGTAATATCGTCATATCGTTATATGGTATCGTAATATCGTTATATCGTATCGTAATATCGTAATATCGTCATATCGTCCTATCGTCCTATCGTTATATCGTATCGTCCTATCGTCCTATCGTATCGTCCTATCGTATCGTCCTATCGTCCTATCGTATCGTCCTATCGTCCTGTCGTATCGTCTTATCGTCCTGTCGTATCGTCCTATCGTCCTATCGTATCGTCCTATCGTCCTGTCGTATCGTCCTATCGTCCTGTCGTATCGTCATATCGTAATATCGTTATATCGCTTTGTATAAAACGAAGGAGAACGAAGCGATATTACGATGTCCCGAATCAGCCACCATATAAATGCCTGTTCTTGAATATACATAGCGTCTCTACTACTTATCATATTTTCCTGCTATCCCAATATTCAAAGTCCGTTCAAAATGTCTATATTGACCATTTGCAAAATCGCATTCCTCGGGAAAGCCCCGATAAAAATAGCGGTGATGACGCAACGTGACAGGTGTGCCGCACGTTCCCTGATCGGTTTGACGGAAGAGAGGCCGTAAGGGAGGGGACGCGTATAATGTATACGGCTGATGAAACAGAGACAAAATCCGTGTATAAACTTATTGAATCACATTCACATTAAAATCAGACATCAATTTCACACATACCGATATTCAAATGAAGAATAAATGTCGGCATATCGGCACCATTTTTCGACACCAGGAATTATCTATATTACATATATTTACCGAGACCGAGACCGGTACACATGGGTACGGAATACGGCCATGGTACAAACCTTAATTTATGTAAAAGGTAATATTCACGAATCCAACTTTTCAGATGATTTCATAAAAGGTATATACAGGGACGTACGTATATGTGAGATACGTCCCTGGTATGTATTATCCATTGAAAAGTACAAAAATAAAATGACATCAAATGTTTGCGATTTTTTTTTCAATTCAATGTCTTGGAGATTTTTTTTCAGACTATCCATATATATATACAATGTACATTCATATTCATTTAAAATCTATCCGACTTTCAGCGTCTTCACACGTTAACATGTATCACGGAATGCGAATATTTAAGTCCCTACACTCATATAACGCACCACACACTAAGCATGACTACATGTATATCAGATTTGGAACTGTTGAAACACTTATAACTAACCGTTATGAATATGTTATGATAATTCCGCTTTCTTTTTACATGTTTTTTATCGTTTTGTAAAGGGACGTTGACCTTTTCAAAAAAAAAAACTGCAGGCATGGGAAATACATATTAGTATATGTTGTATATGTTTGTTGGTTTTTTTTATTTTATTTTTCTCCCCGTTATGTATATATTTTCGTATCAAATTCAATACCGGGGTCGCAACCCAATGATATTTGTACCTTCACTGATTTATAGATTAGGTATAAATATCACTTTTTTTACGCGTGAAGTTTTTTTATTCCTTTTGTCTAAATTGAAGTCATATGTACCTCGGTCGCACGTCCCGTTTTACAACGTAATTGAACGACTTTTTCTGTTACGGTATATATTGTATTTTAAAAGGTCTTTCTGTCCAGCAATGTAATTAAATCATACCGTGTTACTGGAGCATGAGATATTATAAAGGGAAAATTATAAAATACACTCTTAAGTTTAATTATACACGCATTTTATGCAACAGCGGACTGAAACAGTTTCCCCTTGGGTAGCCCCAAAACCAAATCAAAGTGTTATTTGTGAGAGTACTGCTACACAAAAGAAATATGTAACATACACACAATAGATCAGTTAGTTTCTCCTTTTAATACTTCCTATCTCTCAATATGACTATGTAACGCAGTCTTGCGTCATATTTTGACCATTCGGCAACTTTTCGCTTAGTAATTAGGCCTTATCGCGGTGTAACGGTAATACCAGGTAGAGTGTTTACAATGGAAACGGCGCTCGGCTGCGCATGCGTTGGTAAGTGGAAACCCCAATCTGAAGCGTCTGGCTAGACCGATAGAAATTCCACTAGTTATTATGAAATTATTAATTTCATGAATGCATATCAGCAAAATCCGTTCGTCAAAGTCCATAAGAATACCCACTCGATATATGCATGTAATATTTTGAAAAAAAATGATGAAAAAAAACTTAGTTTCGCGGGATGCCCCTTTAAAGGGTTTCGGCCACGATTTTGAAAATCTTGTAAAAAGTTATGAAACTTGTAGTACATTTCAATAAATACTGATTAGCCTATCAACGAGCATTCGATTGTGTCCCGGGATCTAGATATTGACAGTCAAAGTTGACCGCTCCCGACTGGCGAGAATTTTAATGAGCTGACCGGTCACGTGGTACCTGTGACGTCATTGAAGCACAACTGATCGACTCAGGTAAACTGATCAGTGGTACATTGACGAAGAAAGTTTAGTAGAAAAACGCCTATTGATTTCGACATGCAAGTCGATCTTGATTGTTATTTAATTCTATTGATTAACCAATAAAATACATTGAAAAAAATATAGATTTGTAATTGTAAACTTAAGAAAGGAAATAGGAAATGCCATTTAAAAACATCGTGTTGTGGGTGTGCATTACACATCCACCACATCCTAACAATAATGATTCTACAAAGGACCACGGAATTAGTAAAGCCTGTGAAAGGACTATATGATTTTTACAGACACATTACAAATTGGTTTTATAGATAATATTTGAAAACAGTAGCAACATACACGCATAGAGTGGTTGTGAGTATATTACGGACAGAGCCATTTTCTTGAAATAGCAGGTTTTTTTTTCGAACGTTTGATTGTATAGACTGTATTAAGCTGGAATTAAATTAAAACAGCATACAGTGCTGAATCATGAATATGTGTTCCAAGTTATACCCACAACATGCAAAATTCGCAAACATCAAATCTTCCTTGATTGCATATTATATAGTGTCCGGTAATATACTCCGTGTTAGATCTTGGTGATTTTAAAATAATGTGATTTGCTAATACAAACTGTTTACGCTGTGCAATCAAATGTTTTCGTTAATACCTCAGAAGTATTATCTTTTATGACGTCAACAGTACAGTATGATTTGTGGAGATGGAGTAAATAAAGCCATGGCGAGTTTATGTTTTAGTGTCCGGCAAACCCCCATCACTCTATAAAATAAACCGTACAATTATATGGTAGTAGTAGTACAGCACGTACATATGGAATGCCAAAAAAAAATCATTTAATCATTTTATGAACTGTGCACGTAAACAAACAATTTCTGCCTGATTTCAATAAAGCAGAAACTGTCACAAATAGGTGTGAAAACATGACAGTCTGAATTATTTCTGTTAAATTGAAATATTGTTTAAAATTTGGACTGAAATCGGTTTGCAAAAATAAAAAGCTCTTCCCGACTTTTTTATATCACTTAATTCAGTAACACACCAGTCTATTTGTGTGAATAATTATAAATATTTTCCAAGGATAAAGTCTGTGGTCATGATTAAAACAAATAACATACGCTAATGATTATTGAAACATCTTTTGAAAAATTGTTCTCTTATTACGATTACTGCATACGTTTTTACAACATCTCTTAGTGGTTGCAGTTGGAAATAATTACTCTAAAACCCAGCGCAGAAAAATACTGTGCCATATTCTTTGAATTGTACTAGAACAGACACAGGATTCTAGATATACGTGAAATTCAAACGCGATAAATAAATGAATTTTGTTAGGCTCACTCTATTTGGTGATATTTATTTCAACTAGGACTCAAATCATTAGACGAGTTTAAATCTTGTTTTTCATACAGTTTTCATAAACAAGATCTGGATAAATTTGGGTTTATATCTGAAAGTAAAAGTGTGTCACATTAACGCATCTAAATTCTTGGATCCGTCCTGAATATATATCATAAATCCAGGGACACATATGCGTTCCTGATAAATCCAATAACCAAATGTTTATGTTGATATTTTAAAATATGCAATAACTTTGAAAAAAAACGTCATAGTATCAGCATCACCATTTTTACAAAAATAATAAAACTTTAAAAATTTAGAAATTTCAGAACATCGTATATATGTGATACAAATATAGTTTAACCTAAATAAAAGTGTCAAGTTTTGCCAAGATAACTAGCCTAATGTTAAATACTGATAAAATATTGTTAGATTCTGTTGAAAACTCCTTTAATCCTTTTTAAAAAAATAGTTTTTCTTCCAACACCGGGGACGGCTACGGATAAAAATAATTGTGCCGGTGTATATTGCTATTTAGAGGATCGGTAATTATATTAGCATGAATGCCCTTCGAATTCACTGGTCATAACATTCACACCTCTTGGTAATTACAGGGTAATTAGTACACCTGCCGCAACTCACAGGTAAGTACAACAAATGCCATTTGGCTAGTATATGTATGACAGGTAAGGCTACAGGTAATTTACATTGCTGTAAAATCAGTGTGTAAATTGTATCACTGTCTCTAAGCTTGGAGTTGCTGAGACGTCACGGACTAGATTCTAATTGAATGCAGTTTAATGTAAAAATCGGAATAAGATAAGTTTTATTTTTCTGACAAGATCATTAATGACGATTGATAATTTTAACCACATAACATGTATTGGTTGCTGTCATAACTTGCACCAAAAAATTAGATAAAAGTCAATCTTAACACTCACAGATAATACATAAATATGTAATAGGCGTGTACAGGTATCGGATACGTTGTGCCTCAATGACGTCACACATCACGTGACCTAGAATCCCGGTCAAAATGTGCATATTCACGAGGCTCATAGAAATGGGACGTCACCTAGCTTGTCTATTTTCCCAACACCGAGGGAGACGGGGTATCGGTCACTACACGTATTGTTGCATCAAATGAGATGAAAATTTGAAATTATGAAAAATCGTGGCCAAAACCCTTTAAGCATTCATGTTGCACCAGGAAGGTTTTTTGGGTGACCTATACCGGTCGCCTTCTGCTTTGTCCATTATTGGCTGTATGCTGCCGTCCGCTGTGCATAAACTTTTCCTTCAAACGACCTCTCTTCAAGAACTGAAACGTCGAGGGTGCTGATATCATGCATGAAGCATGCTAGGATGACGCGCTACCAAGTTTGTTCAATTGAATGACATTGACCAACTTTCATAGCCACAGGAGTCAAATGTGTTGAAAATCTTCCAGCAACTTCTTCCCAGTAACCGAACGGCCCAGGGTACTGATAATTTGTTAGTATCCTACTGGGATGAAGGGATACCAAGTTTGTTCATTGACCCTCTTACAACGTCACAGTGGTCAAACATGTAATTATCTTGGAACAACTTTGCAATAACCTACAAAACTTTATGTAGGTCTCTATAATCAGATGACCTTAGGCCCATGAACCTCGTGTAATTCAATCACACACATTTGACACCAGTAATACCTATAGTCGAGGGTTTTATGAAATAAATCACCAATCTGGGACTCTTGTTTTAATATATATAACTATATAACACTATATATGTAACTTCAGGAAATTTTTCGTGATTCTGAAAAATTCTGGAAAAAAATCCAGCTGATAACCATGCAAAAATAAGCCTTAAACGAAGTAAACATGAGCGGTAACTAACAAGAAACTCTTGACAGAAAAATCCAAAGAAGTTAAAATAATTCAGGTGGGGCCCACTTCAACAACAAGCCGAAGTTAGAAGACAGTTCAAAATGGACGCGTGTTTACAAATATCGAGTTTTAAACTGCTGCTGTACCGGTAACCACGTAAGAATTCATCTTGAATATTGCTGATATCAGTTAATCTTAACTAAATCTCTAAATACAAAAAGTTATTAGGCTTGATTTTCGCTTCAAGTTTTGTCGAAAGTTACGTATATTGGGCCTTTAGGAGATGTTTTCAGTTAAAAATTTGTGATATTTTTTTGAAAATGACACATGCGTCCTTCAGTTTTAAATTTGTGATATTTTTTTGACAATGACTAATTCGTCCTTCAACTTGTTTGTGATGGACAGGGATACCTGATGAGGTGATGTCTGACTGACTCACTAGTACTTATAACAAGCAACAGTACATAATCCAAAATAGATTTATTTATAACAATGTGCACCATATGGCTGACCTACATACACAGATAACTCGCACCAGACAAATCAATTATATACAAGTTAACCAATAAAAACACCACTTCACAAAAACAAAATGTCAAGCTGACAAAAATGACAAAATAATGTCTGGTCCCTGCTTAATTGTTGTGCATAAAAATATTTACACTTTTCTATCAACACAGGGGTTTAAACCCTTACACAGGGCCCATAATATAGGAACTGAACAGGATATTTTGTAACAATAACTGTGTATGGTCACTTCAGGCTTTTTCATACCTATAAAACAGAAGAACTGGAGTGACATGTACAGATTACTTTAAACTTAAAATTTGTCACAAAATAATAACACTTCTCTGCTCGTTCTTACAAAATCACAGGAAAATGAGACAATACAGCACTTAATTTACATATTATAACGAAGAACAATTAAATACAATAATTTTTTCATAATTTAAATACGTTTATATTTTTACAAGTGCACCTGATTATTGCTGTTTCCTATTTCACACATTTTAAAAGTGTTTGGAGTGACAATAGTTACTGAGTGAGGTCTGTCATACTGTATACCACCAGACAGTAGCACTGATGTCACAGCTCTATTGCAGGTTAAATATTCAGGTTTATAGGCCTTCAATGTCCATATCTCCTATGTTTTCTTCACATATATATACTATTTTCATTAATTCAAAATCTTACAAACAATTGTTTTGTAAAACTAAGCATTAATGGAAATAAATATATAATACTGTATAATGGTAAATTTTCGCCCTCAAATATCACAAAACATACTCGCCTTGTGTTAAATTCGCCCTTTATACCAACGGTTATATATTGTTCCATTTTAATCGTGATCGGACCGTGTGTCATTTTAAAACATGGATGAGCTTTACAGGTGATGTAGTATTTTAATTTACAGATATTCTACGATTCACATCAACATTTTATATATAATAAAATTGTATGTTCACATGCATAAATTTGATTAATTAATGTAATAATTTTATATCAAATTCGCAAATATCCAAGTAATGAAATGTTGTAAATATATAACAATACCAAGACTGTGATTCTGTGATTCATACAAGCCCTTCACAGGCTTTCTACGATACCAAGACTGTGATTCATACAAGCCCTTCACAGGCTTTCTACGATACCAAGACTGTGATTCATACAAGCCCTTCACAGGCTTTCTACAATACCAAGACTGATATAACTTGTCTTGTTTGTGAATATATACCCAGTTAGCCTAATGTTTTGTATCTGACGTCAACCACACAGCCTTGTAATTTTCGCCCTCACCTTAAATTCACCCTGTGTCTTAAGGGGGAAAAGAGTAAAAAATAAAAGGGGGCAAAAAATTGCCAGTATACAGTAAAATTTCTGAATGTTCAATGACAGAAAGCTAACACAAATGGTACTAATTATAATGTAGTATCTAATTGTACCATGATTTAATTATGCATATGACAATATAATATAATTCTGTAGCATTAAATTGAACTGTGATTACATATGCAAATGATCATTTATGCCATATTTAAATGCACCATGATTTAACCAAGTTCAATTTTATCATACAGACAGAACGGTAATATAAAAGATAAAAACATAAACCGCACCATGTAATCACAAAACACATTTAACAATAGAATGTTCTGACTAATTAACAATAGAATGTTCTGATGTTCTGACGAGCTGTTTGTAATTACAATTAACAATGGCATGTTCTGACAAGCTGTTTGTAATTACAATTAGCAATGGCATGTTCTGACGAGCTGTTTGTAATTACAATTAGCAATGGCATGTTCTGACGAGCTGTTTGTAATAACAATTAACAATGGCATGTTCTGATGAGCTGTTTGTAATTACAATTAACAATGGCATGTTCTGACGAGCTGTTTGTAATTACAATTAACAATGGCATGTTCTGACGAGCTGTTTGTAATTACAATTAACAATGGCATGTTCTGACGAGCTGTTTGTAATTACAATTAACAATGGCATGTTCTGACGAGCTGTTTGTAATTACAATTAGCAATGGCATGTTCTGACGAGCTGTTTGTAATTACAATTAACAATGGCATGTTCTGACGAGCTGTTTGTAATTACAATTAACAATGGCATGTTCTGACGAGCTGTTTGTAATTAAAATTAAGTACACTATGTTTACAGAAGGTTACCATAGAAACAGAGAGTAAATACACAGTGTATGTATGCCATGTTTACAGAAGGTTACCATAGAAACAGAGAGTAAATACACAGTGTATGTATGCCATGTTTACAGAAGGTTACCATAGAAACGGAGTAAATACAGTGTATGTACACCATGTTTACAGAAGGTTGCCATAGAAACAGGGTAAATACACAGTGTATGGTTGCCATGTTTACAGAACGTAATGCTGAATTTTATCTTAATTATTATGTAGACATGTACAGGACTCATGGAAAAGGGATAGGACTGCACAAAATAGAAATATATGTAATGAAGTAACATGAGCTAAGTAATAATTATTTTATTTCAAAAAATAAAATAAATAACAAAAAATAAAGAAAAAATCTATTTACAATGGGAGATGCAGAACACAGTTATTAAATTGTTTAGACTCCATTTGTTTGTAACAATGAGTATAGAACATGTGTTACATTTATTGTACTGGAGTAGCAGACACAGTATACACAATGTGAGACTTAACTGGCTGATATATACGGTAAGGTGTATACTGTAGTTTACTTTCTGATTCAAAAGAAGATTTAAAGGAAAATTGATTTGAAATTGGTTAATAAAGATATAGCTGAATAGCCAGTTGTTGGCTCTGCCTCTCAGGCCCCTGGGGGGTCAGTCACCTAATTTGTATAAATTTGAATTCCAGCCACCTAGGGATGCTACCACTGAAGTAAGAATGTTGTACATTGCTTAGTTTCAGAGCAGAAATCGTTAACATGAATATTGCCAAATGAACCCCTTTGGTTCCGCCCCTCAGGCCCCTAGAGGGTTAGCCCCATCATTTGCATAAATTTGAATCCCAGCCACCTTGGGATGCTACCACTGAACTACAAATGTCATACATTGTTAAGTTTAAAAAAGAATTGTTAATATAAATATTGCCAAATGAATCCCTTCTGGCGTCGCCCCTTTGGCCTCAGGAGAGTCAGTCTCACCATTTCTACAATTTTGAGTCCCCACCCCAAAGGGATGCTTCTGACAAAATTTGATAGAATTCCAATAAGCGGTTATAAAGAAGTAGTCGATTGTTGACAGACGAACGAACAGCGGACACCACAGTATGGCATAAGCTCACCTTGGTCCTTTGGACTAGGTGAGCTAACAATCGGTTAACAAGAGATGGGGAGGAACACTGAGAACGGACACTGATTATGGTGAATATGGTATATCAATATCATTGACTAGATAATGGCTAAACTGATGCCAACAACCATGTAAGTGTTCCAACCATTAAGAGAAAATATTCAACGAGTCCCTGTAATAAAGTTGTTTTGATTTGTGTGTAGCTATTTAGGTATATAATCTTTGTTTGTGATTAAAACTACCAGGAATGTTTTTACACATTGTAATACATATATTTATACAGAACACATTTGTCATAACAGTTACTATTCTATGAGTATTTTGACTGATAGCTCAACACCATGATTGTGTATATCATACATCTATATAACAATAAACCAATATTGTAACTAGTTCCAGACCATCTCCACTTGTATCACACATTGTTCATAGTTTTTCATGTACAATTTACTGTATCTACTCAAGTACAGGACAACCTACAGAAACTGGTGAACACAGATGATATCTCTACTATAATTAATTACAAATGCATCAAACTTGCTTGATATAATGATAATATGTTACATACCTAATTTTGCACATGAAAATTAATGTTTTTCAGTGTCTTACCTTACAATGTGCCTTTTACCTTACAATGTGTCATCTTTTTACTTTACCTGATTTGACTTTGTCATACTTTATAACCTGATATTAATTTTCCACAGTTTTTTCATACTGATTTGGTTAACACTTTGACATACTTAACCATGTAACAGTTTGTAACACTTAACCTGGTTAGTTTGTCATACTGACTTGGTTACAGTTTGTCACACTTAACCTAGTTAGAGTTTGTCACGCTTAACCTTGTTAGAGTTTGTCATACTTAACATGGTTACAGTGTGTCACACTTAACCTAGTTACAGTTTGTCATACTGACTCGGTTACAGTTTGCCATACTTAACCATGTAACAGTTTGTAACACTTAACCTGGTTAGTTTGTCATACTTAACCTGGTTACAGTTTGTAACACTTAACCTGCTTAGTTTGTCATACTTAACTGGTTACTGTTTGTCACACTTAACCTGGTTACAGTTTGTAACACTTAACCTAGTTATAGTTTATCATACTGACTTGGTTACAGTTTGTCACACTTAACCTGGTTACAGTTTATCATACTTAACCTGGTTACTATTTGCCACACTTAACCTGGTTAGTTTATCACACTTAACCTGGTTACAGTTTGTCCTACTTAACCTGGTTACAGTTTGTCCTACTTAACCTGGTTACAGTTTGTCACACTTAACCTGGTTACAGTTTGTCATACTTAACCTGCTTAGTTTGTCATACTTAACTGGTTACTGTTTGTCACACTTAACCTGGTTACAGTTTGTAACACTTAACCTAGTTATAGTTTATCATACTGACTTGGTTACAGTTTGTCACACTTAACCTGGTTACAGTTTATCATACTTAACCTGGTTACTATTTGCCACACTTAACCTGGTTAGTTTATCACACTTAACCTGGTTACAGTTTGTCACACTTAACCTGGTTACAGTTTGTCCTACTTAACCTGGTTACAGTTTGTCCTACTTAACCTGGTTACAGTTTGTCACACTTAACCTGGTTACAGTTTGTCATACTTAACCTGGTTACAGTTTGTCCTACTTAACCTGGTTACAGTTTGTCACACTTAACCTGGTTACAGTTTGTCCTACTAAACCTGGTTACAGTTTGTCCTACTTAACCTAGTTACAGTTTGTCATACTGACTTGGTTACAGTTTGTCACACTTAACCTGGTTACAGTTTGTCCCACTTAACCATGTTACAGTTTGCCATACTTAACATGGTAACAGTGTGTCACACTTAACCTTGTTACAGTTTGTCAGTATCTTACCTATTTAGATATCTTCTCAATACCTTACTGATAAAGTTCAAGAGATAAAATTTTACCTGGTAAATTACAGTAATATTGTTTTACTTTGTAAAATACAATATGTCACATTCTTCTTGGTATATTACAGTGACCAAACTTTATCTGCTAAACTCCAGTTACCATACTAACTGGTAACCGATAAATAACTGTTACTCCATAACCTAATCTGATGTATTATAGATCACCGGCTTCTGGACTAGTGGCCTGAGCTGGATCTACATACTTTTCATCAATCTTATCTAGGTTATCATGCCAATGGTTGTAAGCTAACAGCGCTACATTACGGCCTGATACAGCCTCCATTTCCATGGCTGAAGCCGCTAACTCTATAGCATTGACATAGTACAATCGCTCGTTCAAAAGGAAGGGAGGTAAATCATCAATTTTCTTAAAATCATATTCTGGATATGCCATCCATGATACTGTGTGAACTTCTTCTATTGATTCAAAATAAAGTTTAATCTCTTCCTGTGTCAGTTCTCTATTTGAGAAAAGTTTCCCTACAATACTGCTGTCTATGGGTGGCACTGTGTCTGATGCTGTATTATAGTCTACAGGAAGGTGTTGACCAAACGAATTCAGTAATAAATCCATATTACAAGTAAGCACTTGGTTTGGCATGTCAGCTGCATTTTCTACACCAAAATACGAGCTGTTTACTTTTCCGTGCACAAAAGTTGCTACTGTTTTGTGATATTTCTGGGGAAAGTTGTGAATATCCTGTTGAAAACCCTCAAATTTAATGTCAGAAACTCCATTACTAAGAGGAGTTGCTATGACAACCATGTCGTATCGTTTGCTCTTGACTTCGTTGTTGTTTAACTTGTAGTAAACTTCATACAGAAATGGTTCATCCTCTAGAAGCTCCACCATTTTCACCTCGGCAGCAATAACGTTAACTTTGGAATGTTTAACGATGTGTTCTGGAACCATCTTATTACCTCCCTTGATTGCCCAAAGACCAGGTTCAACTCCAGCCATAGAAATGGCCCCTGTCAAACAGATAGAGGTGGACTCATTATAAGTGTTAAATTCTACTGGCCCAGTGGTACACGTACATCTTATTGTTAAATTCAGATCTATTCATACTCTCTTTCCGCACATTTCCTGAGAGTTTTAATCACACTTTTCAACAAGAATTTCGCGGTAATCATGTGTCTCCCCTTTCTTGCTTTGTCAATAAGGTTCAAGTCCAAACGGAATATAACAGTTTGACAAAATACATACAGCAAGATGGTATCAGTAACTTGGCCAAGTTTCAATTTAACTAAATATCAATAACACTATAAAAAGTGGAGTCTAACAGAAATTCTCAAAATTCACATGTTTTGACCCCAAAACAGCAGAACTGGCAAATAAATGTCCTCAAATTTCAGTAAGGTGTTCAGTATGATAATTTCAGTAACTACGCAAAGTTTCAATTTAATTGGTTATCAGTAACACTATAAAATGTGTACAGAATTTCTTTCAATTCAATTATATAATTGTAACACTGCGAAAAGTAGACTTTAACGCAAATGTTGACACACTGCCAGAAAAGCAACACCTTAGTCTCGCTTTTCTCGACTATCGTCGAAGGTGAGGCAAAAATGTAGATTTTTTTATACCTAAACAGTGTAATTACCCGGTACATAAAAAAAAACCCGTCCTTACCCACAAAACCTGAGATGTCCAGTCCTTGTCCGTAGTTTGTCCGCATCGCTCCCATCACTAACTCATGGATGAGGGCTTCATGGAATCCTTCCTCTCGCATCACCTTCACCACCGACTTTTTTAAGTAGTTCACAAACGAAGGATGCATTGAAGATAAGAGTTCTGGAACATTTGTATAGGCATAGCCAGCATCCTGTGTGGTGTAGATCCTGGAGTATAAAATAGGACATAGAGATTATAATGTTACGTTTAGTATTTACCGTTTATGTATTTCCAGGGTCTTGTTGAAATGAATGCATTGTATTGGTAGTTACAGTATAATAGGGAATGCCCTTGCTTAAGACCAGAAACATAAAACCTGTGTATAGCATCATCTGTCATTATGATGTCATATTCGATAATTCCAGCAAAAAATCTGGAGCTGTCAAACTTTTCTTACTGATAAAAAGCAAAGTGGTTTGAAAAGACAGTGCCCGATGTCATGCAGGCCTGATAAAAGACACAAGTCAGGCATCTTTGCTTTGTCATGAAGGCCTGATAAAAGACACAAGTCAGGCATCTTTGCTTTGTCATGCCGACCTGATAAAAGACACAAGTCTTGCATCTTTGCTTTGTCATGCCGGCCTGATAAATGACACAAGTCTGACATCTTTGCTTTGTCATGCAGGCCTGATAAATGACACAAGTCAGGCATGTTTGCTTTGTCATGCAGGCCTGATAAATGACACAAGACAGGCATCTTTGCTTTGAGAATCTACTATAGGCTAGATTATATGATGCTGCCTTACCATACCAAATCTGAGAAGAATTGAAGAATACACAAAACATTTTGCTCGAAATTGTATCAAATACAAAGTCCCAAAGGGCCATAACTTTAGTAAATAAGGGGCAATCAAACTACTGTTCAGGAAAACACAACTTCATCCCATGATGATTAAGCCTATGGTAAGTTTGAAATAGATCAATTGCAAATTGTAGGAGATATCTGGACAATTAAAAGTTTACGACAGAGGAACAGATGGACGTCATACCATAATAAATCCTGTCAATTCTGATGGGTAATTCAACAAGAGATCCCAGAGGGATCTTGGCGCCCACCATCAAATGATCTAAGTTTGTTTTTTGAAAGATGGTTCTTTTCTCTTCTTTCGATTGTCTCTTAGGTGTTGATTAAGTGTGAGCAGAGACTCTGGTGGGACACAGATGCATTTTTTTGTTTTTTTTTGTGAATTACATTGTCGTTTCCTTATTCTTAGCATAGCTAGGCACCAGGAGGAACCTACATATGAAATTTGTGAAAGTTCCCTTCAGTATATTCTCAGAAATAGGGATAACAAACTTCAATTGTCAAAATCCAAGATGGCTGCCTGTCGGCCATGTTGTTTTCCGATCTGTCCAAAAATGGAATATGCACAACTAGGGACCAAGGTGAACCAACAAATGAAATTTGAGAAAGATACCTTCAGTACTTTCTTAGAAATAGCGATAACAAACTTCAATTGTCAAAATCCAAGATGGCTGCCTGTCGGCCATATTGTTTTCTGATCTGTCCCAAAATGGAATATACACAACTAGGGACCAAGGTGAACCAACACATGAAATTTGAGAAAGATACCTTCAGTAATTTCTGAGAAATAGCCATAACGAACTTCAATTGTCAAAATCCGAGATGGCTGCCTGTCGGCCATATTGTTTTTGGATTGGTCCCAAAATGCAATATGCATAACTACACACCAAGGGGAACCTACACATGAAATTTGAGAAAGATCCATTCAGTACATTCTCAGAAATAGCGATAATAAAGTTCAACTGTCAAAATCCAAGATGGCTGCCTGTCGGCCATGTTGTTTTCGGATCGGTCCAAAAATGCAATATGCATAACTAGGCACCAAGGGGAACCTACACATGAAATTTGAGAAAGATCCATTCAGTACATTCTCAGAAATAGGTATAACAAAGTTCAAATGTCAAAATCCAAGATGGCTGCCTGTCGGCCATCTTGAATTCAGATCGGTCCCAAAATGGAATATAAACAACTACGGACCAAGGTGAACCAACACATGAAATTTGAGAAAGATACCTTCAGTACTTTCTTAGAAATAGCGATAACAAACTTCAATTGTCAAAATCCAAGATGGCTGCCTGTCGGCCATGTTGTTTTTGGATTGGTCCCAAAATGCAATATGCATAACTACACACCAAGGGGAACCTACACATGAAATTTGAGAAAGATCCATTCAGTACATTCTCAGAAATAGCGATAACAAAGTTCAACTGTCAAAATCCAAGATGGCTGCCTGTCGGCCATGTTGTTTTCGGATTGGTCCAAAAATGCAATATGCATAACTAGGCACCAAGGGGAACCTACACATGAAATTTGAGAAAGATCCATTCAGTACATTCTCAGAAATAGGGATAACAAAGTTCAAATGTCAAAATCCAAGATGGCTGCCTGTCGGCCATCTTGAATTCAGATCGGTCCCAAAATGGAATATACACAACTAGGGACCAAGGTGAACCAACACATGAAATTTGAGAAAGATACCTTCAGTACTTTCTTAGAAATAGGGATAGCAAAGTTCAATTGTCAAAATCCAAGATGGCTGCCTGTCGGCCATGTTGTTTTTGGATTGGTCCCAAAATGCAATATGCATAACTACACACCAAGGGGAACCTACACATGAAATTTGAAAAAGATCCATTCAATACATTCTCAGAAATAGCGATAACAAAGTTCAACTGTCAAAATCCAAAATGGCTGCCTGTCGGCCATGTTGTTTTCGGATTGGTCCAAAAATGCAATATGCATAACTAAGCACCAAGGGGAACCTACACATGAAATTTGAGAAAGATCCATTCAGTACATTCTCAGAAATAGGGATAACAAAGTTCAAATGTCAAAATCCAAGATGGCTGCCTGTCGGCCATCTTGAATTCAGATCGGTCCCAAAATGGAATATGCACAACTAGGGACCAAGGTGAACCAAAACATGAAATTTGAGAAAGATCCATTCAGTACATTCTGAGAAATAGGGATAACAAAGTTCAAATGTCAAAATCCAAGATGGCTGCCTGTCGGCCATCTTGAATTCAGATCGGTCCCAAAATGGAATATGCACAACTAGGGACCAAGGTGAACCAACACATGAAATTTGAGAAAGATTCCTTCGGTACTTTATGAGAAATAGCGATAACAAGAATTGTTTACGGACGGACTAACGGACGGACTGACGGACGGACGGACGATGGACCACGGACGCAGGGCGATTTGAATAGCCCACCATCTGATGATGGTGGGCTAAAAAGTAATAAGGTTCGGCGCATATTCAAGTAAGGAAGTTGTGTGTTCAAGTTGTAAGAATCTGTCCAGGCTTGAAATTGTAGGGAGACTACACACATTTTCATTACAGAATTGAATCTCTGTACGATACGATATCAACTTAATTACGGTCATGTATTAATGCTTGCTCTAAAATTATTATCAGGTGGTTACACTATTTTATTTGATAAATCAAAATGTTTACAGTACAATTTCAGTAACTGTTTGCCTCTAGGTGGTACATTTTTTTATATTATACACTTTTGTATATTTTATAAGGTAAAATAACACTGTGAAATCTACCAAATATTCCAGAGTTATTAAGTTTTTCAAACCATTTCCAATCCTAACTTACAAAGCATATTTACACAGTAATTGTATACATATGGATGATGCTGTATCTAATGAATTCATACAATATATTGTGTTGTTGGACAGTACTAGTACTATACCTTTTAAATCTGACCAGCAGGTTGCTGACCCAGTTCTGGAGGTTGTAGATATCCATACCATAATGCCAGAACATTTTGGCCAGGGTGACCACACTGTAGGGACTTGTGGTCAGTCTCAACTCCTCACCATCAAATATACCCAGGGTTTCACCAGAGTTTTTATCTCGTTTCTCCAAACCTGAAACAATAGAACATATCATACAGGCTTCCTTCCATTCTCATTTGTAGGTGTAATTACATCTGTTCATTGGCCTGTAGTCTATACACTCATTATTAACCTCTATATCAAGGTCATTGGGTCACCTCTATATCAAGGTCATTGAGTCACCTTTATATCAAGGTTATTGAGTCACCTTTATATCAAGGTCATTGAGTCACCTTTATATCAAGGTCATTGAGTCACCTTTGTATCAAGGTCATTGGGTCACCTTTATATCAAGGTCATTGGGTCATCTTTATAGCTAGCGTAAACTAGAACTGTAAGCTAATGACTAACTAATATCTCCCCCCCTCCCCCGGCTCCCACTCCACATCCTTTGCAATAAATACTTGTATAAATTGTATAGTGACCTAGTTACCATCACTGCCAAAATGTCTCCATAAAATTAATTGGGGGTGGGGTGGGGTATGATCGGGGTATAAATAGGCCTATGGACACTGAAGAAGACATGCACAATACTTTTCATTCAAATAAATGTAACTTTAAAACATGGTTGTGATATCTTGTTCTTCAATGAGTATCAACTACTTTTGTGGAATAAGTCATTTTACTGTAGATTTTGTAACCACAGTTTGTACTCCAGTTTGAACTTTTCAGCAGTGGGAGGCGATACTGTAGATTTGACTCAAATACTGTATCGTGTTTACAAATGATATAGGGGAGATAACTCTAATTCAGCTTGTAAAAAATATAGCTGTTTTGGATTATATCAATCAAACAATGATGTACATTTGTCGACAGCCCATCCTACATGAAGTCCAATACAGAACACCAGTACAATGTTGGGAAAATTAACAATTCTGGCCACAAACACCCTTGATCAGAAAGGAATATTAAGGATGTTATATCTCTGCTTTCAATTGCTATTTTTTTTCAACATCAGCTTCAAGCCTTTTTTTATATATTCAACCATGTGTAAATATTGTGTTTGATTACTTCTGAAATAAATGAAAATTCTGCAGCTCATGGATCTCACCAAAGATACACAGAAAACATAAAAAATTTTGTAAAACATTCTATATGCCTTACCTAGTATTTTTGTGAAATTGACCATGTACAAATTTTGTGGATGTATGATAGATCCTCCTGACTCATAGGCTCTGCCGTTGATGTTAACGGTTGCTAGGCGACCACCAATGGTCTTCTTTTCGTACAGGTCTATGACAGCATCACTACCAAACAGCTCTCTCATGAAGTAAGCTGTGGACGTTCCTCCGATACCACCCCCAACAATCGCTGGAAAATAAACAATGGACAACATATTTGTTTGCTTCTATAAGATTCAGCAAAATTTCAGAAATAAAATTCATTGAATATAAATAAAGATTTTGATAATTATATTCTACCAGGTACCATTTTTATCTTTAAGGCTGACCAAGGTCATTTATTCAATATGCCTTTCTGGCATTTACCATATTAGGTTAGGCTGTTGGATATTCCATGTAATTTGATCATGTAAATTGAAGAACTTTGATAAGTCTACAACCAAAATATCATGACCCAAATAAGTTGTTTAGATGTTTTGATACACCTGACCTTTGTGACCTTAGCGACCTTTGTGACCTTTAAACTATATAATTAGGCTGGTCTGGATACAGATGTGTCAATACACTTGAGAGCCCTTCCTCTGATCATGGAACAAATATCTAGATCTTACCCTGTATACTATTGAGAAGTTACTTTAATCATTCGGATACATTTGACCCTGATGACCTTAAAAATGCTTCAAACAAGTAAACAAATCACTGCCTGGCCCAGCATCCTCTGGTTCAAATACCACTCTTAGTTCTACTTCTCCGATAGTGGTTTTCACTTTTGAACAAACTGGACCCTTGTAACATGAAAGGCTAAGCCATGTAAAATTTTGAAAGTTTTATTGACTATTTTTAATGCAGTTGTGTAATTATAATTGTATTCCAATGTACTGAATTTCACAAAACTGTTGCATCCAGGCCAATAAACATTTTTACTATAAGTAAACTGGCCAAGTGAGAAAGACGTGAAGTCAAAGTCCTATCTGGGTAAGGCCGTTATCTAATCTCAGGTGGTAGTGTACGGTCAGGCTTTGACATCTAGTAGATAACTCTACAGCAACGCCTAGGGCAGACATCCACTACCTATCACTCATGTATAGGAAGCTAAAGACATGCATAACCATACACTGGAATTAAATGACCCTAGGCCATCAGTCAAGTTTAAAACCAACTCTGTAGAAATACCTTCCCTAACTTTCCATCGAAAAAAATCAAGAGTCGTCTTTAATGAAAAATCAAGGAATTTCATTATTCTATTCCTTTTTTATAATTCTAATTTTTAACTAATGAAAATTTAAAAAAAAGATATCAAAACACTTGTAGAATTTGAATATATGTTCAATTCTTACCCTGTTGGATGTTGAATGGCATACCACATCCCCTCACTACAGCAGCACAGCATTTAGACAATTCTTACACCGTTTAATGGCATACCACACCCCTTCACTACAGCAGCACAGCATTAAGACAATTCATACCCTGTTTAATGACATACCACACCCCCTCACTACAGCAGCACAGCATTTAGACAATTCTTACACCGTTTAATGGCATACCACACCCCCTCACTACAGCAGCACAGCATTTAGACAATTCTTACACCGTTTAATGGCATACCACACCCCCTCACTACAGCAGCACAGCATTAAGACAATTCATACCCTGTTTAATGACATACCACACCCCCTCACTACAGCAGCACAGCATTTAGACAATTTTTACACCGTTTAATGGCATACCACACCCCCTCACTACAGCAGCACAGCATTTAGACAATTCATACCCTGTTTAATGACATACCACACCCCCTCACTACAGCAGCACAGCATTTAGACAATTCTTACACTGTTTAATGACATACCACATCCCCTCACTACAGCAGCACAGCATTTAGACAATTCTTACACCGTTTAATGGCATACCACACCCCCTCACTACAGCAGCACAGCATTAAGACAATTCTTACACCGTTTAATGACATACCACACCCCCTCACTACAGCAGCACAGCATTAAGACAATTCATACCCTGTTTAATGACATACCACACCCCCTCACTACAGCAGCACAGCATTTAGACAATTCTTACACTGTTTAATGTTTAATGGCACACTGCACCCCTTCACTACAGCAGCACAGCATTTAGACAATTCATACCCTGTTTAATGGCATACCACACCCCTTCACTACAGCAGCACAGCATTTAGACAATTCATACCCTGTTTAATGGCATACCACACCCCCTCACTACATCAGCACAGCATTTAGACAATTCTTACACCGTTTAATGACATACCACACCCCTTCACTACAGCAGCACAGCATTTAGACCGGTCTTACACTGTTTAATGGCATACCACACCCCCTCACTACAGCAGCACAGCATTAAGACAATTCATACACTGTTTAATGTGTAATGGCACACTGCACCCCTTCACTACAGCAGCACAGCATTTAGACAATTCATACCCTGTTTAATGGCACACCGCACTCCCTCACTACATCAGCACAGCATTTAGACCGGTCTTACACTGTTTAATGGCATACCACACCCCCTCACTACAGCAGCACAGCATTAAGACAATTCTTACACTGTTTAATGGCACACTGCACCCCTTCACTACAGCAGCACAGCATTTAGACAATTCTTACCCTGTTTAATGGCATACCACACCCCCTCCCTACAGCAGCACTGTCGTAATGAGAGCACTACAGCTGTTGTATATTCTTGTACCACATTTAGACAATTCTTACTGCTGGATGTTTAATGGCATACCACTATCATAACGAAATTTTATGATAAAAGTGCTTAATTTGAACTTTAATTTAATTCCTTATTTGGTGTATTTTAAACTTCAAAGTACTAAACTTTTATTTCATTTATTCCATCTGACAATGCTAACATGCTGGAACTATTTTATGTAAATTGTTTGTATCATTAATTCTCCATAACTCGTGTTAATTTAGTCTTTTAGATAAGTTCTATTTACAAAACTTTTCCTTTGAAGTCTTGATATATCATTTGTTTGAATCATTGTTTTCGGATTCATACATATATTAACTATGTCCATCGTATATAGTTTTTATACCTTTTAACTTTTGCATAACAGTATTACCAGGTTGCTTGAACGACAAATATATGTCACTTGCACTATAATTGTATGTTCTCTTTTGCTATTGTAACAATATTAATGTACTTATGGAATTATTCTGCTTGTAAAATCAGTTAGCTAGGACCTAGGCCTCAGACTCTACGCCACGGATGTAATTTTGGATACTCCAGAAATCGACCACAGACCTAGAGAAAGTTAACGTAATAAATCTATATTTGGACCACATTTCAATCTCAATTGAGACCCTGTGAACTCTTAAATTGATAGACATTCTATTTTACAGTTATTCTGTTTCTGGATTGGACTAAAATTGTTACACTTCATCTATGACTCCAGGTCAATTTCACAAATTGGGAGATTTTCCTTTTTTCACAAATATAATCCGGATGCAGGGGGAGAGGGTCCAAAATCAGGAGGGTTAGCAATTATGTCTACCAAATTAATAACTTGATTCTGAGCAAACAACATGATCCTGTTCTGGTATATTCTAACTCATATTTGGCAGGGACCCCGGTAGCATAATTGGGTCCATATAGAATTCCTGAGATCATTGGTTTGAACCCCTATCTGGCAATTATTTAGTATTTTCCTTTCTCATGATACCATATTGGCGATCTCTTGTTTAAATCATTTGGTAAATACTACACAAGGGGATCTCACAACCAGATTTACATATATCGGTATTTGTGACTGTCTTGGACATAGAGAAAGGTGGAAAAAATGAAGCAGAACTGGACTGGGTCGATTTTCAACAACTTTGAGGAAGAAGCAACTGGTAGATTGTCTGTCTATTATACTATGGATGGTTTTAGTTTATAACCCTGGTCTGGCCACTGCATTTCTCTTTCCTGTTGTAACAGTTTCGTAGCCTGTGGGTTAACACATTGTCTGAAGGGTTCCGACTCCCTGATCCACCAGGCGTCCCAATATTTAGCCTGATCCACCACGCGTCCCAATATTTAGCCTGATCCACCAGGTGTCCCAATATTTAATTAGCCTGATCCACCAGGCGTCCCAATATTTAGCGGACCAGAGAATATGTTGGAACCCTTTCTGTCAATTATCCATAATTACTATTAATTAGTAACTTACATGTATTCTACTTTTCTTTTCAATACCACATTTTTTGTTTTAACATGTTTTTAAATGCGCATCCAGAGGTGTTATAATGAATGAAGCAGTGGTAACATAACCAGTACAGTAGTGTAGTCTACGTATACCCAGCCAGCTATATATAGGACCTAAGCTTAGGCCTACTGTACTGTATCACTGATATGGCCATATGTCAGTAACTTTGGATTTACGGTGCTGCGGCATAAAAGTAACAATAATAAACTGCGATTTGTTGTGAAGTGTATGAAAATCAACGGTAATACCAATATGTGGAGCTCTTGATTCTTCTTCGGCGTCAACATTTGCTCCAATAACGAAAAACAATATTATGCAGGCTGTCGTGAAAGTTGTGGAGGCCGCCATTTTCCCCGGCTTGTTCCGTGTGTTAGTTTCGTATTTCGGTTCACAAATTAATAAAAAATATAGATGACTATTAGATCAGTTCGATCTGAATTTGCATTCAATAAACTTAAAATCGTATTATTATTAGCACAATAAATGATAACAATGGAATAAATATTGAGCAAAAATTAGAAATTCCAAAATAAAATGACAGCTTTCTTTTCTTTAGCCCGTGTAAACAAAAAACATGGCGTCCACGTGTTTCCGTTTTGTATGTTGTCACTTAAGGAAGTTGACCACGAGGAGGCTCCCTATCAATGCAATTAGAAGAGGAATCGGACCACCACCGAAGCTTATTCTTTTGTCGACATTCGTAGCACTCTGTAATGATGACATAAAACAGAAATCATCGAATACAGAGGACAAACACAAGGTTAAAATTCATTGAGACACATGCAGCTATCCTGATATCAAAATAATTATGATGCAAATATTTCATCATAATAAACGACGAAAGTAGCTATGCCCAACCATTTTTTTCTGCATTATTTGGAAGTATGTAGTAGCTTTATTTTTGAAGAGTATCATCACCTGATTATAAAACAACAATCAGAACAATTTTATCTTAAAAACTGAATTTTTAGTGAATTTTCGAAAATCGGAAATTTTGATCTTCAAAGTTGAGATTTCCAAAAAAAAAACTGAAAAAAGCGTATACAACCCATAACTTGGAAAATACTTCTGTTAAAACAAAAAAACATTAACCAGAATTTAAGTCACATTATATTCTGATTAAAAAAGTAACACAAACATTCTAAAAAATATCTACAGCTCCGATATTGATAACATAAATGGACTATTGACATACGTTTTTATATATATAAATAAAGCAGTCCACAAACTGATGTCATTAAACATAATACAATATACTTGTTTTAATATATTATAAGTAAATGCAATGCGTATATATAGCTGGATGAATACAACTATTAAAATGATTAGAAAAATATTCTTCTATTTAACTTAAAACATTAATTACAATCTTTAATTTACACTTGTAATATTGAAGCATTTAAAATGCACAACGAAGTTTGGTAATTTTATAGAAAACTGAATTGTAATAAAACAGTCCCCAATTAAATATTATCAACATGTATGACCGGCTGGTATTTCGGCCATAATTGTTATGTCATGTATTAACATTATGACATAACTAAATGATAAGGCTTCACGAAGTGTCTGCCATTCCTTGTCTTTTATTTGACCGTGCTAATCCATATACAGCATACACAATACAAAGTTTAATCCACACAGCATTCACACGCATCCATGTTCTTCATAATAAGCTTATCACCAACTCTCAAATGAAAACTATAACTTCTGATTCCTGACTCGACTTCTAATGACTCCTCGTGACTGACCTCTTGACTGACTCAACTGACTTCTTAATCCTCACTAATTTCACATTGTATATGATCCCTTCTTATCTCTGGTCCTCGTCCCTGGTGGAGGACACCCTGTCCAGACTCCCAAGGGATCTTTACCTATTGCCTAACAGGACCAGTTTGTGTTTCTTGTCTTGCTATATTTTATAATAGCAGACAAACTTAACATATTACATCTCATATGGAAACATATTATAAAAGAAGACTTCCTATACTTTCTAATGATATAGAAATTATTTAAAAGTATTATTAAACTAAAATGGTATTTAAAGAAAACTGACTTCCATATACTTGAAGTAACAGTAAAAGCTATACAGCTTCAACACTGTACTGTTTATTACAATACTAAAAACAGATATAGATTCTTAACAACTTACTGAATCTAATGACATTTATATTCTGATCTTACTCAAACTGTATCTAAAGTTATGACTTGTTTTAGAAGTAAAACAAAAACATCTATTCAATTTATATTATCAGGTAAGGTATAGTGTGTCCTGTATCTCACTGTGGGGGATCAGACCCTTCCCTTCAGCCTGGGGGAGTTGACCCAGCATGACACTATACCTATACACACTGTAGTGGACTGCCTAACCCTATTATCTATGAATATATTACCTAACCCTAACACATGGGTTTCCTATCTGTCATATATGCCCCTTCATCATTTAAATTTGTTCCACAAATTTGTTGTAGAAGACAGAGCTACTTTAATAAGTATTTCTTACTTTGAAACTATAACTACATCAGTTATACATAGATGAAAATCATTAATAATACAAATTTTAACTGCTGATGGGAAAAAATTATTTCCACCACAATTACATATCACATAACTTTACTTGTATACTCCATACTTCACTCTTTCTTTCCAATTCTCATGATCACATATACATGTTATACATAAACAGGCACATTATTATTTCATAAATGAATACATAATACTTCATTCCAAATTTAACTATTTTGTCCATTTCACTTGATCTTGAATTCGTTAAATGCTCACGATGTCTCTTCATGTCTATTAAACATACTAGTGCCATTTCACTGAAACTGTCCATGTTCCTATTGCACACAGTATAGACATTTGTTTAAAGGAATTGGTTTCTTCCTAATTTCAATTATTGCCTGATAATTATGCAGGAATGCCATGCATTCAATGCAAGTTTTACCAACATTACAATTTGAAGACATAAAAATTCACATGTATATACTTATACATAAATACACTGTATATATATTAGTGGAACGTCTGCAGGAATGCCATGCATTCAAAGCAGGTTCACAACTAGTGTCACTATTGAAACTGTCCATGCTTCTGTGAGTATCAACAATATGCACAATAATTGTAGGTTCCCATGCAACTTTCTTAAACAAAATAGGTTTTCACTGATATGACAAAAACAGGATAAATCCTTACCATCTCAGAAACCGAGAGTAAATGTCTATCTACCTATTGAATAAAATGTTACACAACAGCTTTCTTAAGTAACTTCCTTAGCTGTTTGGCTTTCCAGAACAATGTTAAAGGATGTCGTAACTTTAACTATTACGCCTTATTTTGTGGTACATCTTCCACCTTGTTCAACTTTGTCCTACCCCTTAGACTTATTCACCCATGAACATAACTGAGGTGATATACTCAATTTTGCTTGTTCTCTTGCTACCGGTAGCTTGCAAGTTAACCATTCCCTATACAACTTCCTTGTACTCTGGTTAGTTGATACCTTTAGTATCCCAAGACATACCCATTATACCTGGTAATGTCTCTGAACAATTTGAGTACTATATATCAGCACAATTATACAATACATTTAATAATGTAATATTCAAAGGGATCTAACTACCGTTCTCTTAACAATATAACTCTGTAACAATAGCACTGCTCAAAATACTAAAATACTAACAGTTAAAAAAAAATAAATCAAATACCAAAGTTTCCGAATGTTTTGCGCAAAATTTTCAACAAGTTTGTAACTGTCAGAAATCTCAGAACTCAAGACTGGCTACAGATTAAGAAATATCAGTATAAGAAAAGGATATAAAGTCTACTAACATTTCCTGGTGCCTACTGTACCTACCCTACATACTCTTTGATATCATACATGGTTGTTCTGATCAGTTTCCATTCAATAGTATTTCTCTCAACACAGTATAAACTACAGCACTAAAGGAATATGGCTTTTTTCAATATTCGGTTCTACTCTACTGCTATATACACTCTACATTTTACTATTATTGTCCTTTTTCTTTCTTCATTATTGTACCTTCTTCATGACTCTTTTTCTCTTTGACCTTCCCTGGGACCTTCCTTCGGCCTCTTCACTAGAATCTTCGTGACTTTTGAGTCAATGTCCACACCACACTTAGCTGGAACATCCACTACACACTTAGCCTGAACAAATCCCTCAGTTCCATCAGCCTTTCTTATCTGAGATCCATCAGAATTGGATCTTTGGACCACCATCTTGATCTCTGAGTTGTCCCACATGCTCTGTAGTTCACTTTGACTCTGATCCACAAAACTTAGCTCATCTGAGTAGGATGCTCCCACCGAGTCCACCAGGTAACTCATTCCGTTACGTTTCTCCTCTAGGCTGTACATCAACCTATCAACCACACCAGACAAGCACAATGGCACTTGTTGAAACATCCTGTCTTTGGCTGCCATTTTTCTTGGGAATCTTTAATAGTTATGCAGTCAAATCATCCTTAAAGACTACCCGGATTCTCCACCACTATATGACCGGCTGGTATTTCGGCCATAATTGTTATGTCATGTATTAACATTATGACATAACTAAATGATAAGGCTTCACGAAGTGTCTGCCATTCCTTGTCTTTTATTTGACCGTGCTAATCCATATACAGCATACACAATACAAAGTTTAATCCACACAGCATTCACACGCATCCATGTTCTTCATAATAAGCTTATCACCAACTCTCAAATGAAAACTATAACTTCTGATTCCTGACTCGACTTCTAATGACTCCTCGTGACTGACCTCTTGACTGACTCAACTGACTTCTTAATCCTCACTAATTTCACATTGTATATGATCCCTTCTTATCTCTGGTCCTCGTCCCTGGTGGAGGACACCCTGTCCAGACTCCCAAGGGATCTTTACCTATTGCCTAACAGGACCAGTTTGTGTTTCTTGTCTTGCTATATTTTATAATAGCAGACAAACTTAACATATTACATCTCATATGGAAACATATTATAAAAGAAGACTTCCTATACTTTCTAATGATATAGAAATTATTTAAAAGTATTATTAAACTAAAATGGTATTTAAAGAAAACTGACTTCCATATACTTGAAGTAACAGTAAAAGCTATACAGCTTCAACACTGTACTGTTTATTACAATACTAAAAACAGATATAGATTCTTAACAACTTACTGAATCTAATGACATTTATATTCTGATCTTACTCAAACTGTATCTAAAGTTATGACTTGTTTTAGAAGTAAAACAAAAACATCTATTCAATTTATATTATCAGGTAAGGTATAGTGTGTCCTGTATCTCACTGTGGGGGATCAGACCCTTCCCTTCAGCCTGGGGGAGTTGACCCAGCATGACACTATACCTATACACACTGTAGTGGACTGCCTAACCCTATTATCTATGAATATATTACCTAACCCTAACACATGGGTTTCCTATCTGTCATACATGCAATATTTGCCATTATCTTATAATATTTTATGTGTTATTGTACAATTCAAGAAATTTGTAAAAACAATGTTTTGGTTGATTGATCAAATAAGGAAGTGTCATTTTCTATATGGGTTTCATGCAAATTACAATTGTTAACATTTCCTAATACATCATAGTTAAGAAATAGAGTTATCTTTAGAATAATATCCGAAGTTATGAGTTGACATGATCAAGAGAAGACATCGTGCGACATATTCCTTATCCTACTAGCCTACTGTACACTATACTACTACTAGTAGTAGTACTGTATCGAGTCAAGTCTTACCTAGTCCGATTCACGTTCTAATTTTACAATATTATTACATATATATTACATAATTCTTTTCAAAACTACACTAATCTTACCTTAACAGTTGTGAAAGATAACTAAATAAAGAACTTTCATTGGAAAATATCGACTTTTACATGTTTCGAGCGCTTTGTTTACATTCCCAATGGCCATCTGACAGCACGTGTCCGCCATCTTGGATTTACCGTTAGGTGACAAAAATCCTCATTTTCACATCAAGAACGGTCATGTCACATGGATTCAAACATATCATTATTTTTGTTGTTAATTTATCTTCATTTTCATATAATTTTGGTTAATTTACTCGCTTCAATAAGAAAATTAGAGCTTTGACATTTCTTTGACAGGCTCGCTCGATCTACCTTGGCGCCATTCTCTCATTATTTTGGCTGGTAAATCAACGAGAGTTATCGAATGTTAAAATAACATCACTCATCTTTGCATTTAACACTGGTAAATATGATAAAATCGCCGTACTTCCGAAGGACTATTTCTGTGACGTTTTTTTGCTCACTCGCCAGTGGTCAATAGGAGTTACCTCCCCTTTGCTTGGGCATAGCTAACGAAAGTTAATGTTTCACATCCAGCAACTGTTTACGTATAATGATGTTTCATAGACTGGTACGATATATATACTCTGTCGTCTTAATCAGACAAATAACCAGAGAAGCGTACGCGTATGTACCAAAAGGTACAGCTGCTTTACAACAATGTTATAGCCTAATAGCTGGTTCTTGTGCCCCCTCTAACCCTCGCCTACCCAACACTGGTCAACTATTTAACCAAGTTTAATATACAGTTCAAGTTTGTTGAGGTAGCAGATCAAGACTTTAGTCCGAAGGGTTCTGACTCTTTAGTCTGCTAAATATTGGGATGGTAGTCCCAATTGAATATTTAGCAGATCAGAAAGTCAGAACCCTTCAGACTAATTCAGACTGTAAAGAAAGCTCTCAGACGGTCATGGCTGTTCTATAGAGGTCAGGGTAGATAAAATAATTCCTACATAACCTAGTACCACAATTGGCAATATATACACGTATGGAAAGTCGATAGAAATCATATCAGATCCATACATAATTGTAATTCATGTACAATATGATGAATCATGCTAACAATTCAATTTTTAGCTCACCTGGCCCGAAGGGCCAAGTGAGCTTATGTGATGGTGCAGCGTCCGTCGTCCGTCCGTCCGTCCGTCAGTCCGTCCGTCCGTCGTCCGTCCGTCCTGCGTCCGTCAACTTTTTCCTTTAAACGACTTCTTCTAAAATACTGAAAGGCCCAGTGACATGAAATTTGGCTGGTAGATTTCTTGGAAGGAGCTGAACAAAGTTTGCGAAAAAAAATCACTTTGACCTAATTTCAAGGTCACAGGGGTCAAAAATGTCGAAACCTTCAAACAACTTCTTCTAAAATACCGTCAGACATGGAGACTTCATATTTGACCGGTAGCTTCCTTGGATGAAGCCAAATAAAGTTTGCGAAAAGAAATGACCTTGACCAATATTCAAGGTCACAGTGAGGTTAAATCTATTTTAACCTTTAAACGACTTCTTCTGAAATACAAAAAGCCCTAGAAACATGGCATTTGGCTGAAAGGTTCCTTGGATGAAGCCCAACAAAGTTTGCGAAAAAAAATGACCTTGACCTATATTCAAGGTCACAAGGGTCAAATCTGTTAAAACATTCAAACGACTTCTTCTGAAATACCAAAAGCCCTAGAAGCATGATATTTGGCTGAAAGGTTCCTTGGATGAAGCCTGACAAAGTTTGCGAAAAGAAATTACCTTGACCAATATTCAAGGTCACAGGGGTCAAATCTGTTAAAACCTTTAAACGACTTCTTCTGAAATACAAAAAGCCCTAGAAGCTTGATATCTGGCTGAAAGGTTTCTTGGATGAAGCCCGACAAAGTTTGTGAAAAGAAATGACCTTGACTTATATTCAAGGTCACAGGATTCAAATCTGTTAAAACCTTCAAACAACTTCTTCTGAAATACCAAAAGGCCTAGAAGCATGATATTTGGCTGGAAGGTTCCTTGCATGAAGCCTGACAAAGTTTGCGAAAAGAAATGACCTTGACCTATATTCAAGGTCACAGGGGTCAAATATGTTAAAACATTCAAACGACTTCTTCTGAAGTACCAAAAGCCCTAGAAGCATGACATTTGGCTGAAATGTTTCTTGGATGAAGCCTGACAAAGTTTGCGAAAAGAAATGACCTTTATCTTTATTTGCCTAGAGACATGATATTTGGCTGGTAGCGTCCTGGGATGAAGCCAAACAAAATTTGAAAATGAAAATGATGTTGTCTTATAAGGTCACAGGGGTAAAATATGTTTAAATCTGAAGATGTTCTTCTAAATGTCTTACAGTAAAAGATTTTAGGGGACTTTAGGGTTACACTATAATATAGTGTAATAGAGATTAAAACCAGGTGAGCGATGCAGGCCCATTGGGCCTCTTGTTATATGTGTTGTTTAAAACAAGGTCTTAGATGTGCGAGATCCAGAGTTTATGACCCCCTCGTTTCGGTTCAGATGGTCATTGTGTCATATCCCAGGCTGCTCTTTCTGTCCATTCTTTGGGGTTATACCAGTCGTTGACAATTATTAAATTAAATAAATCAAACAAATGATATCAGCAGGATTTGTCATTTTGTATGTTTGTACTCCACTTTTAGATCTCTATTCTCTTTTTTCGAATAAGCACTTGTACATGTACCAAGGGGATCATGCAAATAAAATCAGGAGCAAAATTCAAAATAACTGCTTCATTGCTACTTTGTTTTTCAGACCTATTTTGATCATTTATATTTATTTTCATTTTATATTTTGTTTCCTGATGATTAAGCAAACTCTACACAGGGTTGGTGTCCCTTACACACGCCAAGCTACTGTTAGTGTGAGAACAACAGCTGGGTTAGGTGAGAGTAAATAACAACAACTGAGATTGAACATACAGCTGAGGCTTACTGACACTGATGTTTTCTGAGGTATATACTCTGTAATTGTAGGACGCTGACCCGAGCAACAGAATACTGAGGTAAATACTCTGTAATTGTAGGAACCTGACCCGAACACACTGACAACAGAATACTGAGGTAAATACTCTGTAATTGTAGGACCCTGACCCGAGCACACTGACAACAGAATACTGAGGTATATACTCTGTAATTGTTGGACCCTGACTCGAACACACTTACAACAGAATACTGAGGTATATACTCTGTAATTGTAGGACGCTGACCCGAACACACTGACAACAGAATACTGAGGCTTATACTCTGTAATTGTAGGACGCTGACCCAAGCACACTGACAACAGAATACCTCCTGAGGAATGCTAGTCTGTCTTCACTCGACTCCGCCCTCAGACTTTTGTCTGTGACTACAGTGGCTTTATCTGATATAGAAAAAGAATACGCAAGGGTAAGTGACAAAAGCACAAGGCTAAGTAACAAAAAGCAAACTGTTTTCAGCTCACCTGGCCAGAAAGGCCAAGTGAACATATGCTGATCCCAGAATGTGGTGTCTATTATCCATTGTCAATCCATCTGACATCACCATTTTACTGTAAATAACTTATTTGCAAAAACAAAAATGCTTTTTGAAGTGATATTTGGTCAGTAAAATTCTGGAATAGATTGCGATTGTTTGTTGGCAGAAAAGCTTGCATGATCCTATCTGTGCATTAACAAGCTAATTTACATATTGGGACAAAATGACTTGCTGCAGATGACAGCGTCAACCATCATGAAATAGACAATACTACTAGAGAGTGAAGTAAAGAGGTGACAAAGGTCACCAGAACATGACCTCTGCTAGGATGTTGTAAGATTCTGATGTAACGGAGTGAGAATAAGGATAATTTACATTTCAATAAGAATGAAACTTATCAGAACAAGCTAGATACAAAATTAAACTCTTTTGACCACTTTGTCAATTGTCTGTTTTGTAGTGGGCGTTTGTTCTGATTAAGTTTATGAAGTTCAGGCTGACTGTCCTTGGTAAACCAGAAGAGGAGGAACAAGTGTGGAGCATGATCTTACAGACAAGACATAAACTTAGTGAGCTCAAACAACAGAGACGAGTAAGTGTCCTGTGTAGGGAGGCTCCTATAGAATACAGACGAGACATAAACTTAGTGAGCTCAAACAACAGTCGAGTAAGTGTACTGTGTAGGGAGGCTTCTATAGAATACAGACGAGACATAAACTTAGTGAGCTCAAACAACAGACGAGTAAGTGTACTGTGTAGGGAGGCTTCTATAGAATACAGACCAAAATAAACTTAGTGAGCCCAAACAACAGTCGAGTAAGTGTACTGTGTAGGGAGGCTCCTGTAGAATACAGACGAGACATAAACTTAGTGAGCCCAAACAACATAGACGAGTAAGTGTACTGTGTAGGGAGGCTTCTATAGAATACAGACGAGACATAAACTTAGTGAGCCCCAACAACAGAGTCGAGTAAGTGTCCTGTGTAGGGAGGCTCCTGTAGAATACAGACGAGACATAAACTTAGTGAGCCCCAACAACAGAGTCGAGTAAGTGTCCTGTGTAGGGAGGCTCCTGTAGAATACAGACGAGACATAAACTTAGTGAGCCCAAACAACATAGACGAGTAAGTGTACTGTGTAGGGAGGCTTCTATAGAATACAGACGAGACATAAACTTAGTGAGCCCCAACAACAGAGTCGAGTAAGTGTCCTGTGTAGGGAGGCTCCTGTAGAATACAGACGAGACATAAACTTAGTGAGCCCCAACAACAGAGTCGAGTAAGTGTCCTGTGTAGGGAGGCTCCTGTAGAATACAGACGAGACATAAACTTAGTGAGCTCAAACAACAGAGACGAGTAAGTGTACTGTGTAGGGAGGCTCCTGTAGAATACAGATGAGACATAAACTAAGTGAGCTCAAACAACAGACGAGTAAGTGTACTTTGTAGGGAGGCTCCTGTAGAATACAGACGAGACATAAACTTAGTGAGCCCCAACAACAGAAATGAGTAAATGTTCTGTGTAGGGAGGCTCCTGTAGAATACAGACGAGACATAAACTTAGTGAGCCCAAACAACAGAGACGAGTAAGTGTACTGTGTAGGGAGGCTCCTATAGAATACAGACGAGACATAAACTTAGTGAGCTCAAACCACAGAGACGAGTAAGTGCACTGTGTAGGGAGGCTCCTATAGAATACAGACGAGACATAAACTTAGTGAGCCCAAACAACATAGACGAGTAAGTGTCCTGTGTATGGAGGCTCTTGTAGAATACAGACGAGACATAAACTCAGTGAGCTCAAACAACATAGACGAGTAAGTGTCCTGTGTATGGAGGCTCCTATAGAATACAGACGAGACATAAACTTAGTGAGCTCAAACAACAGAGACGAGTAAGTGTACTGTGTAGGGAGGCTCCTATAGAATACAGACGAGACATAAACTTAGTGAGCTCAAACAACATAGACGAGTAAGTGCACTGTGTAGGGAGGCTCCTATAGAATACAGACGAGACATAAACTTAGTGAGCTCAAACAACATAGACGAGTAAGTGTCCTGTGTAGGGAGGCTCCTATAGAATACAGACGAGACATAAACTTAGTGAGCTCAAACAACATAGATGAGTAAGTGCACTGTGTAGGGAGGCTCTTATAGAATACAGACGAGACATAAACTTAGTGAGCCCAAACAACAGAGACTAGTAAGTGTCCTGTGTAGGGAGGCTCCTGTAGAATTAGTACATGGGCCAAAAACGTGGAAATCCAAAGTGTTCTAAACTTCTGTTTTAAAAGAAAGAGAGGAGCATAAAACCCCTTTATAAGTTAACACCATAAGTCCAGTAAGAAGTGTGTTGTTGTGTTGAAGAACTGCCCTTCATTTTGTTAAATTGTACCATTATAAAATCTCAACAAGGTATGACTTATATTTATATTCTTTGCTGTAAGAGTATAGATGCTATGCTGAAGGACTATATTTTCTATGCCGTAAGACTATATTTTCTATGCCATAGAACTAAATTTTCTTTGCTTTATGACTATTTTGTATGCTTTAGGGCTATATTTTCTATGCCATAGAACTATATTTTCTATGATGTAGGGCTATATTTTCTATGCCATAGAACTATATTTTCTATGCTGTAGGGCTATATTTTCTATGCCATAGAACTATGTTTTCTATGCTGTAGGGCTATATTTTCTATGATGTAGGGCTATATTTTCTATGCTGTAGGGCTATATTTTCTATGATGTAGGGCTATATTTTCTATGCTGTATGACTACTTTCTATGCCATAGAACTATGTTTTCTATGCTGTAGGGCTATATTTTCTATGCTGTAGGACTGTATTTTCTATGATGTAGGGCTATATTTTCTATGCTGTTGGGTTATATTTTCTATACTGTATGACTACTTTCTATGCCATCGGACTATATTTTCTATGCTGTAGAACTATATTTTCTATGCTGTAGGACTATATTTTCTATGCTGTAGGACTATATTTTCTATGCTGTAGAACTATATTTTCTATGCTGGAGGACTATATTTTCTATGCTGTAGGGCTATATTTTCTATGCTGTAGGACTGTATTTTCTATGATGTAGGGCTATATTTTCTATGCTGTTGGGTTATATTTTCTATACTGTATGACTACTTTCTATGCCATCGGACTATATTTTCTATGCTGTAGAACTATATTTTCTATGCCATAGAACTATATTTTCTATGCTGTAGGGCTATATTTTCTATGCCATAGAACTATGTTTTCTATGCTGTAGGGCTATATTTTCTATGATGTAGGGCTATATTTTCTATGCTGTAGGGCTATATTTTCTATGATGTAGGGCTATATTTTCTATGCTGTATGACTACTTTCTATGCCATAGAACTATGTTTTCTATGCTGTAGGGCTATATTTTCTATGCTGTAGGACTGTATTTTCTATGATGTAGGGCTATATTTTCTATGCTGTTGGGTTATATTTTCTATACTGTATGACTACTTTCTATGCCATCGGACTATATTTTCTATGCTGTAGAACTATATTTTCTATGCTGTAGGACTATATTTTCTATGCTGTAGGACTATATTTTCTATGCTGTAGAACTATATTTTCTATGCTGGAGGACTATATTTTCTATGCTGTAGGGCTATATTTTCTATGCTGTAGGACTGTATTTTCTATGATGTAGGGCTATATTTTCTATGCTGTTGGGTTATATTTTCTATACTGTATGACTACTTTCTATGCCATCGGACTATATTTTCTATGCTGTAGGACTATCTTTTTTATGCTGTGGGACTGTATTTTCTATGCTGTAGGACTATGTTTTTTATGCTGTAGGACTATATTTTCTATGCTGTAGGACTTTTTCTATGCTGTAGGACTGTATTTTCTATGCTGTAGGACTGTATTTTCTATGCTGTAAGACTATATTTTCTATGCTGTAAGACTATATTTTCCATGCTGTAGGACTATATTTTCTATGCTGTAGGACTATATTTTCCATGCTGTAGGACTGTATTTTCTATGCTGTAGGACTCTATTTTGTATGCTGGAGGACTATATTTTCCATGCTGTAGGACTATATTTTCTATGCTGTAGGACTATATTTTCTATGCTGTAGGACTGTATTTTCTATGCTGTAGGACTATATTTTCTATGCTGTAGGACTGTATTTTCTATGCTGTAGGACTGTATTTTCTATGCTGTAAGACTATATTTTCTATGCTGTAAGACTATATTTTCCATGCTGTAGGACTATATTTTCTATGCTGTAGGACTATATTTTCTATGCTGTAGGACTGTATTTTCTATGCTGTAGGACTGTATTTTCTATGCTGTGGGACTCTATTTTGTATGCTGGAGGACTATATTTTCCATGCTGTAGGACTATATTTTCTATGCTGTAGGACTATATTTTCTATGCTGTAGGACTGTATTTTCTATGCTGTAGGACTATATTTTCTATGCTGTAGGACTGTATTTTCTATGCTGTAGGACTGTATTTTCTATGCTGTAAGACTATATTTTCTATGCTGTAAGACTATATTTTCCATGCTGTAGGACTATATTTTCTATGCTGTAGGACTATATTTTCTATGCTGTAGGACTGTATTTTCTATGCTGTAGGACTGTATTTTCTATGCTGTGGGACTCTATTTTGTATGCTGGAGGACTATATTTTCCATGCTGTAGGACTATATTTTCTATGCTGTAGGACTATATTTTCTATGCTGTAGGACTGTATTTTCTATGCTGTAGGACTATATTTTCTATGCTGTAGGACTATATTTTCTATGCTGTAGGACTATATTTTCTATGCTGTAGGACTATATTTTCCATGCTGTAGGACTATATTTTCTATGCTGTAGGACTATATTTTCCATGCTGTAGGACTATATTTTCTATGCTGTAGGACTGTATTTTCTATGCTGTAGGACTATATTTTCTATGCTGTAGGACTATATTTTCTATGCTGTAGGACTGTATTTTCCATGCTGTAGGACTATATTTTCTATGCTGTAGGACTGTATTTTCTATGCTGTAAGACTATATTTTCTATGCTGTAAGACTATATTTTCCATGCTGTAGGACTATATTTTCTATGCTGTAGGACTATATTTTCTATGCTGTAGGACTGTATTTTCTATGCTGTAGGACTGTATTTTCTATGCTGTGGGACTCTATTTTGTATGCTGGAGGACTATATTTTCCATGCTGTAGGACTATATTTTCTATGCTGTAGGACTATATTTTCTATGCTGTAGGACTATATTTTCAATTCCGTAAGACTGTTTATTCTATGCTGTAAGGTTATATTTTCTATGCTGTAGAACTATCTTTTTTATGCTGTGGGACCGTATTTTCTTTGCTTTATGACTGTATTTCCTATGCTTTAGGACTATGTTTTTTACGCTGTAGGACTATATTTTCTATGCCATCGGACTATATTTTCTATGCTGTAAGACTATATTTTCCATGCTGTAGGACTATATTTTCTATGCTGTAGGACTATATTTTCTATGCTGTAGGACTATATTTTCTATGCTGTAGGACTATATTTTCTATGCTGTAGGACTGTATTTTCTATGCTGTGGGACTCTATTTTGTATGCTGTAGGACTATATTTTCCATGCTGTAGGACTATATTTTCCATGCTGTAGGACTATATTTTCTATGCTGTAGGACTATATTTTCCATGCTGTAGGACTATATTTTCCATGCTGTAGGACTATATTTTCCATGCTGTAGGACTATATTTTCTTTGCTGTAGGACTATATTTCCTATGCTGTAGGACTGTGTTTTTTACGCTGTAGGACTGTATTTTCTATGCTGTGGGACTCTATTTTGTATGCTGGAGGACTATATTTTCCATGCTGTAGGACTATATTTTCTATGCTGTAGGACTATATTTTCTATGCTGTAGGACTATATTTTCAATTCCGTAAGACTGTTTATTCTATGCTGTAAGGTTATATTTTCTATGCTGTAGAACTATCTTTTTTATGCTGTGGGACTGTATTTTCTATGCTGTAGGACTATATTTTCTATGCTGTAGGACTATATTTTCTATGCTGTAGGACTTTTTCTATGCTGTTGGACTATATTTTTTATGCTGTAGGACCGTATTTTCTTTGCTTTATGACTGTATTTCCTATGCTTTAGGACTATGTTTTTTACGCTGTAGGACTATATTTTCTATGCCATCGGACTATATTTTCTATGCTGTAAGACTATATTTTCTATGCTGTAGGACTATATTTTCTATGCTGTAGGACTTTTTCTATGCTGTTGGACTATATTTTTTATGCTGTAGGACCGTATTTTCTTTGCTTTATGACTGTATTTCCTATGCTTTAGGACTATGTTTTTTACGCTGTAGGACTATATTTTCTATGCCATCGGACTATATTTTCTATGCTGTGGGACTCTATTTTGTATGCTGGAGGACTATATTTTCCATGCTGTAGGACTATATTTTCTATGCTGTAGGACTATATTTTCTATGCTGTAGGACTATATTTTCAATTCCGTAAGACTGTTTATTCTATGCTGTAAGGTTATATTTTCTATGCTGTAGAACTATCTTTTTTATGCTGTGGGACTGTATTTTCTATGCTGTAGGACTATATTTTCTATGCTGTAGGACTATATTTTCTATGCTGTAGGACTTTTTCTATGCTGTTGGACTATATTTTTTATGCTGTAGGACCGTATTTTCTTGGCTTTATGACTGTATTTCCTATGCTTTAGGACTTGACCCTTCTGTACCAGACAGTGACCACGATGGTGTTGGCTGCAGCTGAGGCGGCACTCATAGCAGGTATGTACCAACCCTGTGCGCTTATATATCAGCACGGGTTTTCACTCTATATTTCCGTTTTATACTTAGATGATGGTTTGTAACAGGTGTTGGTATTGGTGTGTATGTTTGGTGTCATATTTAAAAGTTAAGAGGATGTATTATTATATTACAGGTAAATGTAGCGTCTTATGGCAGGTGTGGTAAATGCTGTTTTACGACAGGTGTGTCTGTAGCAGTGATTGGAATATTGTGTTTAATGTTTATGCATAAATTAATGAAATGTTTTGCCATATCTTCAGGTGTGGAATATCAGGTGTCGTCTGCTAACGAGGCCATGCAGAGCTCCCAGCTTTACCTGAAAGGTATACAGGATACGAGTCTTGAGGCAGAGAGAGAACTCACAGATATCCAGGTGGAAACCATCGCCAAGGAAACCAAGCATGCTGAAGCGGAGGAAAAGAAAAAAGAAAAGGAGAAGGAGAAAAACAAAGAAGATGGAGATGGAAAAGAGATAATAACACAGGAAACACCTGAAGAAGAGAGAGAAATAAATAGAGAAGATAACTTCGATAGGGAAGAAGTCATTATACCAGATTTCAAAACTGATGAACTAGATAGACTTAATAAGCAGAGTTATGTAACCTTTGCAAACGACTCCAGGACAGGGGAGAACAGTGATGGCGAAAGTGATGATAGTGATAGCATTTTTAACGAGAATGTGAAAGTTGATGCTGATGATAAATCCACAGAAAAAGAAATATTTCTAGAGGAAATAAAAAAGGACAAATTTGACCCAGATCAGTGGAAGGGCCAATAACCGACTGTATTTATGGTTTAGGCCCTGTTTACCACAAATATGTCAAAATTATATAAATTAATAATGGACTGTATCATAGGTGCTGGACACATAAATATGTTGTCTATCGTACTATTACTATTATATAGTACTATACACAACATTCTTGTGTGTCCAGCACCTGTGGACTGTATATATGATTTAGGCCTTATTAAACCCAATCTATCAAAACTACTGTAAATACATTTACTGAAAGATTTATTTATATTCTTATATGATAGTTGCCATGATAAATTTTTGTAAATTAAAGAAAATATGATATTCAATTATTTTTTTTCATGTTTTTGCATACTGTTAATTGACATAACTGTTTCAACAGTAATCCTATTTTAGGGGTTTTTTTACGCTGAAAGAATTCCACTAAATTATGATTGCTCAAATATGACGTTTCAATGACTCGTACATTGTGTACCCCGTCACATTCATCAGACAAATATGACGTTTCAATGACTCGTACATTGTGTACCCCGTCACATTCATCATACAAATATGACGTTTCAATGACTCGTACATTGTGTACCCCGTCACATTCATCATACAAATATGACGTTTCAATGACTCGTACATTGTGTACCCCATCACATTCATCATACAAATATGACGTTTCAATGACTCGTACATTGTGTACCCCGTCGCATTCATCAGACAAATATGACGTTTCAATGACTAGTACATTGTGTACCCCGTCACATTCATCATACAAATATGACGTTTCAATGACTGGTACATTGTGTACCCCATCACATTCATCATACAAATATGACGTTTCAATGACTCGTACATTGTGTAACCCGTCACATTCATCATACAAATATGACGTTTCAATGACTCGTACATTGTGTACCCCGTCACATTCATCAGACAAATATGACGTTTCAATGACTCGTACATTGTGTACCCCGTCACATTCCTCAGACAAATATGACGTTTCAATGACTCGTACATTGTGTACCCCTTCACATTCATCATACAAATATGACGTTTCAATGACTCGTACATTGTGTACCCCGTCACATTTCTCAGACAAATATGACGTTTCAATGTCTCATACATTGTGTACCCTGTCACATTCCTCGGACAAATATGACGTTTCAATGACTCGTACATTGTGTACCCCGTCACATTCACCATACAAATATGACGTTTCAATGACTCGTACATTGTGTACCCTGGCACATTCCTCGGACAAATATGACGTTTCAATGACTCGTACATTGTTTACCCCGTCACATTCATCAGACAAATATGACGTTTCAATGACTCGTACATTGTGTACCTCGTCACATTCACCAGACAAATATGACGTTACAATGACTCGTACATTGTGTACCCTGTCACATTCATCAGACAAATATGACGTTTCAATGACTCGTACATTGTGTACCCTGGCACATTCCTCAGACAAACATGACGTTTCAATGACTCGTACATTGTGTACCCTGTCACATTCATCAGACAAATATGACGTTTCAATGACTCGTACATTGTGTACCCCGTCACATTCCTCAGACAAATATGACCTTTCAATGTCTCATACATTGTGTACCCCGTCACATTCCTCAGACAAATATGACGTTTCAATGACTCGTACATTGTGTACCCTGTCACATTCCTCAGACAAATTTGATGTTTCAATGATTCGTACATTGTGTACCCCGTCACATTCATCAGACAAATATGACGTTTCAAAGACTAGTACATTGTGTACCCCGTCACATTCATCATACAAATGTGACGTTTCAATGACTCGTACATTGTGTACCCAGTCACATTCATCATACAAATATGACGTTTCAATGACTCGTACATTGTGTACCCCATCACATGCATCAGACAAATATGACGTTTCAATGACTCGTACATTGTGTACCCCGTCACATTCATCATACAAATATGACGTTTCAATGACTCGTACATTGTGTACCCCGTCACATTCATCAGACAAATATGACGTTTCAATGACTCGTACATTGTGTACCCCGTCACATTCATCAGACAAATATGACGTTTCAATGACTCGTACATTGTGTACCCCGTCACATTCATCAGACAAATATGACGTTTCAATGACTCGTACATTGTGTACCCCGTCACATTCATCATACAAATATGACGTTTCAATGACGCATACATTGTGTACCCTGTCACATTCATCAGACAAATATGACGTTTCAATGACTCGTACATTGTGTACCCTGTCACATTCCTCAGACAAATTTGATGTTTCAATGACTCGTACATTGTGTACCCTGTCACATTCATCAGACAAATATGACGTTTCAATGACTCGTACATTGTGTACCCCGTCAGATTCCTCAGACAAATATGACGTTTCAATGACTCGTACATTGTGTACCCCGTCACATTCATCAGACAAATATGACGTTTCAATGACTCGTACATTGTGTACCCCGTCACATTCATCATACAAATATGACGTTTCAATGACTCGTACATTGTGTACCCCGTCACATTTCTCCGACAAATATGACGTTTCAATGACTCGTACATTGTGTACCCTGTCACATTCCTCGGACAAATATGACGTTTCAATGACTCGTACATTGTGTACCCCGTCACATTCACCATACAAATATGACGTTTCAATGACTCGTACATTGTGTACCCCGTCACATTTCTCAGACAAATATGACGTTTCAATGTCTCATACATTGTGTACCCTGTCACATTCCTCGGACAAATATGACGTTTCAATGACTCGTACATTGTGTACCCCGTCACATTCACCATACAAATATGACGTTTCAATGACTCGTACATTGTGTACCCTGGCACATATCTCGGACAAATATGACGTTTCAATGACTCGTACATTGTGTACCCTGGCACATTCCTCGGACAAATATGACGTTTCAATGACTCGTACATTGTTTACCCCGTCACATTCATCAGACAAATATGACGTTTCAATGACTCGTACATTGTGTACCTCGTCACATTCACCAGACAAATATGACGTTACAATGACTCGTACATTGTGTACCCTGTCACATTCATCAGACAAATATGACGTTTCAATGACTCGTACATTGTGTACCCTGGCACATTCCTCAGACAAACATGACGTTTCAATGACTCGTACATTGTGTACCCTGTCACATTCATCAGACAAATATGACGTTTCAATGACTCGTACATTGTGTACCCCGTCACATTCCTCAGACAAATATGACCTTTCAATGTCTCATACATTGTGTACCCCGTCACATTCCTCAGACAAATATGACGTTTCAATGACTCGTACATTGTGTACCCTGTCACATTCCTCAGACAAATTTGATGTTTCAATGATTCGTACATTGTGTACCCCGTCACATTCATCAGACAAATATGACGTTTCAAAGACTAGTACATTGTGTACCCCGTCACATTCATCATACAAATGTGACGTTTCAATGACTCGTACATTGTGTACCCAGTCACATTCATCATACAAATATGACGTTTCAATGACTCGTACATTGTGTACCCCATCACATGCATCAGACAAATATGACGTTTCAATGACTCGTACATTGTGTACCCCGTCACATTCATCATACAAATATGACGTTTCAATGACTCGTACATTGTGTACCCCGTCACATTCATCAGACAAATATGACGTTTCAATGACTCGTACATTGTGTACCCCGTCACATTCATCAGACAAATATGACGTTTCAATGACTCGTACATTGTGTACCCCGTCACATTCATCAGACAAATATGACGTTTCAATGACTCGTACATTGTGTACCCCGTCACATTCATCATACAAATATGACGTTTCAATGACGCATACATTGTGTACCCTGTCACATTCATCAGACAAATATGACGTTTCAATGACTCGTACATTGTGTACCCTGTCACATTCCTCAGACAAATTTGATGTTTCAATGACTCGTACATTGTGTACCCTGTCACATTCATCAGACAAATATGACGTTTCAATGACTCGTACATTGTGTACCCCGTCAGATTCCTCAGACAAATATGACGTTTCAATGACTCGTACATTGTGTACCCCGTCACATTCATCAGACAAATATGACGTTTCAATGACTCGTACATTGTGTACCCCGTCACATTCATCATACAAATATGACGTTTCAATGACTCGTACATTGTGTACCCCGTCACATTTCTCCGACAAATATGACGTTTCAATGACTCGTACATTGTGTACCCTGTCACATTCCTCGGACAAATATGACGTTTCAATGACTCGTACATTGTGTACCCCGTCACATTCACCATACAAATATGACGTTTCAATGACTCGTACATTGTGTACCCCGTCACATTCATCAGACAAATATGACGTTTCAATGACTGGTACATTGTGTACCCCGTCACATTCATCAGACAAATATAACGTTTCAATGACTCGTACATTGTGTACCCCGTCACATTCATCAGACAAATATGACGTTTCAATGACTCGTACATTGTGTACCCTGGCACATATCTCGGACAAATATGACGTTTCAATGACTCGTACATTGTGTACTCTGGCACATTCCTCGGACAAATATGACGTTTCAATGACTCGTACATTGTGTACCCCGTCACATTCCTCAGACAAATATGACATTTCAATGACTCGTACATTGTGTACCTCGTCACATTCACCAGACAAATATGACGTTACAATGACTCGTACATTGTGTACCCTGCCACATTCCTCAGACAAATATGACGTTTAAATGACTCGTACATTGTGTACCCTGTCACATTCCTCAGACAAATATGACGTTTCAATGACGCATACATTGTGTACCCTGTCACATTCATCAGACAAATATGACGTTTCAATGACTCGTACATTGTGTACCCCGTCACATTCCTCAGACAAACATGACGTTTCAATGACTCGTACATTGTGTACCCTGTCACATTCATCAGACAAATATGACGTTTCAATGACTCGTACATTGTGTACCCCGTCACATTCCTCAGACAAATATGACCTTTCAATGTCTCATACATTGTGTACCCTGTCACATTCCTCAGACAAATTTGATGTTTCAATGACTCGTACATTGTGTACCCTGTCACATTCATCAGACAAATATGACGTTTCAAAGACTAGTACATTGTGTACCCCGTCACATTCATCATACAAATGTGACGTTTCAATGACTGGTACATTTTGTACCCAGTCACATTCATCATACAAATATGACGTTTCAATGACTCGTACATTGTGTACCCCGTCACATTCATCAGACAAATATGACGTTTCAATGACTCGTACATTGTGTACCCCGTCACATTCATCAGACAAATATGACGTTTCAATGACTCGTACATTGTGTACCCCGTCACATTCATCAGACAAATATGACGTTTCAATGACTCGTACATTGTGTACCCCGTCACATTCATCATATAAATATGACGTTTCAATGACTCGTACATTGTGTACCCCGTCACATTCATCAGACAAATATGACGTTTCAATGACTCGTACATTGTGTACCCCGTCACATTCATCATACAAATATGACGTTTCAATGACTCGTACATTGTGTACCCCATCAAATTCATCATACAAATATGACGTTTCAATGACTCGTACATTGTGTACCCCATCACATTCATCATACAAATATGACGTTTCAATGACTCGTACATTGTGTAACCCGTCACATTCATCATACAAATATGACGTTTCAATGACTCGTACATTGTGTACCCCGTCACATTCATCAGACACATATGACGTTTCAATGACTAGTACATTGTGTACACATCACATTCATCAGACAAATATGACGTTTCAATGACTCGTACATTGTGTACCCCGTCACATTCATCAGACAAATATGACGTTTCAATGACTCGTACATTGTGTACCCCGTCACATTCATCATACAAATATGACGGTTCAATGACTCGTACATTGTGTACCCCGTCACATTCATCATACAAATATGACGTTTCAATGACTCGTACATTGTGTACCCCGTCATATTCCTCAGACAAATATGACGTTTCAATGACTCGTACATTGTGTACCCCGTCACATTCATCAGACAAATATGACGTTTCAATGACTCGTACATTGTGTACCCCGTCACATTCCTCAGACAAATATGACGTTTCAATGACTCGTACATTGTGTACCCTGTCACATTCATCAGACAAATATGACGTTTCAATGACTCGTACATTGTGTACCCTGGCACATTCCTCAGACAAACATGACGTTTCAATGACTCGTACATTGTGTACCCCGTCACATTCATCAGACAAATATGACGTTTCAATGACTCGTACATTGTGTACCCCGTCACATTCCTCAGACAAATATGACCTTTCAATGTCTCATACATTGTGTACCCCGTCACATTCCTCAGACAAATATGACGTTTCAATGACTCGTACATTGTGTACCCTGTCACATTCCTCAGACAAATTTGATGTTTCAATGATTCGTACATTGTGTACCCCGTCACATTCATCAGACAAATATGACGTTTCAAAGACTAGTACATTGTGTACCCCGTCACATTCATCATACAAATGTGACGTTTCAATGACTCGTACATTGTGTACCCAGTCACATTCATCATACAAATATGACGTTTCAATGACTCGTACATTGTGTACCCCATCACATGCATCAGACAAATATGACGTTTCAATGACTCGTACATTGTGTACCCCGTCACATTCATCATACAAATATGACGTTTCAATGACTCGTACATTGTGTACCCCGTCACATTCATCAGACAAATATGACGTTTCAATGACTCGTACATTGTGTACCCCGTCACATTCATCAGACAAATATGACGTTTCAATGACTCGTACATTGTGTACCCCGTCACATTCATCAGACAAATATGACGTTTCAATGACTCGTACATTGTGTACCCCGTCACATTCATCATACAAATATGACGTTTCAATGACGCATACATTGTGTACCCTGTCACATTCTTCAGACAAATATGACGTTTCAATGACTCGTACATTGTGTACCCTGTCACATTCCTCAGACAAATTTGATGTTTCAATGACTCGTACATTGTGTACCCTGTCACATTCATCAGACAAATATGACGTTTCAATGACTCGTACATTGTGTACCCCGTCAGATTCCTCAGACAAATATGACGTTTCAATGACTCGTACATTGTGTACCCCGTCACATTCCTCAGACAAATATGACATTTCAATGACTCGTACATTGTGTACCTCGTCACATTCACCAGACAAATATGACGTTACAATGACTCGTACATTGTGTACCCTGCCACATTCCTCAGACAAATATGACGTTTAAATGACTCGTACATTGTGTACCCTGTCACATTCCTCAGACAAATATGACCTTTCAATGTCTCATACATTGTGTACCCCGTCACATTCCTCAGACAAATATGACGTTTCAATGACTCGTACATTGTGTACCCTGTCACATTCCTCGGACAAATATGACGTTTCAATGACTCGTACATTGTGTACCCCGTCACATTCACCATACAAATATGACGTTTCAATGACTCGTACATTGTGTACCCCGTCACATTTCTCAGACAAATATGACGTTTCAATGTCTCATACATTGTGTACCCTGTCACATTCCTCGGACAAATATGACGTTTCAATGACTCGTACATTGTGTACCCCGTCACATTCACCATACAAATATGACGTTTCAATGACTCGTACATTGTGTACCCTGGCACATATCTCGGACAAATATGACGTTTCAATGACTCGTACATTGTGTACCCTGGCACATTCCTCGGACAAATATGACGTTTCAATGACTCGTACATTGTTTACCCCGTCACATTCATCAGACAAATATGACGTTTCAATGACTCGTACATTGTGTACCTCGTCACATTCACCAGACAAATATGACGTTACAATGACTCGTACATTGTGTACCCTGTCACATTCATCAGACAAATATGACGTTTCAATGACTCGTACATTGTGTACCCTGGCACATTCCTCAGACAAACATGACGTTTCAATGACTCGTACATTGTGTACCCTGTCACATTCATCAGACAAATATGACGTTTCAATGACTCGTACATTGTGTACCCCGTCACATTCCTCAGACAAATATGACCTTTCAATGTCTCATACATTGTGTACCCCGTCACATTCCTCAGACAAATATGACGTTTCAATGACTCGTACATTGTGTACCCTGTCACATTCCTCAGACAAATTTGATGTTTCAATGATTCGTACATTGTGTACCCCGTCACATTCATCAGACAAATATGACGTTTCAAAGACTAGTACATTGTGTACCCCGTCACATTCATCATACAAATGTGACGTTTCAATGACTCGTACATTGTGTACCCAGTCACATTCATCATACAAATATGACGTTTCAATGACTCGTACATTGTGTACCCCATCACATGCATCAGACAAATATGACGTTTCAATGACTCGTACATTGTGTACCCCGTCACATTCATCATACAAATATGACGTTTCAATGACTCGTACATTGTGTACCCCGTCACATTCATCAGACAAATATGACGTTTCAATGACTCGTACATTGTGTACCCCGTCACATTCATCAGACAAATATGACGTTTCAATGACTCGTACATTGTGTACCCCGTCACATTCATCAGACAAATATGACGTTTCAATGACTCGTACATTGTGTACCCCGTCACATTCATCATACAAATATGACGTTTCAATGACGCATACATTGTGTACCCCGTCACATTCATCAGACAAATATGACGTTTCAAAGACTAGTACATTGTGTACCCCGTCACATTCATCATACAAATGTGACGTTTCAATGACTCGTACATTGTGTACCCAGTCACATTCATCATACAAATATGACGTTTCAATGACTCGTACATTGTGTACCCCGTCACATTCATCAGACAAATATGACGTTTCAATGACTCGTACATTGTGTACCCCGTCACATTCATCATACAAATATGACGTTTCAATGATTCGTACATTGTGTACCCCGTCACATTCATCAGACAAATATGACGTTTCAAAGACTAGTACATTGTGTACCCCGTCACATTCATCATACAAATGTGACGTTTCAATGACTCGTACATTGTGTACCCAGTCACATTCATCATACAAATATGACGTTTCAATGACTCGTACATTGTGTACCCCATCACATGCATCAGACAAATATGACGTTTCAATGACTCGTACATTGTGTACCCCGTCACATTCATCATACAAATATGACGTTTCAATGACTCGTACATTGTGTACCCCGTCACATTCATCAGACAAATATGACGTTTCAATGACTCGTACATTGTGTACCCCGTCACATTCATCAGACAAATATGACGTTTCAATGACTCGTACATTGTGTACCCCGTCACATTCATCAGACAAATATGACGTTTCAATGACTCGTACATTGTGTACCCCGTCACATTCATCATACAAATATGACGTTTCAATGACGCATACATTGTGTACCCTGTCACATTCATCAGACAAATATGACGTTTCAATGACTCGTACATTGTGTACCCTGTCACATTCCTCAGACAAATTTGATGTTTCAATGACTCGTACATTGTGTACCCTGTCACATTCATCAGACAAATATGACGTTTCAATGACTCGTACATTGTGTACCCCGTCAGATTCCTCAGACAAATATGACGTTTCAATGACTCGTACATTGTGTACCCCGTCACATTCATCAGACAAATATGACGTTTCAATGACTCGTACATTGTGTACCCCGTCACATTCATCATACAAATATGACGTTTCAATGACTCGTACATTGTGTACCCCGTCACATTTCTCCGACAAATATGACGTTTCAATGACTCGTACATTGTGTACCCTGTCACATTCCTCGGACAAATATGACGTTTCAATGACTCGTACATTGTGTACCCCGTCACATTCACCATACAAATATGACGTTTCAATGACTCGTACATTGTGTACCCCGTCACATTCATCAGACAAATATGACGTTTCAATGACTGGTACATTGTGTACCCCGTCACATTCATCAGACAAATATAACGTTTCAATGACTCGTACATTGTGTACCCCGTCACATTCATCAGACAAATATGACGTTTCAATGACTCGTACATTGTGTACCCTGGCACATATCTCGGACAAATATGACGTTTCAATGACTCGTACATTGTGTACTCTGGCACATTCCTCGGACAAATATGACGTTTCAATGACTCGTACATTGTGTACCCCGTCACATTCCTCAGACAAATATGACATTTCAATGACTCGTACATTGTGTACCTCGTCACATTCACCAGACAAATATGACGTTACAATGACTCGTACATTGTGTACCCTGCCACATTCCTCAGACAAATATGACGTTTAAATGACTCGTACATTGTGTACCCTGTCACATTCCTCAGACAAATATGACGTTTCAATGACGCATACATTGTGTACCCTGTCACATTCATCAGACAAATATGACGTTTCAATGACTCGTACATTGTGTACCCCGTCACATTCCTCAGACAAACATGACGTTTCAATGACTCGTACATTGTGTACCCTGTCACATTCATCAGACAAATATGACGTTTCAATGACTCGTACATTGTGTACCCCGTCACATTCCTCAGACAAATATGACCTTTCAATGTCTCATACATTGTGTACCCTGTCACATTCCTCAGACAAATTTGATGTTTCAATGACTCGTACATTGTGTACCCTGTCACATTCATCAGACAAATATGACGTTTCAAAGACTAGTACATTGTGTACCCCGTCACATTCATCATACAAATGTGACGTTTCAATGACTGGTACATTTTGTACCCAGTCACATTCATCATACAAATATGACGTTTCAATGACTCGTACATTGTGTACCCCGTCACATTCATCAGACAAATATGACGTTTCAATGACTCGTACATTGTGTACCCCGTCACATTCATCAGACAAATATGACGTTTCAATGACTCGTACATTGTGTACCCCGTCACATTCATCAGACAAATATGACGTTTCAATGACTCGTACATTGTGTACCCCGTCACATTCATCATATAAATATGACGTTTCAATGACTCGTACATTGTGTACCCCGTCACATTCATCAGACAAATATGACGTTTCAATGACTCGTACATTGTGTACCCCGTCACATTCATCATACAAATATGACGTTTCAATGACTCGTACATTGTGTACCCCATCAAATTCATCATACAAATATGACGTTTCAATGACTCGTACATTGTGTACCCCATCACATTCATCATACAAATATGACGTTTCAATGACTCGTACATTGTGTAACCCGTCACATTCATCATACAAATATGACGTTTCAATGACTCGTACATTGTGTACCCCGTCACATTCATCAGACACATATGACGTTTCAATGACTAGTACATTGTGTACACATCACATTCATCAGACAAATATGACGTTTCAATGACTCGTACATTGTGTACCCCGTCACATTCATCAGACAAATATGACGTTTCAATGACTCGTACATTGTGTACCCCGTCACATTCATCATACAAATATGACGGTTCAATGACTCGTACATTGTGTACCCCGTCACATTCATCATACAAATATGACGTTTCAATGACTCGTACATTGTGTACCCCGTCATATTCCTCAGACAAATATGACGTTTCAATGACTCGTACATTGTGTACCCCGTCACATTCATCAGACAAATATGACGTTTCAATGACTCGTACATTGTGTACCCCGTCACATTCCTCAGACAAATATGACGTTTCAATGACCCGTACATTGTGTACCCTGTCACATTCATCAGACAAATATGACGTTTCAATGACTCGTACATTGTGTACCCTGGCACATTCCTCAGACAAACATGACGTTTCAATGACTCGTACATTGTGTACCCTGTCACATTCATCAGACAAATATGACGTTTCAATGACTCGTACATTGTGTACCCCGTCACATTCCTCAGACAAATATGACCTTTCAATGTCTCATACATTGTGTACCCCGTCACATTCCTCAGACAAATATGACGTTTCAATGACTCGTACATTGTGTACCCTGTCACATTCCTCAGACAAATTTGATGTTTCAATGATTCGTACATTGTGTACCCCGTCACATTCATCAGACAAATATGACGTTTCAAAGACTAGTACATTGTGTACCCCGTCACATTCATCATACAAATGTGACGTTTCAATGACTCGTACATTGTGTACCCAGTCACATTCATCATACAAATATGACGTTTCAATGACTCGTACATTGTGTACCCCATCACATGCATCAGACAAATATGACGTTTCAATGACTCGTACATTGTGTACCCCGTCACATTCATCATACAAATATGACGTTTCAATGACTCGTACATTGTGTACCCCGTCACATTCATCAGACAAATATGACGTTTCAATGACTCGTACATTGTGTACCCCGTCACATTCATCAGACAAATATGACGTTTCAATGACTCGTACATTGTGTACCCCGTCACATTCATCAGACAAATATGACGTTTCAATGACTCGTACATTGTGTACCCCGTCACATTCATCATACAAATATGACGTTTCAATGACGCATACATTGTGTACCCTGTCACATTCTTCAGACAAATATGACGTTTCAATGACTCGTACATTGTGTACCCTGTCACATTCCTCAGACAAATTTGATGTTTCAATGACTCGTACATTGTGTACCCTGTCACATTCATCAGACAAATATGACGTTTCAATGACTCGTACATTGTGTACCCCGTCAGATTCCTCAGACAAATATGACGTTTCAATGACTCGTACATTGTGTACCCCGTCACATTCCTCAGACAAATATGACATTTCAATGACTCGTACATTGTGTACCTCGTCACATTCACCAGACAAATATGACGTTACAATGACTCGTACATTGTGTACCCTGCCACATTCCTCAGACAAATATGACGTTTAAATGACTCGTACATTGTGTACCCTGTCACATTCCTCAGACAAATATGACCTTTCAATGTCTCATACATTGTGTACCCCGTCACATTCCTCAGACAAATATGACGTTTCAATGACTCGTACATTGTGTACCCTGTCACATTCCTCAGACAAATTTGATGTTTCAATGACTCGTACATTGTGTACCCTGTCACATTCATCAGACAAATATGACGTTTCACTGACTCGTACATTGTGTACCCCGTCACATTCATCATACAAATGTGACGTTTCAATGACTGGTACATTTTGTACCCAGTCACATTCATCATACAAATATGACGTTTCAATGACTCGTACATTGTGTACCCCGTCACATTCATCAGACAAATATGACGTTTCAATGACTCGTACATTGTGTACCCCGTCACATTCATCAGACAAATATGACGTTTCAATGACTCGTACATTGTGTACCCCGTCACATTCATCAGACAAATATGACGTTTCAATGACTCGTACATTGTGTACCCCGTCACATTCATCATATAAATATGACGTTTCAATGACTCGTACATTGTGTACCCCGTCACATTCATCAGACAAATATGACGTTTCAATGACTCGTACATTGTGTACCCCGTCACATTCATCATACAAATATGACGTTTCAATGACTCGTACATTGTGTACCCCATCAAATTCATCATACAAATATGACGTTTCAATGACTCGTACATTGTGTACCCCATCACATTCATCATACAAATATGACGTTTCAATGACTCGTACATTGTGTAACCCGTCACATTCATCATACAAATATGACGTTTCAATGACTCGTACATTGTGTACCCTGTCACATTCATCAGACAAATATGACGTTTCAATGACTCGTACATTGTGTACCCCGTCAGATTCCTCAGACAAATATGACGTTTCAATGACTCGTACATTGTGTACCCCGTCACATTCCTCAGAAAAATATGACATTTCAATGACTCGTACATTGTGTACCTCGTCACATTCACCAGACAAATATGACGTTACAATGACTCGTACATTGTGTACCCTGCCACATTCCTCAGACAAATATGACGTTTAAATGACTCGTACATTGTGTACCCTGTCACATTCCTCAGACAAATATGACGTTTCAATGACGCATACATTGTGTACCCTGTCACATTCATCAGACAAATATGACGTTTCAATGACTCGTACATTGTGTACCCTGTCACATTCCTCAGACAAATATGACGTTTCAATGACTCGTACATTGTGTACCCTGTCACATTCCTCAGACAAATTTGATGTTTCAATGACTCGTACATTGTGTACCCTGTCACATTCATCAGACAAATATGACGTTTCAAAGACTAGTACATTGTGTACCCCGTCACATTCATCATACAAATGTGACGTTTCAATGACTCGTACATTGTGTACCCTGGCACATTCCTCAGACAAACATGACGTTTCAATGACTCGTACATTGTGTACCCTGTCACATTCATCAGACAAATATGACGTTTCAATGACTCGTACATTGTGTACCCCGTCACATTCCTCAGACAAATATGACCTTTCAATGTCTCATACATTGTGTACCCCGTCACATTCCTCAGACAAATATGACGTTTCAATGACTCGTACATTGTGTACCCTGTCACATTCCTCAGACAAATTTGATGTTTCAATGATTCGTACATTGTGTACCCCGTCACATTCATCAGACAAATATGACGTTTCAAAGACTAGTACATTGTGTACCCCGTCACATTCATCATACAAATGTGACGTTTCAATGACTCGTACATTGTGTACCCAGTCACATTCATCATACAAATATGACGTTTCAATGACTCGTACATTGTGTACCCCATCACATGCATCAGACAAATATGACGTTTCAATGACTCGTACATTGTGTACCCCGTCACATTCATCATACAAATATGACGTTTCAATGACTCGTACATTGTGTACCCCGTCACATTCATCAGACAAATATGACGTTTCAATGACTCGTACATTGTGTACCCCGTCACATTCATCAGACAAATATGACGTTTCAATGACTCGTACATTGTGTACCCCGTCACATTCATCAGACAAATATGACGTTTCAATGACTCGTACATTGTGTACCCCGTCACATTCATCATACAAATATGACGTTTCAATGACGCATACATTGTGTACCCTGTCACATTCTTCAGACAAATATGACGTTTCAATGACTCGTACATTGTGTACCCTGTCACATTCCTCAGACAAATTTGATGTTTCAATGACTCGTACATTGTGTACCCTGTCACATTCATCAGACAAATATGACGTTTCAATGACTCGTACATTGTGTACCCCGTCAGATTCCTCAGACAAATATGACGTTTCAATGACTCGTACATTGTGTACCCCGTCACATTCCTCAGACAAATATGACATTTCAATGACTCGTACATTGTGTACCTCGTCACATTCACCAGACAAATATGACGTTACAATGACTCGTACATTGTGTACCCTGCCACATTCCTCAGACAAATATGACGTTTAAATGACTCGTACATTGTGTACCCTGTCACATTCCTCAGACAAATATGACGTTTCAATGACGCATACATTGTGTACCCCGTCACATTCATCAGACAAATATGACGTTTCAATGACTCGTACATTGTGTACCCTGGCACATTCATCATACAAATATGACGTTTCAATGACTCGTACATTGTGTACCCCGTCACATTCATCATACAAATATGACGTTTCAATGACTCGTACATTGTGTACCCCGTCATATTCCTCAGACAAATATGACGTTTCAATGACTCGTACATTGTGTACCCCGTCACTTTCATCAGACAAATATGACGTTTCAATGACTCGTACATTGTATACCCCGTCACATTCCTCAGACAAATATGACGTTTCAATGACTCGTATATTGTGTACCCTGGCACATTCACCATACAAATATGACGTTTCAATGACTCGTACATTGTGTACCCCGTCACATTCCTCAGACAAATATGACGTTTCAATGACTCGTACATTGTGTACCCCATCACATTTCTCAGACAAATATGACGTTTCAATGACTCGTACATTGTGTACCCCGTCACATTCCTCAGACAAATATGACGTTTCAATGACTCGTACATTGTGTACCCTGGCACATTCCTCAGACAAATATGACGTTTCAATGACTCGTACATTGTGTACCCCGTCACATTCCTCAGACAAATATGACATTTCAATGACTCGTACATTGTGTACCTCGTCACATTCACCAGACAAATATGACGTTACAATGAGTCGTACATTGTGTACCCTGTCACATTCCTCAGACAAATATGACGTTTAAATGACTCGTACATTGTGTACCCTGTCACATTCCTCAGACAAATATGACGTTTCAATGACTCATACATTGTGTACCCTGTCACATTCATCAGACAAATATGACGTTTCAATGACTCGTACATTGTGTACCCTGGCACATTCCTCAGACAAACATGACGTTTCAATGACTCGTACATTGTGTACCCCGTCACATTCATCAGACAAATATGACGTTTCAATGACTCGTACATTGTGTACCCCGTCACATTCCTCAGACAAATATGACCTTTCAATGTCTCATACATTGTGTACCCCGTCACATTCCTCAGACAAATATGACGTTTCAATGACTCGTACATTGTGTACCCTGGCACATTCCTCGGACAAATATGACGTTTCAATGACTCGTACATTGTGTACCCTGTCACATTCCTCAGACAAATATGACATTTCAATGACTCGTACATTGTGTACCTCGTCACATTCACCAGACAAATATGACGTTACAATGACTCGTACATTGTGTACCCTGTCACATTCCTCAGACAAATATGACGTTACAATGACTCGTACATTGTGTACCCCGTCACATTCATCAGACAAATATAACGTTTCAATGACTCGTACATTGTGTACCCTGTCACATTCATCAGACAAATATGACGTTTAAATGACTCGTACATTGTGTACCCTGTCACATTCCTCAGACAAATATGACGTTTCAATGACGCATACATTGTGTACCCTGTCACATTCATCAGACAAATATGACGTTTCAATGACTCGTACATTGTGTACCCTGGCACATTCCTCAGACAAATATGACGTTTCAATGACTCGTACATTGTGTATCCTGGCACATTCCTCAGACAAATATGACGTTTCAATGACTCGTACATTGTGTATCCTGTCACATTCATCATACAAATGTGACGTTTCAATGACTCGTACATTGTGTACCCCGTCACATTCCTCAGACAAATATGACCTTTCAATGTCTCATACATTGTGTACCCCGTCACATTCCTCAGACAAATATGACGTTTCAATGACTCGTACATTGTGTACCCTGTCACATTCCTCAGACAAATATGACGTTTCAATGACTCGTACATTGTGTACCCCGTTACATTCATCAGACAAATATGACGTTTCAATGACTCGTACATTGTGTACCCCATCACATTCCTCAGACAAATATAACGTTTCAATGACTCGTACATTGTGTACCCCGTCACATTCATCAGACAAATATGATGTTTCAATGACTCGTACATTGTGTACCCCGTCACATTCACCATACAAATATGACGTTTCAATGACTCGTACATTGTGTACCCTGGCACATTCCTCGGACAAATATGACGTTTCAATGACTCGTACATTGTGTACCCTGGCACATTCCTCGGACAAATATGACGTTTCAATGACTCGTACATTGTGTACCCCGTCACATTCCTCAGACAAATATGACATTTCAATGACTCGTACATTGTGTACCTCGTCACATTCCTCGGACAAATATGACGTTTCAATGACTCGTACATTGTGTACCCTGGCACATTCCTCGGACAAATATGACGTTTCAATGACTCGTACATTGTGTACCCCGTCACATTCCTCAGACAAATATGACATTTCAATGACTCGTACATTGTGTACCTCGTCACATTTACCAGACAAATATGACGTTACAATGACTCGTACATTGTGTACCCTGTCACATTCCTCAGACAAATATGACGTTTAAATGACTCGTACATTGTGTACCCTGTCACATTCCTCAGACAAATATGACGTTTCAATGACTCGTACATTGTGTACCCTGTCACATTCATCAGACAAATATGACGTTTCAATGACTCGTACATTGTGTACCCCGTCACATTCATCAGACAAATATGACGTTTCAATGACTCGTACATTGTGTACCCCGTCACATTCCTCAGACAAATATGACCTTTCAATGTCTCATACATTGTGTACCCCGTCACATTCCTCAGACAAATATGACGTTTCAATGACTCGTACATTGTGTACCCTGTCACATTCCTCAGACAAATTTGATGTTTCAATGACTCGTACATTGTGTACCCTGTCACATTCATCAGACAAATATGACGTTTCACTGACTCGTACATTGTGTACCCCGTCACATTCATCAGACAAATATGACGTTTCAATGACTCGTACATTGTATACCCCGTCACATTCCTCAGACAAATATGACGTTTCAATGACTCGTATATTGTGTACCCTGGCACATTCACCATACAAATATGACGTTTCAATGACTCGTACATTGTGTACCCCGTCACATTCCTCAGACAAATATGACGTTTCAATGACTCGTACATTGTGTACCCCATCACATTTCTCAGACAAATATGACGTTTCAATGACTCGTACATTGTGTACCCCGTCACATTCCTCAGACAAATATGACGTTTCAATGACTCGTACATTGTGTACCCTGGAACATTCCTCAGACAAATATGACGTTTCAATGACTCGTACATTGTGTACCCCGTCACATTCCTCAGACAAATATGACGTTACAATGACTCGTACATTGTGTACCCCGTCACATTCATCAGACAAATATAACGTTTCAATGACTCGTACATTGTGTACCCTGTCACATTCATCAGACAAATATGACATTTAAATGACTCGTACATTGTGTACCCTGTCACATTCCTCAGACAAATATGACGTTTCAATGACGCATACATTGTGTACCCTGTCACATTCATCAGACAAATATGACGTTTCAATGACTCGTACATTGTGTACCCTGGCACATTCCTCAGACAAATATGACGTTTCAATGACTCGTACATTGTGTATCCTGGCACATTCCTCAGACAAATATGACGTTTCAATGACTCGTACATTGTGTATCCTGTCACATTCATCATACAAATGTGACGTTTCAATGACTCGTACATTGTGTACCCCGTCACATTCCTCAGACAAATATGACCTTTCAATGTCTCATACATTGTGTACCCCGTCACATTCCTCAGACAAATATGACGTTTCAATGACTCGTACATTGTGTACCCTGTCACATTCCTCAGACAAATATGACGTTTCAATGACTCGTACATTGTGTACCCCGTTACATTCATCAGACAAATATGACGTTTCAATGACTCGTACATTGTGTACCCCGTCACATTCCTCAGACAAATATGACGTTTCAATGACTCGTACATTGTGTACCCCGTCACATTCATCAGACAAATATGATGTTTCAATGACTCGTACATTGTGTACCCCGTCACATTCACCATACAAATATGACGTTTCAATGACTCGTACATTGTGTACCCTGGCACATTCCTCGGACAAATATGACGTTTCAATGACTCGTACATTGTGTACCCTGGCACATTCCTCGGACAAATATGACGTTTCAATGACTCGTACATTGTGTACCCCGTCACATTCCTCAGACAAATATGACATTTCAATGACTCGTACATTGTGTACCTCGTCACATTCCTCGGACAAATATGACGTTTCAATGACTCGTACATTGTGTACCCTGGCACATTCCTCGGACAAATATGACGTTTCAATGACTCGTACATTGTGTACCCCGTCACATTCCTCAGACAAATATGACATTTCAATGACTCGTACATTGTGTACCTCGTCACATTTACCAGACAAATATGACGTTACAATGACTCGTACATTGTGTACCCTGTCACATTCCTCAGACAAATATGACGTTTAAATGACTCGTACATTGTGTACCCTGTCACATTCCTCAGACAAATATGACGTTTCAATGACTCGTACATTGTGTACCCTGTCACATTCATCAGACAAATATGACGTTTCAATGACTCGTACATTGTGTACCCCGTCACATTCATCAGACAAATATGACGTTTCAATGACTCGTACATTGTGTACCCCGTCACATTCCTCAGACAAATATGACCTTTCAATGTCTCATACATTGTGTACCCCGTCACATTCCTCAGACAAATATGACGTTTCAATGACTCGTACATTGTGTACCCTGTCACATTCCTCAGACAAATTTGATGTTTCAATGACTCGTACATTGTGTACCCTGTCACATTCATCAGACAAATATGACGTTTCACTGACTCGTACATTGTGTACCCCGTCACATTCATCAAACAAATGACCAGGAAATCGTAAGTATGCCAGCAACAGGTGAGAATTAATTGTATATGAGTTGGTAGTAAGAAATCTGTCAGAGTTTTTAAAGTCACTCACATGATTTTTCTGTATGGCTTGGTCTTTGATTGTCGATCTGTTTATCTGTGATTCTGCTTTCTTCTTTACCGATCTGGTGAATTTCTTTTCTTATAATAATAATAATAATATTCAACATTTATATAGCGCTCTATATAATTTGTAAAATTACTCTAAAGCGCTTCACAACATGTAGATAATAATTTGATACTTACACTGCATAAATAAAGAAGTTATTACAATCCAAGCTAATGTGATAATATAAAAAGTTGCATATAAATACGAACTACATCTACTGTAGATAAACAAATGTCAGTATATACATGACGTCTAAGTTGTCCCTAATATGCAGACGTGAAAAGGTACGTCTTCAGAAGTTTCTTGAATTTGGCCAGAGTATTTGTTTTTCGGATAGCGGATGGTAATCTATTCCACAACGTGGCCGAAACTTTCCCAAAACACCGGTTTCCATAGGTCACAGTACGAGATTTTGGGACACACAACAATGATTCTGTCTTCGACCTCAGTGATCGTGACGGCTGATACAGGGTAACTAGCTCCCGTATGTACTGGGGAGCTGTTCCATCAAGTGCCTTGTATGTGTATACCAAGATTTTGTATTGTGACCTGTATTGCACAGGTAGCCAGTGCAATGAATACAGAACAGGAGTGATGTGTTCTCTCTTTCTAACCCGAGAAACGAGACGTGCTGCCGTGTTCTGGACCTTCTGTAGGCGACTTGTCAATTTGTCAGATATACCACAGAGTAGGGCATTTCCATAGTCCAGCCGTGAGGTAACAAGTGAATGAACCAAAATCTTGCATGCATCGGCAGTTATAAACTGCCGTATACAGCCGATGTTCCTGATCTGGTAGTAACAGGATTTGGCGATAGCATTCACTTGTTTCTCCATGTTCAGTGAACTATCAAAGTACACCCCTAGATTTTTAACAGTTGGGACAGCCTCTACAGTACTTGTTCCGACCTTGAGCTGGAGAGCCGTTGATTGCTTACACTTTGGAGAAAAGACGATCAGTTCCGTCTTTTCCTGATTTAGTTTTAGCATGTTGGCATTCATCCAGATTCTGATGTCTGTCAGACAAGCTTCCAGATTTTCTGATACGGTGTCCCAGCTGTCCTGTGGTCTGATGACCATGTAAATCTGTGTGTCATCAGCATAACAATGATAGCAAAGGTTATGTCTATGACAAATCTCACCGATTGGTTTGGAATACATGCAGTATTTACGGGGTCCTAACACCGACCCTTGAGGAACCCCATAATCCAGCATGCTGTCACGTGAAACAGAAGATCCAATAGCAATACACTGCCGTCGATCACCTAGATAGGACTGTATCCAGCATAATGCGTCGTCAGTCACTCCATACGAATACTCCAGACGTTTATGGAGTATGCTATGGTCAATGACGTCGAATGCAGCTGACAAGTCTAGCATGACGAGCACCGCTCTGCACTTGTTATCCAATGCAGAAGCTATGTCGTTATGCACACGTAGGAGGGCCGTCTCTGTTGAGTGTCCCATGCGATAGGCCGATTGCAGGTTGTCATGGAGACTGTTTGCATGGAGATGGGCCTCTAAACGCCGGGACACAACCTTCTCCAAGATCTTAGACAGAAAAGGCAAATTTGACACTGGACGGTAGTTCTTCAACTCCTCCTTATCCAATCCAGGCTTCTTCAGCAATGGTCTTACATGTGCTTTCTTGAAACACAATGGAACCTTTGACTCAACCAATGATTTGTTCATGATTGAGGTAATCAAAGGAAGCAGTGCTTCAAGACATTTTTTCAGAAGGTCTGTTGGAAGCGGGTCAAGCTCACAGGATTTTGATTGCGATGTCTGAATGATTCTGCGTAGTTCATCCGGAGTTGTTGGAGTGAGCTTTGACAATGGTTCCCCGTCAAATTGAATGTCAGCACTCATGACAGATACATCGTTGTCAGTTGTCGAATTCACTTCGTCAATGTTTCTCCTGATCGTGTTGATCTTATTCAGAAAGAAATCGCTGAACTTGTTTGACAAGTCTTTGTCAATTGTACAGCTTGGCAGGATGATTTCACCTTTTTGACCCATTAGCGCTTTTGTGAGTCTAAAAAGCTGCCTGGTGTCCTTACCACATTCTTCGATCTTTTCTGAATAATAAGTCTTCTTCGATTGAACGAGAAGTGAACCAACTAACCGACATTGGTCCCTATAAATCTGATGGTGAACGGCCAATTTGGTCCTTCGCCAACGTCTTTCTGCTTTTCTGCGATTCTGTTTTTCCTCGCGTAGATTTTCATTGTACCACGGGGATTTAGGTCTCATGGTGATCACCTTTGTTTGTAGAGGTGCATGCTTTTCAATAAGGGCTTCTATACCAGACGTGTATGCTTCAACGAGTTCATCAACGCCACCTTCGGTAGATTGAAGGGCAGAAGAAGACTGGATATCGTTGTTGAAATCTGGTATCGAAATTTCGCGGAATTTCCGGAAGCTCACCTTTTTCCTGATACGAGCTGGCCTTCTACAATTCAGTGGTGCTCGGATAGCAAAATGATCACCAGAGGGGTTTCCCTTTACATCACTTAGACATGGATCAATAACTGAAATCGCTCCATGAATGACAAAGTTTTCTTCCCTTGTTATGACCACATCAAGTGTGTGGCCGCGGGTGTGTGTAGCTTCTGTCACATGCTGAATCAGACCTCTGGACTCAAGTAGCCCTGAGAACTGACGAGCATCAGCATTAGAAAGATTGTCCAAGTGAAAATTAAGGTCCCCCGTGATAATTATCTCTTGTGGCACAACAACCTGGTGGTCTATAAAGGTAGACCACTCGTCAAAAAACACAGTATTTCTGAGTCCGTTCTGTTTAGATGGAGGAGGCCTGTAAATGATGCACAACCTGAATTGTTTATCCTCGGCAATGACAGAGCAAGTCAAGTGCTCAAAGTGTGTGAATACCTCATCATGGCTAGGAGAGAGATTTGTCACACTCAGGCCTTTCTTAAACAGAACAGCCACACCACCACCACGTCTGCCGTCTCGAGCATTGTGGATGAATCCATAACCAGTTGGTATCAGCTCAGCAAGAACTTGGTCATCGATATCTGAACCTAACCAGGTTTCTGTCAGGGCAAGAATGTCAATGTCCTGAGATATTATAAAATCTCTGATGGACGATGACTTATTCTTCACCGAGCGGCAGTTTAAGGATACTAAATACAGTGGATTGATCGACTTCGGGTAACCGGTTGTTGTTGGCTTTACGACGTGTAAATTCTCGTACGATACTGATGGTATTGGAATCCGTGTGGAATTATCGTATCGAGAATGAACAATAGTGTCGATGCACGATACCTCTGTAGGTGCAATGTATTCCTGCAGGAAAGTGTGCGAGGCGGATAGACCATTTGATGTGACTACATTGACGAGATTGTCAGTGTTTATGCACGAGTTGGTACAAACACTGGTTCCACGTGAGGTAGCACCTATAATCACTGGTATTTGCCTAGCAACACCCTTTCCTGCCCGTGTTCCACGCCTAGTACGCAAGTTTTTCCCCAAATTCGATTTCTGACAATCTACCAAATACGGTTTAGTGATATCATGACTCACTGGTCTAAGTGCCAGGAGAACAGATCTGCTGTACCTAAATTTAAACATGACTTGATATTAGCTTGCCATGACGGGGGGAAAACTACTTGGGACGTTTTCACGTATCTGCTGCTGGTGTCCACTTTTATATTGGTCGCCTCTTTGGTGACACTTACTAAGACGACTTGCATGAACTAAAAATGTCTATTTACGAATAACTGATACTGCAATTGGACTTTTACTGTACTTTTACAACCTAATCAGCAGAGCAGCTGAACCAAAAAACGCTCAAAGTTCTGGTGGTTAACACAATATCGCAAATATGTGACGAAATATGTGGCCAAATTGGGACGAGATATAAAGACAAAATTTGGGACGAGATGTCTAGTTACGTACATTTGACATAGCTCAAAAAATTGGGACGAGATATTAAGACAAAATTTGGGACGAGATGTCTAGCTACTTACATACAGATCGAAAATTTTACATAGCTCAAAAATTGCTAAAAATTATTAGCGCTGATACTGAAATAATAAAAATATTGTTTTACAACCGTTGGACGCGCTCTGATATAATCAATTCACAAATAAACACCGGGACGAGACCACAATGTAAGTTAAACCGAAATGGCGTATACCCAAGCCAGATGAAAAAGAGTTAGGCCTACTGCGTATACATGTACGTATGAAACTGCAAACTTATATCACTATAAATGTGAATATTATACGCCAGATTTTAAAGAAGGTTTTAATTTAAAATCAGTGAAAAAAATTAAGCAGGCAATCAAAGATTAAATTAACTAATTACAATGGGGACGGGTTTGCTCGAGACGGTATTAGACAACTCGCCCAAAAGTCAAAGTCTGTTTTTCCAAATATACAGAATTAAAACAAGAATAACGACAATTAACAGTGGCTATTAAGAAGCAAATGCCATAAACAAAATTGATACAATACAATTACTAGTGTGAAAAATCCGAAAAATCCGAAAATATATGGACGAGTTAGCTTTTCGAGTAACGCGAATCTCGCCCAGCGGTCAAATTCAGTCTTCTGATATATACAAAAAATCCAAACCTAAATAACCACAAATTTCCAACTCTTACAACTCCAGTTTTTCAAAATAAATAATCAGAAACTACAAAAATGATGCAATGGTAAACGACAGCCTTGTACAAAAGGTATGTTCGTGAGAAATACGAAATTTGTCAGGAGCTTACGGGAGCAAGCCTTGTCAGGCGCTAACCGGAAGTCCGAATCTTGTGTTTCAGTATCTTTTCGTTGTCTACCAACGTGAACATCAGATAGTCTTCCTGTCACTCCATAAATGGTGCATTGCAGTTTTGGTATCCGATTATGTATACGCATTCTGCAACGTTTCTTTCATTGTTTTATTCTTAAGGTGTACACAGATATTTCGAGTGTCTTGTGGCTGTTGCTATTCAATGACTTCGATATATCCTCTGGATAGTTTCGACGACATATAGGGATCACTATGTCGGCGTCGGTGTCGGCGGCGTCGGCGGCAGCGGCGTCTGGCAACAACAGTTTCCGTGCTATAACTTGAGTTTCCTTGGGCTAATCAAACTCAAACTTCATACAGTGCTTCCTTACCAAAAGTGCTCGCTTGGGATTGCTTTTCAGGGTCAAAGGTCAAGGTCACTATTGCTATAAATAGAAAATCGGTTTCCGTGCGATAACTTGAGTTTCCTTTGGCCAATCAAACTCAAACTTCATACAGTGCTTCCTTACCAAAAGTGCTCGCTTGGGATTGCTTTTCAGGGTTAAAGGTCAAAGGTCAATGTCACTGTTGCTATAAAAAGAATATGTTTCCGTGCGATAACTTGAGTTTTCATAGGCCAATCAAACTCAAACTTCATATAGTGCTTCTATACCAAAAGTGCTCGCTTGGGATTGCTTTTCAGAGTCGAAGGTCAAAGATCAAGGTCACTGTTGCTATAAATAGAAACTCTGTTTCCGTGCGATAACTTGAGTTTCCTTGGGCCAATCAAACTCAAACTACATAGAGTACTTCCTTACCAAAAGTACTTGCTTGGGATTGCTTTTCAGGATCAAAGGTCAAGGTCACTGTTTCTATTCCATTGGAACGGACACAATGCATATCCATAGATAGCTCCTAAAAACTTATCTCCCAACTTGCTGCGCAGGTTACACATCCACTTCCGTGGAATTCTTGTCTCTATAAGGTTTAACGTTCTGTTGTGCTGTTTTCTATATAACAAGATTTAACGTTCGGGAAAATTCTACTGGAAATATCGAGAAAAAACTGAATGTGGAGAAACCGTTTTTTAAATGTCAATAACTAAGTGAGGAAGAGAAAAATGAACAAATGTTAAAACTGAAGTTTTAGAACTACAACCTTTCAACTATAACAATATTAAAATAAAACTTAGATGATAATACAGACATTAACATATTAAGGAAGGTGGTTGAGAGAATTGGAAGTCTATCATCAACCGAGTCCAGATAAATCCAAGTATGTAGGAATAAATCTTACTTTAAATGTTATTATGTATATAATGCACGACACTTGATTAAATAAACTATTAATTGATTGATTGATTGATTGTAAACATAAAAATATACCCCCCCCCCTCCCCCCACAAAAAAAACCAAGCAAACAATAATTAGGTGATTATTATGTTTAATACCATTGATTAAATTGTACAGTACATTTTAAAAACTTAGTATCAATCTTAATTTAAAAATAATTGCTCTTAGATTGATATTTTATTATTTTCGACTTTGCACAACTTTCAGTCGAATTCTTGAAAACTGTTATGACCTATCACTGGTCTGAAATCTCCCAACAACGTCACATACCAGCAAATCAAAAACAAACTTCTATGAAAGTACATCAATATTTTTATACGTGTGTTTATATATATTTGCTATTTTTGAGCTAAAAGAGACCGCCGAGCTTCTAAAGATGAAGAAGAAAACAGAGGAACCATTATATCCATGAGGTTTTATATGTCTTCATCTTACAAAAGGAACAAGAGAAAAGTGCCGACGTCACTTGTAGATAGATATTTATTGTAATTTTTAAGTGTGTCCAATAATAATGGACCAAACATAATACAGCGTCCACACAAAGGACAAATAAAAACAGTGATATGACATACCACAGCGCGTTAACCCACAGTGATATGACATACCACAGCGCATGAACCCAGTGATTAGACATACCACAGCGCTTTAACCATCAGTGATATGACACACCACAGCACGTTAACCATCAGTGATATGACATACCACAGCGCGTTAACCCACAGTGATATGACATACCACAGCGCGTTGACCAACAGTGATATGACAAACCACAGCGCGTTAACCCACAGTGATATGACATACCACAGCGCGTTAACCCACAGTGATATGACATACCACAGCCCGTTAACCATCAGTGATATGACATACCACAGCGCGTTAACCATCAGTGATATGACATACCACAGCGCGTTAACCATCAGTGATATGACATACCACAGCGCGTTAACCATCAGTGATATGACATATCACAGCCCGTTAACCATCAGTGATATGACATACCACAGCGCGTTAACGCACAGTGATATGACAAACCACAGCGCGTTAACCCACAGTGATATGACATACCACAGCGCGTTAACCCACAGTGATATGACATACCACAGCGCGTTAACCATCAGTGATATGACATACCACAGCGCGTTAACCATCAGTGATATGACATACCACAGCGCGTTAACCATCAGTGATATGACATACCACAGCGCGTTAACCATCAGTGATATGACATACCACAGCGCGTTGACCCACAGTGATATGACAAACCACAGCGCGTTAACCATCAGTGATATGACATACCACAGCCCGTTAACCATCAGTGATATGACATACCACAGCGCGTTAACCATCAGTGATATGACATACCACAGCGCGTTAACCATCAGTGATATGACATACCACAGCGCGTTAACCATCAGTGATATGACATACCACAGCGCGTTAACCATCAGTGATATGACATACCACAGCCCGTTAACCATCAGTGATATGACATACCACAGCGCGTTAACCATCAGTGATATGACATACCACAGCGCGTTAACCATCAGTGATATGACATACCACAGCGCGTTAACCATCAGTGATATGACATACCACAGCGCGTTAACCATCAGTGATATGACATACCACAGCGCGTTAACCATCAGTGAATTGACATATCACAGCGCTTTAACCATCAGTGATATAACATACCACAGCGCGTTAACCATCAGTGATATGACATACCACAGCGCGTTAACCATCAGTGATATGACCTACAATAGCGCGTTAACCATCAGTGATATGACATACCACAGCGCGTTAACACACAGTGATATGATATACCACAGCGCGTTAACACACAGTGATATGACATACCACAGCGCGTTAACACATAGTGATATGACATACAACAGCGCGTCAGCCATCAGTGATATGACATACCACAGCGCGTTAACACACAGTGATATGACATACCACAGAGCGTCAACCCACATTGATATGACATACCACAGCGCGTTAACCCACAGTGATATGACATACAACAGCGCGTTAACCATCAGTGACATGACTTACCACAGCGCATAACCCACAGTGATATGACATACCACACAGCGTCAACCCACATTGATATGACATACCACAGCGCTTTAACATACATTGATATGACATACCACAGCGCGTTAACATACATTGATATGACATACCACAGCCCGTTAACACACAGTGATATGACATACCACAGCCCGTTAACACACAGTGATATGACATACCACAGAGCGTTAACCCACAGTGATATGACATACCACAGCGCGTTTACCATCAGTGATATAACATACCACAGCGCGTGAACTTAAGGACAAAAACATACCGGATGATCACCAAAGCAGTAGTTAGAGAGAAAAATTACATTTTAGGAGCGAGCAAAAATATGTATATATATAAAGATATATAATTATACAAAGCTTATTTTAGCTAACGGAGACCGCAAGCTTCTAAAGATGAAGAAGAAAACAGAGGAACCATGAAATCCATGAGGTTTTATATGTCTTCATCTTACTAAAGGAACAAGAGAAAAGGGCCGACGTTACTTTGGTATATTATTTATTGTTTGTTTGTTTTATGTGGGTCCAATACTAATGGATCAAAATGATCAGAGAATACCAAAGCGTCAAAAAAAAAAACAATAATCCGAACTCAAAATCGATTAAACTAGAGGAAAATATGAACAAAGGAAAGATTTACATGGATACTCTTGCAAATGTACTAGAGAATAAGACCAGCTGGAAAAGTAAGCGTCTTCTGCTTCAAACATTCAAGGACAAATGAATAAAGCGTCAACACAGAGATAAAACATATCAGAAGGACACAGTGATAACATATACCACAGTGTTAACACACAGTGATAACATATACCACAGTGTTAACACAGTGATAACATATACCGCAGTGTTAACACAGTGATAACATATACCACAGTGTTAACACAGTGATAACATATACCACAATGATAGCATATACCACAGTGATAACATATACCACAGTGATAACATATACCACAGTGTTAACATATACCACAGTGTTAACATATACCACAGTGTTAACACAATGATAACATATACCACAGTGTTAACACAATGATAACATATACCACAGTGTTAACACAATGATAACATATACCACAATATTAACACAATGATAGCATATACCGTAGTGATAACATATACCAAAGTGTTAACACAATGATAGCATATACCATAGTGATAACATATACCACAATATTAACACAGTGATAACATATACCACAGTGATAACATATACCACAGTGTTAACACAGTGATAACATATACCACAGTGTTAACACAGTGATAACATATACCACAGTGATAACATAAACCATAGTGATAACATATACCACAATATTAACACAATGATAGCATATACCACAGTGATAACATATACCACAGTGTTAACACAGTGATAACATATACCACAGTGATAACATATACCACAGTGATAACATATACCACAGTGATAACATATACCACAGTGATAACATATACCGTAGTGCTAACATATACCACAATATTAACACAATGATAGCATATACCACAGTGATAACATATACCACAGTGTTAACACAGTGATAACATATACCACAGTGTTAACACAGTGATAACATATACCGCAGTGTTAACACAGTGATAACATATACCACAGTGATAACATATACCACAGTGTTAACACAGTGATAACATATACCAAAGTGTTAACACAATGATAGCATATACCATAGTGATAACATATACCACAATATTAACACAGTGATAACATTTACCACAATATTAACACAATGATAACATATACCACAGTGATAACATATACCACAGTGTTAACACAATGATAGCATATACCATAGTGATAACATATACCACAGTGATAACATATACCACAGTGATAACATATACCACAGTGATAACATATACCACAGTGATAACATATACCACAGTGATAACATATACCACAGTGATAACACAGTGATAACATATACCACAGTGATAACATATACCACAGTGTTAACACAGTGATAACATATACCGCAGTGTTAACACAATGATAGCATATACCATAGTGTAACATATACCATAGTGCTAACATATACCACAGAGATAACATATACCACAGAGATAACATATACCACAGTGATAATATATACCACAGTGTTAGCATATACCACAGTGATAACACAGTGATAACATATACCACAGTGATAACATATACCACAGTGTTAACACAGTGATAACATATACCATAGTGCTAACATATACCATAGTGATAACATATACCACAGTGATAACACAGTGATAACATATTCCGCAGTGATAACATATACCATAGTGATAACATATATCACAGTGATAACATATACCACACTGATAACATATACTACAGCGTTAACACTCAGAGATAACATATACCACAGAGATAACATATACCACAGAGATAACATATACCACAGAGATAACATATACCACAGTGATAACATATACCATAGTGATAACACACAGTGATAACATATACCACAGTGATAACATATACCACAGTGATAACATATACCACAGTGTTAACACTCAGAGATAACATATACCACAGAGATAACATATACCACAGAGATAACATATACCACAGTGTTAACATATACCATAGTGATAACACAGTGATAACATATACCACAGAGATAACATATACCACAGTGATAACACATACCACAGTGTTAACACTCAGAGATAACATATACCATAGTGATAACATATACCATAGTGATAACACACAGTGATAACATATACTACAGTGATTACATATACCACAGTGATAACACATACTACAGTGATAACATATACCACAGTGATAACATATACCACAGTGTTAACACATACCACAGCGATAACATAAACCACAGCGTTAACACTCAGTGATAACATATACCACAGTGATAACATATACCACAGTGATAACATATACCGCAGTGTTAACACAGTGATAACATATACCATAGTGATAACATATACCACAGTGATAACATAAACCACAGTGCTAACATATACCACATTGGTAACATATACCACAGTGATAACATATACCACAGTGTTAACATATACCACAGTGTTAACACATACCACAGTGATAACATATACCACATTGATAACATATAACACAGTGATAACACACAGTGATAACATATACCACAGTGATAACATATACCAGTGATAACATATACCACAGTGATAAAATATACCACAGTGTTAACACATACCGCAGTGATAACATATACCACAGTGATAAAATATACCACAGTGATAACATATACCACAGTTTTAACACAGTGATAACAGATACCACAGTGATAACATATACCACAGTGTAAACACATACCGCAGTGTTAACACATACCACAGTGATAACATATACCACAGTGTTAACACACATTGATAACATATACCACAGTGTTAACACACAGTGATAACACTTACCACAGCGACACCACACATTGATAACATATACCACAGTGTTAACATAAACCACAGTGATAACATATACCACAGCGTTAACACTCAGTGATAACATATACCACAGTGATAACGTATACCACAGTGTTAACATATACCACAGTGATAACATATACCACAGTGATAACATATACCACAGCGTTAACACTCAGTGATAACATATACCACAGTGATAACATATACCACAGTGTTAACACATACCACAGTGATAACATATACCACAGTGATTACATATACCACAGTGATAACATATACCACAGTGTTAACATATACCACAGTGATAACATATACCACAGTGATAACATTTACCACAGTGATAACATATACCACAGTGATAACATATACCGCAGTGTTAACACAGTGATAACATATACCACAGTGTTAACATATACCACAGTGTTAACATATACCACAGTGATAACATATACCACAGTGATAACATATACCACAGTGATAACATATACCACAGTGATAACATATACCACAGTGATAACATATACCACAGTGATAACACATACCACAGTGTTAACACTCAGTGATGACATATACCACAGTGATAACATATACCACAGTGTTAACACTCAGTGATGACATATACCACAGTGATAACACACACCACAGTGTTTACACTGAAAAGTCACAGTCTTATAGTCCTACTAGAGACAGACCTACTGAGGAGTTCGGCGTTTTTCCAGTTTTAATCGTCGTCACATGGCCCAGGAGAGTCCGTTTTCAAATCTTTGTACTTGGTGTTTATAGTCTGTTGGATGTCATACTGAAAGTAGGACTTGCCTTTCACAGTCCAGAGCACTACAGCATTCCCCGGAAACCTTACATCCTCTCGGTCCACCAATGGCTGACACATACCGATTATGCTCGCTATTTCATCCCTGACTGTGTGGACTATACTGCTGTCTCTTGGATCCACAAAATCGACCCGCATCACGCCCTTTATAGCAATGTCTGACTCAAACGGAGTGGAGAATTCTTCATCCGTGACCACCACCTCGGCGTCCACTGTATGGTGACCAGGCACAGGCAGGGTGATGTCCGAGGTCCACGTCAAGGCGTGCGTTTTACTGGTTTCAGTAGTGTCGCTAAAAGACACTTCAGGATTCACGTGAAGAGAGGTGTTAGCGACACGAGGGATTCCAAGTTGTATTCTAAATTGAAATCCTACCTTGAATCCAGTCGTCATTGATGTTTTCTCATTGACCGTGGCAGATCGTTCCGTCTTAAAAGTATGAGTTTGAGGATGCCCAGAAGGGTTATTGTATGTGGACCTAAACACTATCTTATTCAGCGTCTTTGGTACATGTTTCTTGTCCTCTTGAGGGTCTTCGTTCTCGCTTTTATCGAAGTTAGTTTTTCCTTGTAATTTGAAAGTGATGTCATTGTAACGAGGGACTTTAGTGAGCCTCTTCGAATCATAATTTTTCAGATCACTTATATTCTTTTCATCCTTTTTATATTGTTTCAGTGCCCACGCATTTATGATGGCGTCCAGATTCACTACCGGTTCCGTGGACATGTTCAATTCCAAAATATCTGTATAAAAAAAAAACAATTTTAAAATCGTAATAGATACATAACAGTTACTCAAATCAAACGTCAAACCAATATGGACACTGTACCAAACTATATTTAGCCTAAAGCAATACCACTAAAATCTACTGGTCTGAAACTAGTGGGTGGGTGGTTAATTTCTCTGTCGTGATGAAAGCATTAGTATATATTCCCCCGTCCGAATCCTGGTCATCTATCAATCGTTTTATGCTTATGGTAGGTATGCAAATAATAGAGAAAAACCGAAACGTCAACAAAACCGTAGTCCGAACTAAAATCGATTAGAGGCAAAATATGAAAAAGGAAGATTTTTATGGAGACCCTTGCAAAAGTACAAGACCAGGTGTTCCGGAAGGGTAAGCATTTTCTGCTCCATCGACGACACCCGAATATAAATCTCGGTCACATTCAAGTTAACATCAAGTCCTCAAAATGAGAACCGTGTCATCAATGTCAATCGCAACAAGTAAGCAGACTAATAAGCATACCCCTAAACGTCCATCTTCATATGTTACTATCAAGAAATGGAAAGTTCACGATCGGAAAATTGAAATCATCACGTTTATCGTATATCTTAGTAGTAAGCTGTCCATGTTGGTCGTAGTTTAAGTAGAGATCGAGGTAAGCAGCTGATGTAGAAGAGTCTGTTGTGTCCTTTGTTTCAAGTTCAGAAGGGTATATATGATCGACATGGTCAGCCTATACGAACGGACAACAACGAGGCACCATCGGCTCGACATTTAATGTCGAATTTGGCAACAAGTAGATCGATACAATAAACATAAGCAATATCTTGCACCAAAAGTCAGTTCGAGCTCACATACCACCGTACTTCCAATATACAAGTACACCCATCATATCCTATATCTATTAAGTACATTTTCTTAGTACCGTTAAATCATGGCTTCAGCCTTATTGTGACACTTCGGCCTCTCATTATGCGAGCTTTCTTTTCCGAGAAAGGTAGACGATGATACAAATACATGGATGTGAATTATCCTGGAGCATACTTTGGAAAAAACACAACAAACAACTAGGATGATATATACCGAGGACGATATAGTACGTATAATTGACCCAAAGTATCACAGAATGAGAATTACGCAGTATCCTTGTATGGCATGAAGGTGAAGTTGTAATATGCTCATTAGTGTGGTTACTTGTTGTGATTGAGCATGATTTCATTTCAACAAATTTTTATTGACATAAGATGTTACAAGTCAATGTGGATAAAATAACAGGCAAAGCCTATATTAATTCTCTCCACTAGATGGCCAAAGGAAACTTACAAAATTAATTTAGAATTGCTATGATAATTAGGGGGAAAATGAAATGAAAAGCTAGTACAACATAGGGGTAAAGGGAGGTAATCCTTTAAAGAGGAAGGGGGAGGTAAGTCATAAAATACACTCTCACACTTCATACACACTTGACACACCATGCACATTACATTATATAATTACATTATAATATTAGAAGTTTATCAACAGTAATTGACAGAGTGGCCCAAAGTCCTTGTGCATATAACTGCACGGCCACAGCTGTCAATTAATTAACATTTCATTTAAATTAAAAAAAATGTATATTCAATATATACATGCATTGATCATCAGCCATGCTCAACGAGTAATCCTATATGTTTCTGTAAGAAGACAATAAAAAGTTTTTGATAAAATATTTGATACATCTTGGCTTCCTAAATTATATATGAATTAAAGCGATGGTATTTTCCAATGAAGAATTGAACAGCCTCGAGTAAGATTCTGTTTGTAAGCCCATCACAATCAGGACAGCCTTGGAGTAGCGCACTTATATTTATATGTTTATGATTACCATGGCTATTAAGAGAAGAAAATAATGTAATTCTTTGGTAATCATACATTGGACATTCCAGAAAGTAATGAGACACTGTTTCATACTCAGCTGAACAGTTACAAGCAGGACTATTAGTTAAGTGATCACAATATAAGTCAAAATTTAAGTTACTATATGAGTTTCTCAGTTGACAAAGATTGATATTAGCTAGTCTGTTACCTTCAGTTTTAAAGATTATAGAGGATTCCTTCTCAGAAATAGTTTCTTTATTCAGATAGCTTTTCAGTGCAGCAGGAGAAGGAGAGTTGAGGAGATCAGTACTAACAGTGTTAATTGTGCGACACATATAGGGAAAGAAGCTGTCAAAGTAATTATTAGTTCTACATAATGGTGGATTAAAAAGCCTAGTTTGTCTGAGAGTGTAGGAGGTGTCATCTTGATTGTTGGTAAAGGGCTCTAAAATATCTTGTAAGTATTGTGGTGCCTGACCATGCATAATTTTGTACATCATTACATGTTTGTGTTTGTTTCTTCTTACAGATAGTGTTTCCCAACCCAGTTCATTGTAAAGATTTTTATGTGATGTCCCAGATCTCATCCCTGTAATAATTCTTGCTGCCTCTAATTGTATTGATTCTAGAAGTTCTTTAGCCTGATGTGTACAATTATCCCAAATTATATCTGCATATTCCAAAATTGGTCTAATAAAGCCTACATAAAATTTTACTAATGACTTCCTATTAACTTTAGTTTTGACATGGCGAAGAATGTCAAGTCTAGTGTAGGCTTTTTTATATATGTTCTGTATGTGTTGTTTCCATGTGGCATCATCTTGAAGTGTCAGTCCCAAATGTTGATGTGATATTGAGTTTGTGATTGTATTATTTTGGAAGGATACTGGGGGATGAGTATTGTGTTGTTTTCTAGAAAAATGACTGATTTAGTTTTGTTAGGATTAAAGTTTATGTCCCAAGTATTTGCCCAGTTACCTATGTTAGCAAGATCAGTGTCAAGAGATTGTGCAGCCTGTGCTGGGTTGTCATCTACAATAACATACAGGGAGGTGTCATCTGCAAAAAGTTTAATATTGGTAGAAACATTAGTAGTTATATCATTAATATAGAGAAGAAAAAGAAGCGGGCCAAGAACAGATCCCTGTGGTACACCTGCATATACATTCTTAAACTGTGAGAAATAGCTTTCAGTACTTACTCTTTGCATTCTGTCAGATAGATAATTTTTGAACCATAGAAGTAAATTCCCATTTATACCGTATAATTTGAGTTTATGTAAGAGACCTTCATGCCATACTCTGTCAAAAGCTTTGCTGATGTCGCAAAAAACAAATCTAAGCTCCTTTCCCTTATCCATGTTACTTACAATTTCATTATAAATAAATAAAAGCTGATTGACAGTAGAATCGCCAGGCATAAAACCAGATTGATGCTTGGTGATTATATTATTTTCAATTAAGAAGTTATAGAGATATTTAAAAATGATTTTTTCCATTAGTTTACTAAAACATGTAGTTATAGAAATTGGTCTGTAATTCAACACATCATTAGATGATCCATTTCCCTTGTAAATAGCGTTAATATTTGCTTGTTTCCAACTGAGAGGTATCATTCCTGATTCTAAGGTTTTATTAAATAGGAGCATGAGTGGAAATGTAAGAGAAGCATGAAGATTTTTTACAATTTTTGGAATAACACCATCAGGGCCTGGAGGTTTATTAGTGTTGAGTGTACTGATTTGGTCAGAAACATCCTGTTCAGTGACATGAATAAGTGCTTATTAAGAAGTTCTGCCTTGTCAATTGGATGATGAATAAATTGGTTGTTAGATTGGAGAGGTGGAATAGTACTGGTTTTATTAGAAAAGTTAGTTATTGTTTTAGCTATTTTCCACCATTTGTCTGGAGAAACCACATCATCATTAAGTGAGTTTTCAAGCTTTTTAATAAAATTTGCCTTTGCCTCACGAATCAAGCCAATAGTTTCATTCCGTAGATTTCGAAATCTTTCCCAATAATGAGGATTATTTATTAATTTAGCTTTTCTGTGTATTCTATTACGTTGTCTCATTTTCAATCTAATTGTATTATTCATCCATGGTTTGTCATTTGGACGTATAGTTATTACTTTAGAAGGAATGAAACTATTGACTTGATCAGTGATTGCATTAACTATAGTACTGTTAAATGTATTTGAATCCTGGTTTGATGACAGATTCAGCCAATCTATATTCAGTAATGCATTGTTCATGCTTTCGTAATCTGCTTCTTCATACTTTAAGATAGTTTTTTTATAGCTTACCTTTTTATATACAGAATAGGAAATTGAGGCATGAACTGAGGAGTGGTCGCTACAAAATGGTGGAGATACACGAGTATTTTTTATAATGTTTTGGTTATTAGTGAAGATAAAATCAATTGAGGTGGCACTAACAGGTGTGATTCTTCATTAATAAGACTAGTAAGATTATGTTTTATAAGAAGTCTTGATAAATGTTCATTTAATGGTATATTTAACATATCAATGTTTATATCAGCTGTCAGTATCACATCCAGTGAAGTATCTGTAGCTCTGGTTAATGTATCATCTAATTTAGCCCAGTAATCAATATTACTTTCTGGTCTGTATAAACACCCGAGAAGAAATCTATGATTATGAATAGATACTTCAGACCATAATAATTCAATATCATCCCTCTCTAAGTCGATTCGTCTTTTAACAACAACAGTGTCTTTGTGATAGATTATAACTCCACCCCCTTAGCCAGAAGATCTATCTTTTCTATGAGGTTTAGAATTAAAAGAATGCATCGAAATGTCAGTGCTAGAAATTAGAGTATTTAAATGAGATTCTGTTATACAAACTATATCATTATCTTCAAATTCTGCTTCTACCAAGTCTGTTTTGTTTCTGAGAGATCTTACATTTAAGTGAACTAAATTAATGTTTGTACTGGACCCGGGTTACTTTCAATGTCACAACACATGGTTAGGATAATAAAATGTGAGATTATAAAAAAAACATAGATTATCAAAATACGAAAATCTACAATCAAGTAATAACATTATGTAATGAAAGCCAAGATGTATGCACACTTTAGATAAACTATTATCTACATGAATAGTCAGCCAGGGATCTGATTCAGACTGCATAAATTTGACAATAATATTACCCATTCTCAATCGAAAACATTGAGCATGATGATTCGGTTTTCACTTTTAGGACTTGATGTTCATTGGCTGTGACCTAGATTTAGATGGCATATTTCGTAGATGAAGAAGACGTTTACTCTTCCGGATAACCAGGTCTTAATATCTTGTACTTTCCACAAAGCGGCGTAGAACAATAATGGCACCATATGAAGCCTACATCAAGGAGCTAGCTAGAGTTCTTACAGTGGAGCGTGGAGACTATGAAGCCTACATCAAGGAACTAGATAGAGTTCTAACAGTGGAACGTGGAGACTATGAAGCCTACATCAAGTCTACATCAAGGAACTACATAGAGTTCTTACAGTGGAGCGTGCAGACTATGAAGCCTACATCAAGGAACTAGATAGAGTTCTAATAGTGGAGCGTGCAGACTATGAAGCCTACATCAAGGAACTAGATAGAGTTCTTACAGTGGAGCGTGCAGACTATGAAGCCTACATCAAGGAACTAGATAGAGTTCTTACAGTGGAGCGTGGAGACTAGGAAGCCTTCATCAAGGAACTAGATAGAGTTCTTACAGTGGAGCGTGGAGACTAGGAAGCCTTCATCAAGGAACTAGATAGAGTTCTTACAGTGGAGCGTGGAGACTATGAAGCCTACATCAAGGAACTAGATAGAGTTCTTACAGTGGAGCGTGGAGACTATGAAGCCTACATCAAGGAACTAGATAGAGTTCTTACAGTGGAGCGTGGAGACTAGGAAGCCTACATCAAGGAACTAGATAGAGTTCTTACAGTGGCTGTATCCCACCTTCCCCACTTTTTAAAAAACATATGGGGGAGAATGTTGTTAGAAGGATTATAGTCTGTTTCTGAATAATTTCGGAATTATTTACCTGTATTTACCTGTGTTCTTACCTGAGTTTTTACCTGTGTTTTAATCAGTGATGAACCTCTATATCTTATATGGATATATATGTTTTATTATACATTTGCATATACATTTGCACTTTAAATAAATAAATATTGAAAACAATATTATTCAAATGGAAATTTTGTTTATCAATGTAATATATGTTTATCATATAAGACTAGAATATTATATAATAAAAATTAGAGTCTGTTGTTTAACAAATCATTATTAATTAAAAATATTATAATATGTCAATAACCTGAACAAGTTTTGATATAATTGTATGAATAAAATAAACTTAATTTTACTGCAATGTATGTAATATGAAATAGTATTAATAATATTGTGTATTTCTCTATGTGTTTAATTAATGAAGTGTCAATAACCAGAACACATTTTGATATAATTGTAGTTGTTAAATATGAATGATATATACTAAATTATACTGTATTTTGTGTAATATGAAATAAAATTAATTAATAGAAAAATAAAGAAATGAATAGTTAAAAAGTAAAAATAAATGTTTTTCTGATGTAATCATGTGTTAAGGATGTACACCTCTCAGAAGTCAAAATTTTCCTGTATCAAACTTTTTTTCTCATATACATTTTTGCAAAAGGGAGTCAAGGCATGACAGAAAATGCAAAGACAATGATATGTCAGTGTGCTCGTTTTTGTGCTATGATCGGTCAAAGATACCAATATGACATAGCAATTTGAGTTACCCCTACCCCTTATTTTTTAATGAGAAAATGATCATTTTTTCACCATTTTTTGCAGATTAACCGCTTAATAAAAAAAGTTCTGATATCAAACTTTTTTTTAATATTTAGCGTATGAAAAGAAAATGGGTTTCTCTTTCTAAAACCGTCATAAAAATGGGGGGTTAGTGTGCTTAATTTTTTGTCCCTGTATTATTTGTGTTATTTTTCACAGTTTTGAGTTCAAAAATAAATACTGCTCCAGTTACACTAGATATATGAAAAAAATACTAAAATTGTATAATTATCCACTTTATAGCATAATATTTCTATAAAACTGAACATTATAAAGTTGTACAGCAAAAATGAGCTTGCTATAATTAAAAATGCCTAAACACTGATGTTTTAAAGAGAGCGATATAGCATCAAAATGGTGAAATTTTGTCCTTTCGCAAAGTGCATAAAACAGACAGAAATATGCATATTCAAAATGGCTGCCAAATTGGTAATTTTTTAAAATTCATGTTAAAAAGTTCTACAGACACTTATATTTTTGACACAATTTTCAGATGCATATTTGCTATCAAAATTGATAATAATTTCTTCAGTATAACAAACAATCTTTAAATGAGACAGAAACGAGACTTGAACGTGACTGGAACCTCAGAAGTGTACATCCTTAAGTCTTAAATTGCTGTTAATTTAATAAGTAATAAGTATAGATATAAATCAAAGTATTTTTCACAATATACTACTAATATACTACATATAGGCTGTATAGTCATACACAGGTAAATGACACAGGTAACTTTCACACAGGTAACTTTTACACAGGTAAGTTACCTAGTATGAAACAGACTATAATTGGTTTGCCATTGTTCTCTTATATCAACACTTTCCTTTGTTATATAAAAAATGGGGAAGGTGGGAACCCCCCCTTACAGTGGAGTGTGGAGACTAGGAAGCCTACATCAAGGAACTAGATAGAGTTCTTACAGTGGAGCGTGCAGACTATGAAGCCTACATCAAGGAACTAGATAGAGTTCTAACAGTGGAGTGTGCAGACTATGAAGCCTACATCAAGGAACTAGATAGAGTTCTAACAGTGGAGTGTGCAGACTATGAAGGCTACATCAAGGAACTAGATAGAGTTCTTACAGTGGAGCGTGGAGACTAGGAAGGCTACATCAAGGAACTAGATAGAGTTCTAACAGTGGAGCGTGCAGACTACGAAGCCTACATCAAGGAACTAGATAGAGTTCTAACAGTGGAGTGTGCAGACTATGAAGCCTACATCAAGGAACTAGATAGAGTTCTAACAGTGGAGTGTGGAGACTATGAAGCCTACATCAAGGAACTAGATAGAGTTCTTACAGTGGAGTGTGCAGACTATGAAGGCTACATCAAGGAACTAGATAGAGTTCTAACAGTGGAGCGTGCAGACTATGAAGGCTACATCAAGGAGCTAGATAGAGTTCTTACAGTGGAGCGTGGAGACTATGAAGCCTACATCAAGGAACTAGATAGAGTTCTTACAGTGGAGTGTGCAGAATAGAAGCCTACATCAAGGAACTAGATAGAGTTCTTACAGTGGAGTGTGCAGACTATGAAGGCTACATCAAGGAACTAGATAGAGTTCTTACAGTGGAGTGTGGAGACTATGAAGCCTACATCAAGGAACTAGATAGAGTTCTTACAGTGGAGTGTGGAGACTATGAAGGCTACATCAAGTCTACATCAAGGAACTAGATAGAGTTCTTACAGTGGAGTGTGGAGACTATAAAGCCTACATCAAGGAACTAGATAGAGTTCTTACAGTGGAGCGTGCAGACTATGAAGGCTACATCAAGGAGCTAGATAGAGTTCTTACAGTGGAGTGTGGAGACTATGAAGCCTACATCAAGGAACTAGATAGAGTTCTTACAGTGGAGTGTGGAGACTATGAAGCCTACATCAAGTCTACATCAAGGAACTAGATAGAGTTCTTACAGTGGAGTGTGCAGACTATGAAGGCTACATCAAGGAACTAGATAGAGTTCTAACAGTGGAGTGTGGAGACTATGAAGCCTACATCAAACCTACATCAAGGAACTAGATAGAGTTCTTACAGTGGAGTGTGGAGACTAGGAAGCCTACATCAAGGAGCTAGATAGAGTTCTAACAGTGGAGTGTGGAGATTATGAAGCCTACATCAAACCTACATCAAGGAACTAGATAGAGTTCTAACAGTGGAGCGTGCAGACTATGAAGGCTACATCAAGGAGCTAGATAGAGTTCTTACAGTGGAGTGTGGAGACTATGAAGGCTACATCAAGGAACTAGATAGAGTTCTAACAGTGGAGCGTGCAGACTATGAAGCCTACATCAAACCTACATCAAGGAACTAGATAGAGTTCTTACAGTGGAGTGTGCAGACTATGAAACCTGCATCAAGTCTACATCAAGGAACTAGATAGAGTTCTTACAGTGGAGTGTGCAGACTATGAAGCCTACATCAAACCTACATCAAGGAACTAGATAGAGTTCTTACAGTGGAGTGTGCAGACTATGAAGCCTACATCAAACCTACATCAAGGAACTAGATAGAGTTCTTACAGTGGAGTGTGCAGACTATGAAACCTGCATCAAGTCTACATCAAGGAGCTAGATAGAGTTCTAACAGTGGAGTGTGGAGACTATGAAGCCTACATCAAGTCTACATCAAGGAACTAGATAGAGTTCTAACAGTGGAGCGTGAAGACTATGAAGCCTACATCAAACCTACATCAAGGAACTAGATAGAGTTCTTACAGTGGAGTGTGGAGACTAGTAAGCCTACATCAAGGAACTAGATAGAGTTCTTACAGTGGAGTGTGGAGACTAGTAAGCCTACATCAAGGAACTAGATAGAGTTCTAACAGTGGAGCGTGGAGACTATGAAGCCTACATCAAACCTACATCAAGGAACTAGATAGAGTTCTAACAGTGGAGCGTGGAGACTAGGAAGCTTATATCAAGGAGCTAGATAGAGTTCTAACAGTGGAGTGTGGAGACTATGAAGCCTACATCAAGCCTACATCAAGGAGCTAGATAGAGTTCTAACAGTGGAGCGTGGAGACTATGAAACCTGCATCAAGTCTACATCAAGGAGCTAGATAGAGTTCTAACAGTGGAGTGTGGAGACTATGAAGCCTACATCAAGTCTACATCAAGGAACTAGATAGAGTTCTAACAGTGGAGTGTAGAGACTATGAAGCCTACATCAAGGAGCTAGATAGAGTTCTAACAGTGGAGCGTGGAGACTATGAAACCTACATCAAACCTACATCGAGGAACTAGATAGATTTCTATCAGTGGAGTGTGGAGACTATGAGGCCTACGTCAAGCCTACATCGAGGAGCTAGATAGAATTCTAACAGTGGAGTGTGGAGACTATGAAGCCTACATCGAGGAACTAGATAGAGTTCAAACAATGGAGTGTGGAGACTATGAAGCCTACATCAAGGAGCTAGATAGAGTTCTAACAATGGAGTGTGGAGACTATGAAGCTACATCAAGCCTACATCAAGGAACTAGATAGAGTTCTAACAGTGGAGCGTGGAGACTATGAAGCCTACATCAAGGAGCTAGATAGAGTAACAATGGAGTGTGGAGACTATGAAGCCTACATCAAGCCTACATCAAGGAACTAGATAGAGTTCTTACAGTGGAGCGTGGAGACTATGAAGCCTACATCAAGGATCTAGATAGAGTTCTCACAGTGGAGCGTGGAGACTATGAAGCCTACATCAAGCCTACATCGAGGAACTAGATAGATTTCTATCAGTGGAGTGTGGAGACTATGCGGCCTACATCAAGCCTACATCAAGGAACTAGATAGAGTTCTTACAGTGGAGTGTGGAGACTATGAAGCCTACATCAAGGAGCTAGATAGAGTTATACAGTGGAGTGTGGAGACTATGAAGCCTACATCAAGTAACTAGATAGAGTTCTTACAGTGGAGCGTGGAGACTATGAAGCCTACATCAAGGAACTAGATAGAGTTCTTACAGTGGAGCGTGGAGACTATGAAGTCTACATCAAGGGGCTAGATAGATTTCTATCAGTGGAGTGTGGAGACTATGAGGCCTACATCAAGCCTACAACAAGGAACTAGATAGATTTCTATCAGTGGAGTGTGGAGACTATGAGGCCTACATCAAGCCTACATCAAGGAACTAGATAGAGTTCTTACAGTGGAGTGTTCAGACTATGAAGTCTACATCAAGGGGCTAGATAGAGTTCTAATAGTGGAGCGTGGAGACTATGAAGCCTACATCAAGCCTACATCAATGAGCTAGATAGAGCTCTAACAGTGGAGCGTGGAGACTATGAAGCCTACATCAAGGAGCTAGATAGAGTTCTAATAGTGGAGCGTGGAGACTATGAAGCCTACATCAAGGGGCTAGATAGAGTTTTAACAGTGGAGTGTTCAGACTATGAAGTCTACATCAAGGGGCTAGATAGAGTTTTAACAGTGGAGTGTTGAGACTATGAAGCCTACATCAAGCCTACATCAATGAGCTAGATAGAGCTCTAACAGTGGAGTGTGGAGACTATGAAGCCTACATCAAGGAACTAGATAGAGTTCTAACAGTGGAGTGTTGAGACTATGAGGCCTACTTCAAGTCTTCATCAAGGAGCTAGATAGAGTTCTAACAGTGGAGTGTGGAGACTATGAAACCTACATCAAGGAGCTAGATAGAGTTAAGCAGTGACGTTTGGAGACTATGAATAAAGATGTATCATAAAACAGGAACTTCAACTACGCCCTCATTCCCAATACAGACATCCGAGATCGTTCATGAAATAAATGAAACTTCAGATGGGTGGTCTTAAATCTTTCTCTGTGTGTTTGTTTGAAAATATCAACTGGTTAATTCCCTATTATAGCTGTCGTTTAATTGCTGCAGTAAATGTAGCGGGGAATAGGGAGGAGTTTAAGTTTTTGTCAAATGAAGGAGGAGTGTATATAGGGGATAGGGACCAGGTTGATCGTCGGCGACCCTCTAGATTTCCGAGTTCGAACCCTGGTCTGGTTGTGCAGTTCTCCTCTCCTGTTACATATAATACCTAAAGCCTCCATAAAAGCTTTGCCTCTTTGTTAGTTCGCCGTCTAAATGATCCCATTGTTGGTAGCACGCTTTATCTATGACAACACGTCCAAACGTTTCTAGTTTATACATACACTTACAACATCAATGGATTTTGGAAATCAGACGGTTAGAGAAAGCCTTAAATCAGAGGGTTAGAGAAAGCCTTAAATCAGAGGGTTAGAGAAAGCCTTAAATCAGAGGGATAGAGAAAGCCTTAAATCAGAGGGTTAGAGAAAGCCTTTAATCAGAGGGTTAGAGAAAGCCTTAAATCAGAGGGCTAGAGAAAGCCTTAAATCATAAGGTTAGAGAAAGCCTTAAATCGGAGGGTTAGAGAAAGCCTTAAATCAGAGGGTTAGAGAAAGCCTTAAATCGGAGGGTTAGAGAAAGCCTTAAATCAGAGGGTTAGAGAAAGCCTTAAATCAGAGGGCTAGAGAAAGCCTTAAATCAGAGGGTTAGAGAAAGCCTTAAATCAGAGGGCTAGAGAAAGCCTTAAATCAGAGGGTTAGAGAAAGCCTTAAATCAGAGGGTTAGAGAAAGCCTTAAATCAAAGGGTTAGAGAAAGCCTTAAATCGGAGGGTTAGAGAAAGCCTTAAATCGGAGGGTTAGAGAAAGCCTTAAATCAGAGGGTTAGAGAAAGCCTTTAATCAGAGGGTTAGAGAAAGCCTTAAATCAGAGGGCTAGAGAAAGCCTTAAATCAGAGGGTTAGAGAAAGCCTTAAATCAGAGGGCTAGAGAAAGCCTTAAATCAGAGGGTTAGAGAAAGCCTTAAATCAGAGGGCTAGAGAAAGCCTTAAATCATAAGGTTAGAGAAAGCCTTAAATCATAGGGTTAGAGAAAGCCTTAAATCAGAGGGCTAGAGAAAGCCTTAAATCATAGGGTTAGAGAAAGCCTTAAATCAGAGGGCTAGAGAAAGCCTTAAATCAGAGGGTTAGAGAAAGCCTTAAATAAGAGGGTTAGAAAAAAGCCTTAAATAAGAGGGTTAGAGAAAGCCTTAAATCAGAGGGTTAGAGAAAGCCTTAAATCAGAGGGTTAGAGAAAGCCTTAAATCAGAGGGTTAGAGAAAGCCTTAAATCATAAGGTTAGAGAAAACCTTAAATCAGAGGGTTAGAGAAAGCCTTAAATCAGAGGGTTAGAGAAAGCCTTAAATCAGAGGGTTAGAGAAAGCCTTAAATCAGAGGGTTAGAGAAAGCCTTATATCATAAGGTTAGAGAAAGCCTTAAATCAGAGGGTTAGAGAAAGCCTTAAATCAGAGGGTTAGAGAAAGCCTTAAATCAGAGGGTTAGAGAAAGCCTTAAATCAGAGGGTTAGAGAAAGCCTTAAATCAGAGGGTTAGAGAAAGCCTTAAATCAGAGGGTTAGAGAAAGCCTTAAATCAGAGGGTTAGAGAAAGCCTTAAATTAGAGGGTTAGAGAAAGCCTTAAATCAGAGGGTTAGAGAAAGCCTTTAATCAGAGGGTTAGAGAAAGCCTTAAATCAGAGGGTTAGAGAAAGCCTTAAATCAGAGGGTTAGAGAAAGCCTTAAATCAAAGGGCTAGAGAAAGCCTTAAATCGGAGGGTTAGAGAAAGCCTTAAATCAGAGGGTTAGAGAAAGCCTTAAATCATAAGGTTAGAGAAAGCCTTAAATCAGAGAGTTAGAGAAAGCCTTAAATCATAGGGTTAGAGAAAGCCTTAAATTAGAGGGTTAGAGAAAGCCTTAAATCAGAGGGTTAGAGAAAGCCTTTAATCAGAGGGTTAGAGAAAGCCTTAAATCAGAAGGTTAGAGAAAGCCTTAAATCAGAGGGTTAGAGAAAGCCTTAAATCAAAGGGCTAGAGAAAGCCTTAAATCGGAGGGTTAGAGAAAGCCTTAAATCAGAGGGTTAGAGAAAGCCTTAAATCATAAGGTTAGAGAAAGCCTTAAATCAGAGAGTTAGAGAAAGCCTTAAATCATAGGGTTAGAGAAAGCCTTAAATCATAGGGTTAGAGAAAGCCTTAAATCAGAGGGTTAGAGAAAGCCTTAAATCAGAGGGTTAGAGAAAGCCTTAAATCAAAGGGCTAGAGAAAGCCTTAAATCGGAGGGTTAGAGAAAGCCTTAAATCAGAGGGTTAGAGAAAGCCTTAAATCATAAGGTTAGAGAAAGCCTTAAATCAGAGAGTTAGAGAAAGCCTTAAATCATAGGGTTAGAGAAAGCCTTAAATTAGAGGGTTAGAGAAAGCCTTAAATCAGAGGGTTAGAGAAAGCCTTTAATCAGAGGGTTAGAGAAAGCCTTAAATCAGAGGGTTAGAGAAAGCCTTAAATCAGAGGGTTAGAGAAAGCCTTAAATCAAAGGGCTAGAGAAAGCCTTAAATCGGAGGGTTAGAGAAAGCCTTAAATCAGAGGGTTAGAGAAAGCCTTAAATCATAAGGTTAGAGAAAGCCTTAAATCAGAGAGTTAGAGAAAGCCTTAAATCATAGGGTTAGAGAAAGCCTTAAATCATAGGGTTAGAGAAAGCCTTAAATCAGAGGGCTAGAGAAAGCCTTAAATCGGAGGGTTAGAGAAAGCCTTAAATCAGAGGGTTAGAGAAAGCCTTAAATCGGAGGGTTAGAGAAAGCCTTAAATCGGAGGGTTAGAGAAAGCCTTAAATCAGAGGGTTAGAGAAAGCCTTTAATCAGAGGGTTAGAGAAAGCCTTAAATCAGAGGGCTAGAGAAAGCCTTAAATCAGAGGGTTAGAGAAAGCCTTAAATCAGAGGGCTAGAGAAAGCCTTAAATCAGAGGGTTAGAGAAAGCCTTAAATCAGAGGGCTAGAGAAAGCCTTAAATCATAAGGTTAGAGAAAGCCTTAAATCATAAGGTTAGAGAAAGCCTTAAATCAGAGGGCTAGAGAAAGCCTTAAATCATAGGGTTAGAGAAAGCCTTAAATCAGAGGGCTAGAGAAAGCCTTAAATCAGAGGGTTAGAGAAAGCCTTAAATAAGAGGGTTAGAAAAAAGCCTTAAATAAGAGGGTTAGAGAAAGCCTTAAATCAGAGGGTTAGAGAAAGCCTTAAATCAGAGGGTTAGAGAAAGCCTTAAATCAGAGGGTTAGAGAAAGCCTTAAATCATAAGGTTAGAGAAAGCCTTAAATCAGAGGGTTAGAGAAAGCCTTAAATCAGAGGGTTAGAGAAAGCCTTAAATCAGAGGGTTAGAGAAAGCCTTAAATCATACGGTTAGAGAAAGCCTTAAATCATAAGGTTAGAGAAAGCCTTAAATCAGAGGGTTAGAGAAAGCCTTAAATCAGAGGGTTAGAGAAAGCCTTAAATCAGAGGGTTAGAGAAAGCCTTAAATCAGAGGGTTAGAGAAAGCCTTAAATCAGAGGGTTAGAGAAAGCCTTAAATCAGAGGGTTAGAGAAAGCCTTAAATCAGAGGGTTAGAGAAAGCCTTAAATTAGAGGGTTAGAGAAAGCCTTAAATCAGAGGGTTAGAGAAAGCCTTTAATCAGAGGGTTAGAGAAAGCCTTAAATCAGAGGGTTAGAGAAAGCCTTAAATCAGAGGGTTAGAGAAAGCCTTAAATCAAAGGGCTAGAGAAAGCCTTAAATCGGAGGGTTAGAGAAAGCCTTAAATCGGAGGGTTAGAGAAAGCCTTAAATCATAAGGTTAGAGAAAGCCTTAAATCAGAGAGTTAGAGAAAGCCTTAAATCATAGGGTTAGAGAAAGCCTTAAATCATAGGGTTAGAGAAAGCCTTAAATCAGAGGGCTAGAGAAAGCCTTAAATCAAAGGGTTAGAGAAAGCCTTAAATCAGAGGGCTAGAAAAAGCCTTAAATCAGAGGGTAAGAGAAAGCCTTAAATCAGAGGGTAAGAGAAAGCCTTAAATCAGAGGGTTAGAGAAAGCCTTAAATCAGAGGGCTAGAGAAAGCCTTAAATCGGAGGGTTAGAGAAAGCCTTAAATCAGAGGGCTAGAGAAAGCCTTAAATCATAGGGTTAGAGAAAGCCTTAAATCATAGGGTTAGAGAAAGCCTTAAATCAGAGGGCTAGAGAAAGCCTTAAATCAAAGGGTTAGAGAAAGCCTTAAATCAGAGGGCTAGAAAAAGCCTTAAATCAGAGGGTAAGAGAAAGCCTTAAATCAGAGGGTAAGAGAAAGCCTTAAATCAGAGGGTTAGAGAAAGCCTTAAATCAGAGGGCTAGAGAAAGCCTTAAATCGGAGGGTTAGAGAAAGCCTTAAATCAGAGGGCTAGAGAAAGACTTAAATCAGAGGGTAAGAGAAAGCCTTAAATCAGAGGGTTAGAGAAAGCCTTAAATCAGAGGGTAAGAGAAAGCCTTAAATCAGAGGGTAAGAGAAAGCCTTAAATCAGAGGGTTAGAGAAAGCCTTAAATCAGAGGGTAAGAGAAAGCCTTAAATCTGAGGGTTAGAGAAAGCCTTAAATCAGAGGGTTAGAGAAAGCCTTAAATCAGAGGGTAAGAGAAGGGAATCCTCATCCAAGTATACATAGTGTAAACGAGGAGGTTGACGAACTCAATTTATATACTAGATTTAAATGAAAAGACTCATGACAAAGGCACCTACAGTTGGTATTCTTTTATAAAACATGTTTCAGAAACTTTCAAGCGTTATCTGCCCTAACCGTATATCGTTCCTACACACGATAGTAATGATGAGGATCTGTATTTTAAACAGATTCGGTCCGAGAAGATTTTTGTAATTTTAACTAATTTGACACCTTTTGGCCCCTGTCTAAGGCCCTTAGGGGACCATATAAATCACCAGACCAAGTGGCCAGGGCTTCCACGCCTCTAATGTCCAGTTTAAATGTCAATGTAATGGCTGCGTTGCCTGCTATGAATAGCTCCGATACAATGTATAATTATGAAGGCGGTACGGAGTGCATTAAGTCCCCGGCACGTTTAGCAACAGTATATGACTCATTAATGTTATCATACTTTATCCATTGAACTTCATCGTAAAATGTCTATCAATATCATGGCCCTGTCTTGTATGGGTAGTCTCTGGTCATTATTACATAGTTTGGTATAATTAATGGAAACCTAATCTGACCTACTTAATTTGTACATATTGAAGCTATGAAAATACTTACTTGATTACGGAGAGATGCAACACATCCTATACTGTACTTTGAAACACAATTAGAAACACAATTAGAAACATTAAAAAGATGACGTAACACACATATGCTGCAACTTTTAAATTAAGCTATTAGTATAGTATGCCGAAAAAAATGAATTAGACTGCATCATACAGCTATGACTCTTCAGTGATGGTTTGGGCCAAAAGGTTGGAATCGAAACTTTATAAACTAATGTAGGAGCAGAAGGGTCAGGTGAGTAAAACACCTTTAATTTATGAATTTTGTAAAAGAAATGAATTAGTACTATACAATTTTAAATGGTGTGCTACGAAAATGGGTACATTGTGTACCATGCCACTGCTCAAATGAGGTAACTGTGGCTATTGAGGCTTCAGCAAACCTCGGGGGATAACAATTCAACCAACAGCGTCTACTATCTCATACATACACATACACATACACATGCTGCACCTTTTAAATTAAGAAGAAAAAGAAAATATTTGAACGCATCATGCCGCTGTTTCATCCTTTTAGAACTCGTCTGTGATGCTAGGGGCCAAAAGATGGGAATCGAAATTATCTCAACTAATGTGAAAGCAGAAGGGTCAGGTGCGTAAAACCCCTTTGTTATAACACGAAGACACAATCCTAAACTTACACACGTTTAAAATTATCAATAACTATTCTACTACATACATTGTACCTTAACAACATCATTCAATCATTCCTAAATACAAATATTACTAATGAAAGAATCTTTCATGGTCCTACTACTGCTAATTAACAGTTAAATAAACTGCTTTAATCTCTTCTACTATGAATACTGCCTGGCACTCTCTAGATGACCCTTTAAGAAACACTATTTCAACTTTAAGCTTTTAATCTAAACATAAAAAAATATTCGATGTAACTATTTCTTAAATGTTTGATAATTGTACTTTTAGAATATATATTATCTTGCATAAACTAAGAAATAACGCCAGTGATTTGAATCGTGATAAACTGAAGGAGCATTTCATTTGCACAATTAAATGGTATTTATACAATGATCCACTGTGAAACATATAAGAAAGAAATATATTTTTGAACTGTATGTATTAAAAACTTGAAATTGCAAAAATATTGCATTTGAGGACTTTAATTGCATCAAAAACAATACATACATGTAATTGAAAAACAACAAAACATCGTAAGCAGTTAATTATAACATAAAAATATTAATAGTAATGCATGCTTCAAAATTGGATTTTGCTCAATTCATAGCGTTTGCAGAAAAGATGAATGAGAACGTTTGGATTGCAGTGTAATTAAACAGTACAAAATAAAGAAGATCAAATACACTAACACGTCGCAAATAAATTAATTTTCCTTTTTAGACATTTTTATGGCTGTCACGTCCTAACTAAAAAACATAACAAAGACATGTGAAGCCAAAATACCGAAATAACATATATAAACAAACCATTACCCTGAAAATTAATCAAGATGAGTTATATATTTTAAGAAAAAAATATCAATAAAAGGGTATTGTTTTAATCAATTGCTATATACACCCGGATATCCAATAACAACCAAGCTACAGAAACATCCAGTTATCTTACATTGGAATCTAAAGGTATGTCAGATACAATTTCTTATTTAATGTCGGATATTTGAAATATTGAACATTAGAACTGTAGTATTATCCTTGCGACAAACAATGGATATGTTAAGTAAGCGTCACTCGTCACATTAAAGAAAGAGTCATTTGGCTGAAACAACCTTAAATAATGTGCCAGTCGATCGAAATTCCAATATGGCGACCTTCGCACAGGACAGGGATTACCCTGTTCGTAGACCTGCATACTCACTGTTTACATTTCAGTGATATAATTTCGCATGAACTATTGTAACTTAAGTATATTTTTTTTAAACAAAACGATGATTTATTTCCAAATCTGAAATCCTAGTTAAATTACAATAAATATAGATATGTTGATTTGCTGTCCTATCGAGTTCGGCTCGATTCTTGTCCTGGCCGGGAAAATTCTTTTTCTTTTTAATACCACTTCAGCATTCAAAACTATTGTTTGTTTTTTTCCTTTTAAATGTTACACTGCTGAACACATGCTTGCCACAGAGGTTATTGAATATACACGAATAAATTGCATGTTCAGACACAAACAAAAAACCAAGAAGAACATGTAATGTTTGCGAAGCGTTTTGAAAACAATAAAATGCGCTCGTTAGGAAATAAAGTTGAAATACCTTGACGTTTATCTATTTCCACTTTCCCGTACAAAGGTCACAATCTGCTGCTTCCACCACAGAAGTCACTATTTACTGATCTCTCATTTTGAACAATGGTCTCCAACAGCTGTCGAGATGTTTGGCGAACGCGGGTCACGTGGCTCTGAAAAACCAGGAATTATTATGATAATGACTCGGCATATCCAAATAAAATGTCTGCAGTCCACAGTGCGCATGCGCATGCAGTATGAGCACACTGCAGGTAACACGAGACTTGTCACGTGTTCTATTATGTGTTCTGAACAATAACAAAGTCTATTTAATAAGTCACCCAACGACGAGGCCATTCAGGACTACAGGAAACAACTTCCCTGAAAGTTTAAACCAGGCCCTTCAGGGGCATAGCTGCCATGTAAGCACATAAGCCCGTGCTTGCACATCATTTTAAAAAGTGTGTGTATTAAAGTCGATAGATTTCATAATTCAACTTATATTATTAAAAGTCTGGATATTGTTACTCCTTTTTTTCGACTCGTCAGATTAACGTATTAGGCTGCAGAAAATGTGTTAGCTATAACACGGACTTAGATTAGTCCGTGGCTATACATTCTTCAAATTCTACTTTATTTCTTTCCAAATGCAATAGCATATAGGACTACAATACGCATACATATTAAATCATATATAATTGTGCAAGAGACCGCAGCCAACACAATTCAAATACTATGTATAATACAGCTCACTACGACAATATAGATAAAGGCTTTATCATGAGAAAATTCGTATACAAATGAATACCAAACAACATCCAAACATAAGAATCAGTTTGAAACTACAGTTGAGTGTAAGCTAACCTTTACACCCTAGTGCACTAGGAGTGCACTACGTTTAAACTAGTAGTGCTCTACATTTAAACTACAGGTAAAGTAGTAGTGCACTACGTCCAGCCAGGTGTAACCACAAAAACCCCTACAGGTAATGGGAGGGTCCATACCTACCTGTGTCCTTACCTGTACAGATGTAATATGATTTACCTGTACTTTTATGTTATACTATTGAAGTCATTAGTTTGTCAGTACTTCCTCATATAAGTACAATAATGAACAATTCTGAGTTTATGCCAGAAGATATTTATCATAATAACTTCAATAAATTAATCCACTACATGTCAAAATTTTAAATAAAATAATAGTTTAAATATACTAACTTATAATTCTTTTTTAAAGAAGTAACAATGATTCTTTTCTGTTTAAATATTTGTATTCTACAATTAAATTGAAAGGTATATGTTCAAATAAAAAATGGTATAATACATGTTTTATGTTGAAATTATTAAGTTAATCCTACTAAAAATATATACAGAAAATAAAGTAAACAACAGATTGTAATATAAAAAAATAGATATCAGAAGAACATATTTTGTACTTAGTATAGTTGTTTCAATAACAAATTACTTTAATATTTGACATTAAGAAGCTAGCTGTGCAATATCAGAGACGTACAAGGTTTTATAAGTCTCTGGCAGTACTACCTACATGTACCAGTATTTGGTATTCTGTTTCACTATACACTCAGGTACAATGCATACAAATGAAAGGTTATATACACATCAAGTACTAATATAAGAAAAGATTACTTTCACCAGAACATTTAAAGCCATTTCCTTCTTCATATCAAAATACCAACAGTCATCTACATGTAATCCAATTGACTGTAATCAATGTTATCATCATTAATCAATTAACAGGCTAGGGCCCTCAGGCCTTTAATCAGACTTGGCCAGTGATGGCTGTGGGGGAGAGGGAGGTGAGAAATTCACACCTGGCTAACTACAGACAGCCTAGAGGTGTCCCCTATCTTGACCTCTGTACCTGAGGATGTGGCCCAGGCATGTCAGGTACATGTACGTAATTATGCCTGGAGGGTAAAGGATTCTACCTGAAGATCTATATTTGTCCCTTTTAGTTAGATTTTATATTAGTCATTAGGTTGATTTAAAAGTACAATACATGTGACTGGTATAGGCTTACTTTGTTCTAAGTTAGGTTAATATAACTGCATATTATCTATTTGTTGTATACTTAGTCTTACAATATAGAATTAATTAAAATGATTCCATTAAATTCACCTTGCTTTCTTTAAAATCATTATTACATATATGCATAAACCTTCAAGTCATATTTAATACAACCTGTAATTGCCTTCAATATTTAGGCCTAAATATTGGAAATGCATCATTTTAAAATACTTTTATACTGATAATTAGAACAAAATTAAGTATAATGAATGTTAGTATTTTATTATCAAACTATAATGAAGCGACTGAGCCAGAGAGTATATATTCTTAATTATTATTAATTTCAACGTTATTTTATGTACTATCAATTTATCATTGTATAATTAAATGTTTTGAATGAAACAAAAAAATGGATTAAAGTTCTCAAAATATCCATTATTTAAAGGGAAATGTGTAAATATCTAGATATATTCTCAAAGATTTTTAATTTCAGATAAACCCTAGTTAAAGTTAACATATGTATTATCATATTTATGATCCTGGTCATATCCAGCTTAGCCCTTTATTAATCAAATTGGTTTCAAATTTGACCAGTGATAGCTAGTCAGATGAGAAATTCACACCTCAATTATGTCACTGACAGGCTTATGTCAGCAGGTGTTCCTAGACAAGGTCAGGTAATTGCCTCAGGCCTGAGGGTCAAATCAAAACATCTGTCCCATACTGAACAATCTGAATAAATTTTAATTTATTGTTGTATTACTTTTTTTCAACTTCAAATTCTTATATTTATATTAACACTGTTGTATGTGGTGATATATATACATACAGATCTTAATATAGAAAAAATTTAAAAATAAAGATTATCAAAACTCTATAGTTCATAAATATATGGATCATATATATCTAATTCAATTAAGTAATAAAAGAATATTTATTTGTTATTTTCGCAATCAGTTTTTGCAATATTTAAAAATATACTTCTAAACAAATAATAATCAATAGATATTCCTTCAATTTTTCAATATACTTGATTGTAAATTGGTAAATTAATAAAAAAAAAATAACGATAATAGTGTATATTAAAAGAAATATAAGACATCAAAACTGCTAGATAAATATTAGTTTTCTATTTTATTTATATGATGTATGCAAGAAATTTTTGGAGAAAATTGTAAGAGTAATTATCATGATTTCACAATTTCTAGTTTTGAAATGAAAGATAAAAGGTTGTTTGAGAAAAATAAATACATAAGATGCATATATACATTAAAGTTATAAATATTAACTAATGATAAGGCCAGCTTCAAAGTACTAGCAGACGACAAAGGTGAGGTACAGGTAAAAATCACAGGTAGATGGATGGGACTGCCCATTTACCTGTAGGGGTATTTGACCTATATGGGGTTCAGGGTGTAGTGCACTACTAGTTAACCTGTAGTTTAAATGTAGTGCACTACTAGTTTAAACGTAGTGCACTACTAGTGCACTAGGTGTAAAGGTTAGCTTACACTCAACTGTACCTTCACTTAGGCCGACCTTTTTTATAAAATCATGTCATATTAGGTTTTAGTGATAGATATCAGCTGCTAACGAAAAAACTTATGGCACAGGGAAAGAAGAGGTGCAGGTTGATGAAGACAATGGGCAAGTTTTATGGTCGCCATCATGGTTCCATGTTCTGTATCTTTAAGTGATATGAAGATGGACGCTTTTGGGTATGGTCATTAGTGTTCTCCCTTGTTTTTATTGACAATGAGGACTCGTTTCTCATTTTGAGAACCTGATGGTTACTTGGTTGTGACCAATATTAACATGGCAGTTGTCGTCGATGAAGTAGAAGACGCTTACTTCTCCGGAACACATGGTCTTCTTCTCTTGTGCTTTTACAAGTGTCTCCATGTACATCTTTCCTTTTTTCATATTTTGCCTCTAGCTGAATTTTTTTTAGTAAATTTGTATTAGATTAAATATACAAAAATGACCCTTTTATCATTCTAAGAGTAATAAAAGAAGCGCCAATTTTTACTATATTTTGGTTCAAACAAAATGTCAGCAAATACAAGTAATGAGCCCGGCCAAAATTCCTTATGTTATATATCTCCATAGAAAAGCATTACAGAAATTAAGGAAAATTCCTTTAACTTAAGACTTTCCCGTTAATTCTTTCATGTCTTTATGGAGATTTTTAACTTAAGGAACTTTCGTGAAACTAGGCTGTTCAAATTATACAAAATTATGTTTAAGAACACAAGCATGAGTTCTTACTTCCTGAGTCCTGCACATAACATATATACTTATAAACAGAGACGTATGTATATCAAAGATGGTTTTACATGTAAATGTCTCTGGTTTTACTTACTGATGAGTTAATGGCATAAAAAAGTATGGATAATGATTTTGTTTCCATACATCATGGAACTAAAACATATCGTAATCCATTTTCGGATTAATAATTTGTATAATGATAGGCCAGACAATGAAGATTTAAAGTCCAAAATAATGGCACCATTTGAAGTCAAAATATGATACCCCCCCCCCCCCGAAGTACCCCCTCACCAAAATTGAAAACGTCCCGGAGCTTGCACATCAAAATACCCCCAGCTACGCCCCTGCCCTTAATGCTGGCCTCCATCGCTGTAATTACATGTAGTTTTATGAACAAAACTCTTGTGCTATTTGAAAGGCGTACTATCATACCCATAGGCGGATCAAGGATTTTGGGTTAGAGGGGGCGGGGGGGGGGGGGGGGGGGAGGGGGCGTACATTTTTTACTGGAATTAACTTTTGTGTATAGGTGTTCGGCCTCTCATCCACATTGAGTTCACAATAACATAATAATAATTGCATGTTTGTTATTCCCACGAGGAGTGCTCGAAAACTTTTGCAAACGAAATTTACGTGCATTAAACCATTACAAACTTATGGAACGCCAAATCAACATATATTTAATTAATTGCGCCTTTCTTCAAATCATTGAAAATAGGTTCAATTCAATTGAAGATAAGAACAATTCTATTTAAGATAGGTACAATTTAATTGAAGTAAGGAACAATTCAATTGAAGATAGGAACAGTTCTATTGAAGATAGGTACAATTTTATTGAAGATAGGTACAATTTTATTGAAGATAGGTACAATTTTATTGAAGATAGGTACAATTCTATTGAAGATAGGTACATTTTTATTAAAGATATGTTCAAATAAGCCGAATTGAATCTATATCCAGTTGAATTGTACCTATCTCTTGCTTGTTTTATTGAACATATCTCGCATTGAATTAAAGATAGGTGCAATTGAATTGAAGATAGGTTCAATTGAATTTGAGATAAGTTCAATTGAATAGAAGATAGGTTCAATTCAATTGCACCTTTCTTTAAATATTTGAGGATAGGTTCCATTCAATTGAAGATAGGATTAATAATCCCCATTTTTTCTGTGCTGTTCAGTCACCTGTAAACGGTAGACAACGACATCAGAGACGTTTACATTTGTCTCTGGCGAAATAAGGTGTTTAAACATTAAGATAGTCGATATTTCTATAAACTTTTTAAATTTATGTAACTGGAATTTCTTTCAAAGCTTCCGATATGCCACCCTTGAGATTATATGTATCAGCACACGCGTTTACAAATCTCTCCTGTCTAATATCACTTTTAAGCTTTACAAACACGTTTGCGGTCCGATTAAAATCTGGGCCCAGTTGTTGAAAAGATGATTAGCTTAATCAGTGATCAGTTCAAATTTTAATTACCCTGTAACTTTAAAATGAAACCATAGATTCAGTTATAACTTTGCAGATATCAAACATCTAATAATGCCAATTTACATGCAAAAGTTTAAGATTTTACCTTGTCCTTGTACGCTGACAGACTTGTTAAAGTTTAGAAAATGTTGTTAATTAGTGATTAAGCTAATGACCTTTTGAACAACCGGGCCTTGGGCTGTATACCCTGGAACATCCGGTTTTCGAGGGGGTTATCAGTTATCGCAGATAGCACACGAAACGAATAAAATATCCCAATATTATTTATGCAATAGTATATCTTTTACCTAACATGTACAATTGTTTCACTGTCAATTCGTTATTTCTTCATTACAATATCGGCACTTTCCTACTGCTACTCATCATGGCGACCGCCATGACACTATATTGTGTTATCGACGGTAGTGCTCTTTAGCGTTTCAAAAGAATTGAAGACCACACCAGTCTAATTTTGTAACAGAAAATTTTTTTCAAGAACCATAATTTGAGTTTTAAATAATGATTCTTCAGAAAATTCGCTTTTTGATTGAAATAATAAGTTTTAACATTTTTCAGCGGAAAAGACATCAGAACATGCATAAGTCAACATTTTTTTTTGTATAATTCTCTGTTTAAAACCCGCATTGCCTACCATTACATTCTTTTTATTGTAATCGTATACTATAGCACTTCACAAGGTCTGTAGTAAAAAAAATACCAACATTATTTCCCATTTTTTTATGAAAAAATAAAATCTGAAATATGCTCTTTCATAGCGTTTTATTTATAACACAACAAAAATTATGCGTTACTATAATTGCAAAATTAATTTTGCCTGGTTGTGATATGTCGCTCAAAATCACATAATCATACTCGGGACATCTGACACAATGTTGACTAAGCGTTGCAAATTTGACTGAGGCTCAGAACGATGCAGGTAAGATTTTAAAGATGTATATAAAATGGGCTTAAGTAAATACTTGATTTTACGTGAGTATATATTCATTCTGTGATAAAATTAACCGTTTGAAACGCAAAGTGAACCTTTCTTGGTCAAAACTTTCTTTGTTGGGTGGGCATTATATGCAGACGACACCTTGTAAGAAATCACGCGAGAGTTTACGAGATATTTACAAAATGGCAAAGCCGTCGGAAACTCCATCTCGTCGATAACGTAATGCCCGACCATATATGTTCTAATCTAATAAGCAAGTGAGTATAGTGTTTTATAGTGATATTCGTTTGATCACGAGTTAGATTAGCTATATAAGTCCGTGATTTGGTTATCTGACATTGGAATTTATACTGCGTGGAAATCGATCGCTTTGTTCCAAGTTATATCTTTGAAAAAGATAAAAGGAATAGTTGTTATTTTTGTCGTTTCATTTATATCAAAAACGATAAGTGAATTTTAGGCGAATTTAAAATTAGTTTTAAAGATTTTACTATCAGTGCCAGCAGATAATGACACGTGGTGAAAGGGACAGGCTGTCAAGAAAGGTAAGGGGCAGCCAACGACGTGCACATACCAAAGTACGTCTTTTCGACTTTGACAAGACACGCTGTAACAATGTGAAGAGGGTTATCTCCCCGGAACATAATGTCAAAATTGTAACTACGAAACTTGTAAGGATTGTACCCGCTGTCAACATGTTTCCATTTCCTGGTGTGGAAAAACCAGAACACTGTCCAGATTTTATCCTGACACCGACTGCCTGCTATAAATGTAACGATAAGCCCGTCAACCAGAAGCAAGACATGCGGGACCCGTTGTTAGAAATGAGAAGTATCCCAATCGCCTTGCAAGGACAATTGTGGTTCTAGAGAGGTCGTATTTCAGAGAAATGACACCAGTTTTCATTTTGGGAAATGGTTGTTTTTCACCCAATACCAATATTTCACCGCCATTGCCCACAATATGAAAGGATACGACGGTTATTTCCTGTATCTGATCGATCATTATTCGACCAGACGACATCATTTATAACGGTTCAAAGATAATTTACATGCACTTGGAGAAAGGACTGGACATTAAAGTGGTGGACAGTTTGCACTTTCTGCCCATAACATTATTGGCATTACCGAAGTCGTTCGGTTTAAAGGAGTTAAAGAAAGGTTGGTTTCCAAATCTTTTCAACCTTCAAGGGAACCAAAATTACAGAGGTCCTTATCCTGCATCACAGTTTTACGATTGTGACTGTATGTATTCCAGCGAAAGGAAATCGTTCATGGAATGGTAGGACATCACCGAGGAAGAACTATTTGACTTTCGGAAATATATGCTTTCCTACTGCCGCAATGATGTCGACATACTGAGACGAGCTTGTCTCAAAATTAGAGATCTACTAATGAACGCTAAGGGACATTTGGAAGAAGTGACAAACGACAACGGAAAGAAGGAACAGAAATCAATCGGGGCCATCGATCCATTCGAGTACGTCACCATCGCCTCCGTGTGTATGGGAGTCTACAAAACAAAATTCATGGAGGACACGTGGCGCGTAAAATAAAAAGACGGTGACGTCATTTCGGATTGGCGAGAAGAAACTACCGGGGTCTCGTTATAAACTCGACGGGTACTCCGCTGAAACCAATACGGCAAACGAATTTCACGGCTGTGTGTATCACGGATGTCCTAAATGTTTCAAACAAGACCGTGATACAATCAAAACATCCACAAGCAAGGGTACAAGATCATCAAAATATACGGAATCTATCACTATCACCATCTACCAGGGAAGGTGGCCTATTCGCAACCTACATCAACACCTCCCTTAAATTCAAACAGGAGGCAAGTGGCTGGCCGGATTGGATCAAAACAGAACAAGACAGAAAAAACATATGTAGAGTAATTCTTTGCCAACGAAGATGTGACACTGGATTGGAGAACCATCGATAAAAATCCAGGTCTGAGAGCACTAGCAAAATTATGTCTCAATAGTTTCTGGGGAAAATTTGGACAAAGACTCAATAGGAAACAGTCCGAGTTCATTCACGAATCCGAGGATTAGCGTTTCTTCCAAATCTTATCAGATTTACAAAAGGACATACAGATATTCCATATCGCAGCGAACGATATGGTTCAGCTGGACTGGTTGTTGTTGTATCTTGTATCTTGTAGCCTTCATACCAGAGGATTGCAAAACAAACATCTTCCTGGCCGTGTTCACCACGACATATGCACGCATTATTGACTCTGATGAATTAAATCCACGATGAAATGCCGGCAGAATCTTGTACCACGATACAGATTCTGTGATCTACGTAAGTAGAATCGGAGAATATGACCCCAACCCTCGGTGATTATTTGGGTGAACTTACAAACGAATTAGATCACATTGTAGAGTTTGTTTCTGGAGGACCAAAGAACTATTCTAACCGTACCAAATCTGGGAAAGAGTGTTGCGAAGTTCTTGGGTTCACTCTTAAATTTACCAACAGTAAACTCATCAACTTTGAGGTCATTGAAATAGACTCTGTTATCCTCGTCATTCCATCCAAAATATGTCCAGAAAAACGTAAAAGACAATTATTTAATTAGAGAAAAAGAAGTATCAGAAAGTATATCCAAGAGGGTCCTATTACTAGGTAGGGACACTGCACCCTACAATATTTCGTTGTTTTTAAAGAGTCATTGATTTATGCTGATATATGTTCTCAAAAACATTAAATAATAATCATAATGATTTATTAATGTTGGTCAACTTATCTAGTAGATGTTTCTTGTAGTGTCTGCGCCACAGTGAACTCTCTGCAGCAAACATCCTACCCGCATGACAACTCTCCGTATTTGTCCCAGAGTGCTTATGTAAGGCACCATTGCTATTAAACCTCTCACCACTTCTATCTCCTAGTGTGGTATATCTCTTGTGTGCGAATCCTTCTACGGTCGGAAGAGCACTGACTGCCTGCCTAGACCCCTTTCCAGAAAGTATGGCGTAGCTCTTCTGTGCGCACAATAAGACCAGGTGTTCCAGAAGATTAAGCGTCTTCTGCTTCATCGACGACAATGCCATGTAAATCTTAGTCACATGCAAGTAAACAAAACAGTATGTTATAGGGGAGATAATAAGTAACTCAAATGTATTTGAATTGATCCCCTTTATTAGAAATATCCTGATGTAAAAGATATATTTGAGAGTGAATACAAAACTTGGAACTGGTAACACGCGTTTGTGTTTTTAACTACACAGATTGCATGATGCGAGTTTCATAACGAGTTAATCACTCACTCTCAATCATCCATTACCTGGTGGAGAATCCTAATTCACTCACTTTCAATCATCAATTACCTGGTGGAGAATCCTAATTCACTCACTTTCAATCATCAATTACCTGGTGGAGAATCCTAATTCACTCACTTTCAATCATCAATTACCTGGTGGAGAATCCTAATTCACTCACTTTCAATCATCAATTACCTGGTGGAGAATTCTACTTCACTCACCCCCAATCATCCATTACCTGGTGGAGAATCCTACTTCACTCACCCCTCAATCATCCATTACCTGGTGGAGAATCCTACTTCACTCACCCTCAATCATCCGTTACCTGTTTGAGAATCCTACTTCACTCACCCTCAATCATCCGTTACCTGGTGGAGAATCCTACTTCACTCACCCTCAATCATCCGTTACCTGGTGGAGAATCCTACTTCACTCACTCTCAATCATCCATTACCTAGTGGAGAATCCTACTTCACTCACCCTCAATCATCCGTTACCTGGTGGAGAATCCTACTTCACTCACTCTCAATCATCCATTACCTGTTTGAGAATCCTACTTCACTCACCCTCAATCATCCATTACCTGGTGGAGAATCCTACTTCACTCACCCTCAATCATCCATTACCTGTTTGAGAATCCTACTTCACTCACTCTCAATCATCCATTACCTAGTGGAGAATCCTACTTCACTCACCCTCAATCATCCGTTACCTGGTGGAGAATCCTACTTCACTCACTCTCAATCATCCATTACCTGTTTGAGAATCCTACTTCACTCACCCTCAATCATCCATTACCTGGTGGAGAATCCTACTTCACTCACTCTCAATCATCCATTACCTGGTGGAGAATCCTACTTCACTCACTCTCAATCATCCATTACCTGGTGGAGAATCCTACTTCACTCACCCTCAATCATCCGTTACCTGGTGGAGAATCCTACTTCACTCACTCTCAATCATCCATTACCTGGTGGAGAATCCTACTTCACTCACTCTCAATCATCCATTACCTGGTGGAGAATCCTACTTCACTCACTCTCAATCATCCGTTACCTGGTGGAGAATCCTACTTCACTCACCCTTAATTATCCGTTACCTGGTGGAGAATCCTACTTCACTCACCCTCAATCATCCATTACCTGGTGGAGAATTCCTACTTCACTCACCCTCAATCATCCATTACCTGGTGGAGAATCCTACTTCACTCACTCTGAATCATCCATTACCTGTTTGAGAATCCTACTTCACTCACCCTCAATCATCCATTGCCTGTTTGAGAATCCTTCTTCAATCACTCTCAATCATCCATTACCTGGTGTAGAATCCTACTTCACTCACCCTCAATCATCCGTTACCTGGTGTAGAATCCTACTTCACTCACCCTCAATCATCCATTACCTGGTGGAGAATCCTACTTCACTCACCCTCAATCATCCATTACCTAGTGGAGAATCCTACTTCACTCACCCTCAATCATCCGTTACCTGTTTGAGAATCTTACTTCACTCACCCTCAATCATCCATTACCTGGTGGAGAATCCTACTTCACTCACCCTCAATCATCCATTACCTGGTGTAGAATCCTACTTCACTCACTCTCAATCATCCGTTACCTGTTTGAGAATCTTACTTCACTCACTCTCAATCATCCATTACCTGTTTGAGAATCTTACTTCACTCACCCTCAATCACCCATTACCTGGTGGAGAATCCTACTTCACTCACCCTCAATCATCCGTTACCTGTTTGAGAATCTTACTTCACTCACCCTCAATCATCCATTACCTAGTGGAGAATCCTACTTCACTCACCCTTAATCATCCGTTACCTGTTTGAGAATCTTACTCCACTCACTCTCAATCATCCATTACCTGTTTGAGAATCTTACTTCACTCACCCTCAATCATCCGTTACCTGTTTGAGAATCTTACTTCACTCACTCTCAATCATCCATTACCTGTTTGAGAATCTTACTTCACTCACCCTCAATCATCCGTTATCGTATTGAGAATCTTACTTCACTCACTCTCAATCATCCATTACCTGTTTGAGAATCTTACTTCACTCACCCTCAATCACCCATTACCTGGTGGAGAATTTTACTTCACTCACTCTCAATCATCCATTACCTGGTGGAGAATCTTACTTCACTCACCCTCAATCATCCATTACCTAGTGGAGAATCCTACTTCACTCACCCTCAATCATCCATTACCTAGTGGAGAATCCTACTTCACTCACCCTCAATCATCCGTTACCTGTTTGAGAATCTTACTTCACTCACTCTCAATCATCCGTTACCTGTTTGAGAATCTTACTTCACTCACCCTCAATCATCCATTACCTGGTGGAGAATCCTACTTCACTCACCCTCAATCATCCGTTACCTGTTTGAGAATCTTACTTCACTCACCCTCAATCATCCATTACCTAGTGGAGAATCCTACTTCACTCACCTTCAATCATCCGTTACCTGTTTGAGAATATTACTTCACTCACTCTCAATCATCCATTACCTGTTTGAGGATCTTACTTCACTCACCCTCAATCATCCATTACCTGGTGGAGGATCTTACTTCACTCATTCTCAATCATCCATTACCTGTTTGAGAATCTTACTTCACTCACCCTCAATCATCCGTTACCTGGTGGAGAATCCTACTTCACTCACCCTCAATCATCCGTTACCTGTTTGAGAATCTTACTTCACTCACCCTCAATCACCCATTACCTGGTGGAGAATCCTACTTCACTCACCCTCAATCATCCATTACCTAGTGGAGAATCCTACTTCACTCACCCTCAATCATCCGTTACCTGTTTGAGAATCTTACTTCACTCACTCTCAATCATCTATTACCTGTTTGAGAATCTTACTTCACTCACTCTCAATCATCCATTACCTGGTGGAGAATCCTACTTCACTCACTCTCAATCATCCATTACCTGGTGGAGAATCCTACTTCACTCACCCTCAATCATCCATTACCTGGTGGAGAATTCTAATTCACTCACCCTCAATCATCCATTACCTGGTGGAGAATCCTAATTCACTCACCCTCAATCATCCATTACCTGGTGGAGAATCCTACTTCACTCACCCTCAATCATCCATTACCTGGTGGAGAATCCTACTTCACTCACCCTCAATCATCCATTACCTGGTGGAGAATCCTACTCCGGTTAATTGTTCAAATAAATTAGAGAATACCGAAGCGTTAACAAAATCTAATCCGAGCTCAAAATCGATTAAACCAGGGGCAAAATAGGAACAAAGGAAAGATTCATATGGAGACCCTTGTAAAATTACAAGAGAATAAGACCAGATGTTCCGGAAGAGTAAGCGTATTTTGCTTCATCGACGACACCCGCCATGTAAATCTTTGTTCAATAGAAAAATCGTTGACTGACTAAAATGTCCCTTTAGGCTATTTTCATCAAGCAATAATCATATAATTGGACAGTAAACAAAATAAAAAATTATTCCAGTCGCCATTGGTGATGTTCAATGTGCTTAATGAGTGTCTAACAATCATATTTACATTACTTCTAATGGAGTTTTCTCTGGCTTAACCACACATACAGGTTCATAGTGCACCGGAAGTAAAGCTATTATTCATTCATATACATAACCAATTACTTAAAATGACACTAGTACCTTCCTCATTATTCCCCTTTCAAATCGCTAAAAGCAATTTACAATATCAAGAAAACAATACTTATTTGAACTATCACGGACAAACACTTTTAACATACACAAAGCCTTTAACTCAATAACAGGGCATTTTAAGATTATTTCACAATCAACAATAGCATCGGGTATCAAGAGGTCGATATCGATCGATTGTATCATCCTCATTGGTCGAGTGTTAAGGGACGGACGACACAAACGCCGTAGACATCAAACTGGACAGAGGTTTTATACAGAAAGGTCCATATTAACCCGACTGTGACTACTTAAATAACGCGGTAGGCTCTTGTCGTCACGATGCTACATCCTGGTGTTTCTTGTGGTGGTGCTCTGTCACTAATATCAACACTGTTAAACTGTGCCTGTATTGGGGTGATGTGTGCGAATTCTACAGACAAGACATTACTGAACGCCGTCCTTCTTGGTGGATATAACCCCAGCGTGCACCCAGGACACCACTATTTAGCACCTCTTATAATGAATGTCAGCTTCATGTTTAGACAAATCCAAACCTTTGAGGAGCTACGCAGTGCTTTCACCATAACTGGAGTATTGTCGGTATCTTGGTTTGACGAGCGATTGAAGTGGATCCCGACAAAATACAACAACTTAACCATTACTCATTTCAAACAGAAAGAAATCTGGACGCCACCTTTTGTCCTTGGAAGCAGTTATGACAGTGTTGATTTACTTGGGAATGGTGATATGCACATTGCTATAACTTATGCAGGGCTAGTAAACTGGAATATTCTTGTAATGCTGTCGTCTATATGTGACGCTGACGTGACGTATTACCCATTTGATCAACAAACCTGTGATGTGATTCTGTTGCCATGGAGTTACTCTGCAAATCAAATTCAGCTGAATGCTATCAGTTCGAATCTTGACACGACGCAATACGCAGAACATCCAACCTGGAATCTCGTTAGTACGGCCCAGCAGACATTTCAAACCCCTATCATGGCTGTAGTTATGACAATCACATTCAAAAGGAAACCCTTGTTTTTTGTGGTGAATTTTATACTGCCGACCATTTTCATGTGTTTCATCAACACGTTGGTGTTTCTCCTGCCGCCGGATTCCGGCGAACGTGTTGGTTATTCTGTTACAGTGTTACTGTCCATCGCTGTATTTCTGTCCATCGTGTCCAATATTCTCCCCCAGACCTCCACTCCACAAATGGCATTACTCTGTTACTTGCTGATCGTTCATGTCACACTGAGTGCTATGATCATGATCTGCACGATAATAGGACTGCGGTTCTACCTACGATCAGAAGAGCAGCGTGTGCCGAGATGGATAGCTAAAATGACGCGATACGTAAACAATGTCACAGATAGGAACACGTCGAATGTGTCTCCAGAACCTCAGGGCACTGTCTCTATGGTAACTAAGACAGAAGCTCAGGGCACTGTCTCTGTGGTAACTAAGACAGATGATGATAGCACTGAAAAGGATGACGTCAAACATGTTATACCTGTCACTGAAGTGTCTTGGAAACACGTAGGCAATGCCTTTGACAGTGTCTGTTTTGTGTTTTTCCTAGTGATTGACTTATTATGTAACGTTGTATTTGCTGTAATAATTCTGGGTTAGTATCCATTGGTAACGAGTTAACATCACAAACTCTTTTACCATCTCTGTAGTATTTACGTCACATCACGTTCATGATAACATTCACCGCATTCATTATAGTGTACATCGTTTGTGACTCGTGCACCGTTTCATTTATTGAATATGGGATGTACAGAATGGACGGCCCCCTCTAATGGATGATACACATTTGTAACATTCCTCTTTAGATGGATAGCATGTACTAGTTTACTGGTGTAAGATTAAATTGAAATGCTTAGTGCTTACCATGTTTATATTTCACTGAAGTCTAAAGAGTCGAATAAATTGGGTTTTTTTTCAATCTCTATTTGTGATAACGAGAACCGTAAAACGATCTGTAACCACCTCACCTATCTCCCAAGACTGGCTGTCAAACTGACTGTGCTTCTAACACCTAGATTATCAATGGCAAATAAATCTTCTACCTGATAATTACGGAAATTCCAATGTCTTTGCATTCATAAATGTGGAAGTGTACAAATTGTCGTCATTATGAGTTATGGTTAGCATAATTTAAGTCATACTCGTTATAAACAAGAAAAAACACAGAGAATACCGAAGCGTCAACCAAACCAGAATCAGGTCTAGGTGCAAAAATAAATAAGAGAATACCAAAGCGTCAAGAAAACCATGATCCGAACTAAAAATCGATTAAACTAGGGGCAAAATAGGAACAAAGGAAAGATTTTCATGGAGACTCTCGAAAAAGCACAAGAGAATAAGACCAGGGGTTCCGGAAGAGTAAGCGTCTTCTGCTTCATCGACGACACCCGCATAAGAAAACGACGGAGAACATATAATAAGTACAAGAGAATAACACCAGGTGTTCGTGAAGAGTAAGCGTCTGTGTCATCGACCGACGACATTCGCCATGTCAATCAAGGTCACATCCGAGTAGATTTCCGTAGATTTCACGTCCTCGACGTTAGAACTGCAACATCAATCTCCATCCCAACAAGATGGCGTACTTGTGGGTTAATTCAACAACATCTTCATATCATACAAGGATACAAAATATTTTTCTCAATTATATCAAGATGGCGACCATAAAACTTACTCATAGTCTTCATCAACATGCATCTCTAATCCCTTTGCGATAAGTTCTTTCGGCAGCAGCCGACATCTATCACAATACACCAACATCAACATCCACAATGTACTCTATGTCCTTCTATGTGCAGAAGATTAAAGCAAACCCAACCTTTGTATATATATCGAATCCACTGCGACATGTGTTACGTGGAGACACGACCTTACATAACAATATCAGGAAATTACAAACCAGGTCAACTGGTTCGGACCGACTGGCCAGGTGGTAACGTCCTGGCTCCATAACCTAGAGGTCTCGGGTTCGCGCTCGGCTCGTCTCACTAGTTTCATTTCTGCTCTTTGTTGCAAAATATTGTTTATTTCCCAGGTCGGGATGTTTGTATTAATAGTAATCCAAGTCTTGGTGTGTGCATGTACGATATGTACTATTTATCACAATGATGATTTCTTAAATATAATTACAGCCCCTGGTACCCGATTAAACGTTACGTCGTGACGGATCTGTTTGATTTGTATGCCTACGTCAGGTTGTATATGTCGTCACGTTTCATAACACATGTAAACAACATGTGACGACGAAGCATGGAAGTTGCTATCAATAAATGTTCAGATCAGGATAGGAAAATCGAAATCGTCTCGTTTATCGTATAGACTAGTAGCAGTAGTAAGATGTCTATAATAGTTATAGTTCAGGTAAATATCGAGGAAAGGAGCTGATCAAGAAACAATATTGATGTTAATAGATAAATAACACATCACTGATCTAATAAAAATAAAAGATTTGGCAAGTTTTATGTTACTCGTCCCAATAAGATTCTTGACGAATTCATCCCCGTTTGAAAACAAAAACATGTCAGCTTAACATGGGCACAGTTTGTTAATGCTGGAATGCCAACAGCTCCCTTAGATATGTAAAAACACAATGTGAGCATTATAAATACGATATGATATCGTGTCATTGTTGAATCGATAGGTATTTACATGAGCATGTTATGGATTTTTTTACTGGCTGCTTTTTGTTTTGTTTTAAACGTTCTCGTCAAATTTGAAACGAGTCATGGTAATGTATGTAAATATTCTTGTTACACAACCAACAAACATTTATTGCTACTGTAACAAGAGTCTTTAAATAAATCATACTTTCCTACCACTGTCTCTGCGGTAACTAAGTCAGACGAGGATAGCACTGAAATGTCGACAGCGTGAACACGTCTCGATTTGTTTTCCCTTTTCTTTTGATATTGTCTAGGATTTTGTTAATTTTGGGACATGCACTTGTTGGCAAAATGGTTCATGTTCTCACAGGCCGCACATTGTTTGCCAAATGTCGGGCATTGTTTTAACCATGAGTTGTCTACAGTTCCCACACTCAAATGTACTATCTCTCTTCACAAAAAAATCAGAGAATACCAAAGTGTCAACAAAACCATAATCCGAACTCAAAATTGATTACACAAAAGGCAAACTAGGAACAAGGAAAGCTTTACATTGTCAATTACAACAAGTAAGCACACTAATAAGCAAACTCAAAAACGTCCATCTTCATATCACACAAAGTTACATAATATTTCTCGATGAGATCAAGATGGCGACCATAAAACTTGCCCATAGTCTTCATCACCCTGCATCTTTCGAATCCCTGTACCGTAAGTTTTTTCGTCAGCAGTTGACATCTATCACAAAAACCTCGATATTCAGAGCAAACCCTAGAATAATGAATTAACTGCGACATGTAATCCCAATAGAATGGAGAAGCAGGGACGTAACTATCAAGAAAAGGAAAGTTCTCGATAGGGAAATCGAAGTTGTCACGTTAATCATACAGCTAAGAAGTTAGTAGCCTGTGTTGGTCATAGTTTAAGTAAAGCTGATGTAGGAGAGTCCATTGTGTCTTTAATCTCAATTTCTTGATAGTAACATCCCTGCTTCTCAAACCTATGGTGTTTACATGTCGCAGTTAATTCGATATTCTAGGGCTTGCTCTAAATATCACGATTTTCTTGAATGATGTCGACGGCTGACAAGCAAACTAAGAACACAGGATTTTGAGGGATGCAGGTTGATCAGAACCAGAGCGAGTTTTATGGTCGCCATCTTTGTCTCATTGAGAAATATCCTGTATTACTTATTGTGATTGACAATGATGACTCGGTTCTCATTTTGAGGATTGATGCTTACTTTGATGTGACTGAGATTAACATAACGGGTGTCGTCGATAAAGCAGAAGACGCTTTCTCTTCCGGAACACCTGATCCTATTCTCAATTGCGTCATTTCAGTTTTGCATTGACATATTCCAGAGGTGAAGATAGCGTATAGGTAGATCACTTTATTGACAGTTTAAGAGCGTTGCTTTATCACAAAAAGAATAAACGACAATGCGTTTAGGTACGTAAATTCAATAATAAATCATAAGCTTCATAACCTTTCTTGTGTGTACCATTTATAATAGTCCTTCTTTAAGTAGGTGCCGGTGAAACATGGAGACCACATAACTCCAGGTTAAAATAAGGACCTCTGGCATGGCGCTTCACGCTATTTCTGCGTTCGGAGGAAACGTGGAGAGCCGACAGAGAGGCTCCACGGCGGTGGATGGGATTGGGTTATGTTTTACCTTCTTCCCACCCTAATATCTCAACACCACAAGGTGGTGTTTTCATATCATCATATTTTATTGTGAAAACAATCGGATTAAAGAGCAGGCTAGGCCTATATAAGTTCTCTCCTAAAGCTTATAGGTTTACATGGCAAATACAGGGCATAGATGAAACAATTAATTTGAAAATATTCATACAAATAATATAATACATGTAGTAAAGCATTTGCTCAGTCTGTTTTACAAACAGTAGTAGTGTAATAGGGTTATTTTTAACGTCATTTGTCCGTTTATAAAGTAACCGTATCGTGTTGCGCGACAATGAACGTAGCCATTGTCTACGGATGGAGAAAACATTCTGTAGCCGTCAAGACCATTTTAGGTATGTAACATGAAATATCTATATGTAATTAAGATTTAAAGAATAGTAAACTATCGTAGTAACAAACTATGTATTGTCTGCAATGAAATAACATGTAATAATCTTTTATAAAAGTAAAAGATTATAGTCGACATATTCGGTAAAGATAATTAGTTGATATGCCATGAATAAGTTCTTTTGATCTTTTTATAAGTTAATAGTTTTGCTATGATAGGGTAATGTATAAGTGTAACATGGTCTTATTAGCTGTATATTTTATTTGCAGTATTTACAATTGCCCTGGATATTCCAGATGATATTCAATAGACCCTTGACCCATTGTTAGGGTAGGTATTATAAATGTATAAGTCCAATATAACTATTTCTATACAATCTAAACGATTGTCATAGTATTTTGTAAATGGTCATAATCATTATTTAAATATATTAAAGTATGAACGGCGTATGCTGTACTGATTGTACATCCATAGATTTATGGATTATATATAACTTTATCTTATAATGTAAATATGTGTATTCATATAATTAATACACGATGATGTCTATGTAAAAAGAACGAGTGCAGTAATTTATGACTGTAAGGTAATGATAGGTTTTATTCTTTATTGTTGTAGGGTCATTAACTACGTTATCTACGTTAACGTTAACAAACCAAATAAACAACCACTGGAACTAAAAAGATGTGTTTGCCCTCATTTTTACAGTAGGGAGACAATCCCCTGTGTGTTTCAACAAAATACTTTGAACTATACTTCAAAATAGAAAATAATAAAGTGAGGCAATTCATTTGAAAATTTTGATAATCATACAGCTTATATAATTATGTCTAAGGTACTGTATAGCCAGAGTTCATGGTTTAAATCCTAATGCTACAATCCTGAAATTATTTCAAGTCGTTACAGCCCTTCGTTTATACCACACTGTTGTTGCACTCAAGAAGAAATTGAAAGAATGGTGTCATGCAGCATCAACAATGGTTACATTGATTGGTTATGGCATAGAGGTTAATAATTAAAGAAAAGAAAAAATATAACAAAAAGAAGATCAAGCAATATAGTATAGATGTATACCGGGCCAGTGTTCTATATTCAAATCTTTCATTTCATTGAGTTTCAGACAAAACAGTCACTAACGGCTTATACCGTTCACTTATCCACTCAAAGAGAATCCAGATTTATCTACAGAACACCAATATTCGTATGTAATAAATTTACATATTGCTTTATCGTAGCCATCAATGGGAACATCACACAACACTTTAGTTGTATTTTATAAAAGTAACAATTACATGTATATCATAATCAGCTGAACCACAATGTTTAAATGTATGACAGGGAACGAAACATAACAAAGAGAGATAATAATATTAATAAATCCCCTAGAAGGATTGGAAAAATAATCACGAAGAAAAATAGTAGAAACAACGGAAATATCTCAAGACCACCCATTCCCTGGAGACTGTTCAATTTGATAAGGTTTACATGACATCACGACACAATCTATACTATAACAACCGAGACATCATAACTTCAGTACCAGAGGGTAAGAGGTCAAGACTAGCGCTGAATTCACAAATGTATACCTATCTGAACACTCTCATGAAAAGGAGATAACTCATTTACTATCATTATATTGTACTAGCCAGCCTCGCGTAGAACCCAGCCCCAGGGTGAAGGGTCCAGAGATGACACCACTGTACCTAATGCCTTTCATTATATACATATATATATAAGGCAAAATTCATAAAAGGATTAAAGTCTTTTTTGTGTTCTGTATGTATCTAAGAACACTATCAAGTATAGATTTATTTTCAGCGTTGTTTAACTCAGTGGTATTTTAACATTAAGATTAATTGGACAAACATCTAAGATACCATTTTTAAGGTATGTCTATCATGACTACACATTGGACATTGCAAGAGATAATGGATAGCAGTTCAGAATACGCACCAAACTGACAAGATTGAGACTCTCTTAAGTGATGTTTAAACATATCATAGTTCAGGTTACTCTCGCTTCATTCCTAAGTTGACATACGACAATATTACCCTTTCTGCACTCACAGTTTTTGAATACATCAGACATATCATTATTAAAACAGATTTGATTATATACCTTGGCCTTGAATGTATTCAGAGTAGGCGTATGTACTATATCATTTCCAAGATCATTAAACTTGGTGCGTATAACTGGGAAGAAACTGTTGGCATAGGATTCAGTACGACACAGTGGCGGATTGAACATTCTTACATTTCTTAGAGTATAAATAATATAAATATCATTCTCAGAATTATGGATTTATACATCTGGGTTAGCTAATGGTTCATCCTTAGATCAGACAGAGGTTCCTAGCCTGGTTCTTTCCATATAGTTTGGTGTCATGTACCTTTCCTTAGGCTTGTGATAATTCTAGCCGCTTCAATTTGCACATATTCTAATAAGTCTTTGAGATTGTCAGAGCAGTTGTCCAAGACAATATCTGCGTACTCAAGTATTGGTCGAATAAATGTAGTATATAGTGTGCAGAGTGATTCCCTATCAATGTTATAATTAAGGTACCTAAGCATGTTTATTCTGTTACTAGCCTTTGCATATATTAAATGGACATAGGTAGACCAAGACCAAGTAACATCTCTAGAGAAAGTCACTCCAACGTGTTTGTGGTAAGGGACATTATAAAAATCAGTTTAGAGAACTTAATTAGAGGATGGATATGTTCTTTTATCCTAGAAAAGATGAGGGATTTGGTTTTAGATGGGTTCATTTCAACAAATTTTATTTCGAAAAGAAAAGGATCGAACAACAGACATAGCCTATATTAGTATTTAGATGGGTTAACCTTAATATTCTATGTACTAGCCCAATTATAAATTAGCTCAAGGTCCTGATTAAGATATTCAGCTGATATATATGGGTTGTCATCTACAATGACGTATAATGATGCATCACCAGCAAAGAGCTTAATGTTATTTTGGACAAGATCAGTAAAAGAAATAAAAATGGACCGACAACGGATCCCTGAGGAACACCGGCATTAACAACCCTAAAAGTAAAAGTAGAAGAATGGCCTTCAGTTAGCACTCTCCGTTTTCTATTTTCAAGATAATTTTCAAACCAATTAAAAACATAACCCGAAATACCATATGCTTTAAGTTTATGCTAACGCTTCGGTATTCTCTTATTTATTTTATGTAGTAACCCTTTGTGCCAAACCCTGTCAAAAGCCTTGCTGATGACACAAAATACAAACCTTAGTTCTTTTCCGTTATGTAGATGTCTAATTATGCTGGTATTCGTGAACACACATGCGAAATGTAGTGTGACACCTTGATATCAGGAATGACCCCTGTATGAAAGCGTGTTGTGGACCCCTAAGTCCCATATGTGTCTGTGTGGTTTCACTAGTAGTTGTCGAATTAAACTCGAGAAACTTCGAACAGTATTACGTTGGTTTATTGAATTTGGCATACGTGTACTCCGTACATACATCACTGCCATCGTCAGCTGCCAATAAATTACGGCCAATACCGAATGTCAATGACAAAATCATTGCGGTTACCAAACTCATAAAACGTTTCAAATACTCACGATAATATTCTTGACCTTAGGTAAAAACAACTTACGGAACAATTGTGCTACCGTTTCAACACATTTGCCAAACATTCTGACTCCAATAACCATGCCAACTTCAGTTCAACACTTCGCAAGGTGTTCACATTGCCCCCATTCTCTCACCATCCTATAATAATTCTACATCAAGTTCTAGGTGTTACACCACCAATTTGACACTCAATATAATATATGTTCAAATCGAAAGTAGAATTCAGTCACCTACTGTTACTTTTCGATAACATAGGGTCTATCTGGTTTATGCACCCTGTTGGCCTAGTCCAAATTATTTGGACGGCTAGCGGCTTGTTGAGTCAGAATTCCTCTCTTAACACATTATTCTAAAAAATGCAAATTAGGTATCAGTAGGCGTAGCCTGCTGTTTAATCCGATTGTTTTAACAATCAAATATGATGAAATGATAGGTATTAGTGGAAAGTACAGGTATTTTTGTACTAACCTACACATTAAATAACGTCACAGAAAATCGGTAACTAACTGTCCCATCCATTTCTAAAAAAAAAAATTAACAAGATTTCAGACATCTGTTTGAAAATGGGCGCGCGTCGCGAGATCCCATGAGATCCCGCGAGAGTTTCTTCTGGAATCTGGATTGCGATAGTTAGTTAACAATCTTTTCTGAAAAAAGGTTATTTCTATTAATTAATATGCATTTAGTTTAATTTATATTCACAATCGTTTTATTTTCGTCACGCCGAGTTCCAATATCAGATACATCATATTGTAATAGAACACTGAGACATACTATGTGCAATATCCATCGCCTCTGGTAAACTTCCTGCTATAGATATTTTCTGTGATCGATTTGTGAGGTGTAATGTATATATGTACCAAGATACCGTACTTGGTTCACATCTTCAGCTAAACCAAAGACCTTTTTAACGACTAGAAAATAACTCCAGTTGAAAATCCTTAATCAACATTTTTGTGAATGTATTTACAATGAATTTGATTTATTTAGGCAAATAGTCATACATTAATATCACATAGACATATTATATAATAACTTAGATATAATAGAGTATACATAGAGAATATTCAATGGTTTGCCGTTTAATATCAAATAAATTTCACTCGTGAAAATATTTTTTTTAAATCTGCCATACAAGTGAAATATATTTAATATTAATCGGCAAACCATCGAATTTTCTTTTTAATACATTTCGAAAGAGTCTTTAAAATATTTTAATATTATGTTTTTTCTTTACTTTGTTGCGTGATAATAACAGAAAAGGGAAACCAGCAGCTAAATTCAAAACACAATTTAATGACATATACAAATATATACAGATTACCATATTACACTACTAAACGGAGGGGTGGACGAGTTATACTCAACTTATCTGTATTAGGAGATGTCCTTCCAATCCACTATTCCAGAATTAAGAATGTTAATCACAGTTCACAGTTCGCAGGCAATATTACAGTTCCATGCAATTACTATCTAACAGGTCATTTAATCCTTCAAGCTTTACCAGTTCTGCCCCTGTTACTTTCTATCAGGGTATTTATACCAAATATCATAAAAGGTAGTATAATCAAGAATCTTCTCTTTCTAGATAATGCTTGATATATCCAAATCTCACAAACAAACAGCCCAGACAATAAACACGATATAATACAGAAACATTCTGGATGATTCTATTAGAGTTGCCTGCCTTAGGCCACACTATCATAATGTATTATGTAACACACAACAACTTGCCTACTGGAAAGTAGCTAGGCCTCTTCGTCGAAATCACAACCGATCCACGGGTACACAGCTGATTGGGATAAGTTGTTCGGAAAAGTTGAACCATTTTGATCTTCCAATTCATTACCTAATAAATCCTGCAGCAGTATCTCATCAATATCTACTGATTGTTGCCATTTCTTCAAGAACATCTTTCCCCAATAGACAAGTTCTAGCAGACGACAACAATGGCGAGCCCCAATACCAGGGGGCAATGGGGGAGTTCGATTCGATCAGAGGAACAACTCATACAACAGTTGCGGTGTAACGTGAAAAAATTACCCAGTGAAAAACTACCCGCCGATGAAATCTATGGCGGGTCATTTTTTCACGGGACGAATTACAGAAATATCGATTGGGGTCATTTTTCTACAGAAGGCCGTGTAAGATTTCCCCTGTGAAATAATGACCCCGGTTAGTTTTTTGATGTCGGGCCACTTTTTCACGTAACACTAACAAAACCTGATATTTTCACTGCTTATCACTGCAGTGAAAATATAGGTTTTATCTGTTTGATAATTTTCTATATTTCACAGACAAAAATGTAATAAAAGGAATTGTTAAATTAGCACACGGAATATTTGATACTATGATTACAAATTGTCTATGGCATATAGTGAAGGATAGCTCATGAAAGTCCGAAGACTTATTTACAATGTTTAAAAGTGTTGTGTCACAAGATAATTTATGTAGTTCTATAAATATGATACAATATGTCTATTGTACGAACATCAGCAGTTTTTCTAGGTTTAAAATTTTGTGTAACTTAAGCCATTCTCTATCAATTTTGGAATTTACTAGTTTTTATGATTCATTCGTGATACAGGCGATAAAAGGTGCAACTTCCTATTTTGCTACTTTCAGAGAACATGCACCATCTAAACCTAAAGCTATTTTTTAATCTAATGATTTTAAAATCATTTCAACAAATGTTATCTAAATACATTTGGAATTTCAAAACTGCAGTTTTCAGTCTTTTTTTCAGAGACAAAACATTTGACATTTAAACAGTAGAGTCAAAATGAACATTGTCATACTGCAAAGTTAATTTTTCAGCAACGACAGTAAAGTACATGTTGTCTTCCTCACTGTATTGTACTGGGCGGCTGTATATGGCTCGTACATATTTACACATATACAGATAATACGGACTGATGATCACCAGAAAACACAGATTTGACTTCTTAAAACCAACAAAGATCTATTTTAAATAACTCTTCAGTCCTTTCCTCCTACCACTGTATGATATCTCTGATCAAACCAGAGAGTCTTTTTCACATGTTGTTCAGGTCTTAGGTGAGGAGCTGTCGATTGATGCTAGACATAAAGTATTATAATGTAAACACTAAAGTGAATCCGACTCTTTGTGATGACTTCTTACCAATGGTTACTTACTTGATATCACCGCCAGAAAGACAATGTTACACAACATGGCAGTCATCAGAAAGAAGACGAAACAGACACGATCAAGGGCATTACCGACATGTCTCCAACAAACATCAGATACATCTGAGACAAATTTAACGTCTTCCATTTCAGTGCTATCCTCGCCTGTCTTAGTTACCATACAGACAGTGCCCTGAGATTCTGGAGACACATTCGACGTGTTCCTATCTGTGACATTGTTTACGTATCGCGTCATTTTAGCTATCCATCTCGGCACACGCTGCTCTTCTGATCGTAGGTAGAACCGGAGTCCTATTATCGTACAGACCATGATCATAACACTCAGTGTGACATGAATTATCAGCAAGTAGCAGAGTAAGGCCATTTGTGGAGTGGAGGTCTGGGGGAGAATATTGGACACGATGGATAGGAATACAGCGATGGACAGTAACACTGTAACAGAATAACCAACACGTTCGCCGGAATCCGGCGGCAGGAGAAACACCAACATGTTGATGAAACACATGAAAATGGTCGGCAGTATAAAATTCACCACAAAAAACAAGGGTTTCCTTTTGAATGTGATTGTCATTACCAATCGCAGATTGGGCTTTTGAAATATCTGCTGGACCGTACTAACGAGATTCCACGTTGGATGTTCTGCGTATAATGTCGTGTCAAGAGTCGAACTGGTAGCATTCAGTTGAATTTCATTTGCAGGGTAACCCCATGGCAACAGAATCAAATTACAGGATTGTTGATCAAATGGGTAATACGTCACGTCAGCGTCACATATAGAAGACAGCTTTACAGGAATATTCCAGTTTACCAGCCCTGCATAAGTTAAGAAAATGTGCATATCACCATCCCCAAGTAAGTCAATACTGTCATAACTGCTTCCAAGGACAAATGGTGGCGTCCAGATGTCTTTCTGTTTAAAATGAGTAATGGTTAAGTTATTGTAATTTGTCGGGATCCACTCCAATCGCTCGTCAAACCAAGATATCGACAATACTCCGGTTATGGTGAAAGCACTGCTCAGCTCTTCAAATGTTTGGATTTTCCTAAACGCGAAGCTGACATTCATATTAAGAGGTTGTACTGAATAATCTTGTCCTGGGTGTACGCTGGGGTTATATCCACCAAGAAGGACGGCGTTCAGTACTGTCTTGTCTGTAGAATTAGCACACATCACCCCAATACAGGCACAGTTTAACAGTGTTAATATTAGTGACAGAGCGCCACCACAAGAACCACCAGGATGTAGCATCATGACAAGAACCTATCGCGTTATTAAAGTCGTCACGGCGGGTTTATATGGACTCTAGGTATAGAGCGTCTGTCCAGTTTGATGTCCAAAGCGTTTCTGTGTCGTCCGTCTCTGAACTCTCCCCTAATGTGGATTTTATCATCGGTAATGATCCAAAGAGACCCGGTGTTTAACTAAATGTTTGTGTTTAATTATATGTCCATTAAGTGATTGAACAGTTCATCTGCCGATTGTAATTACAAATGGTCTTTGGTGATCCATCGTATCAAATGATTTGATCTTTGAAAAAGGAAAACCCAGGAATTATTGATATGTACTCATCATAGTAGCTTGTAATGGATTGTTCTATAGAAACGTTTTCACGTGAAGCAGCATTGGCTGTGTACATTGAATGGATGTTGAGAATAAGTAAATAATCAATTATATTAGCTAAAGGGTTTTACCATTATACTCTATAACCGCAATTGGGTAAATACCGCAAATAATAAACCATTAAAAGTAAAATTGATATCTGGTTAATAAATTCAAAAGAAACTCATCAAGCATTGAGACCTATACCAAAGACTACTAAAGGATTTTCCACGAAGTACAAACTTAAGGTTTGGTGATCGTAACATGTTCTGTTTATGATTGTTAAGACTCTGATGTAATGATATTAATTTAATCTAACTGTGTCTTCGCTTTGTTTGCTCGTCCGTCTGCTTGTCACACTCTGATCTAAACTAAAATGTATTTTCTGGTAATTGTAAAAAAAAAATATTTTCAAATATACTTTATTTCATACAACTCCTGCGATAGTTCCCTTTTTTCTGTTTTTTTTTCACAGCAAATATCTAATGTATTAAATAATTCATAAACCAATATTGTTTCCTTTTTACATATTATGATTGCTAATAATCACTCGGATCTCACTTCGAGGACTAAATGTTAACTTTGATGTGACCCAATATTTACATTGCGGGTGTCGTCGATGAAACAAAATCGCTTACTCTTCCGAAACATCTGGTCTCAATATCTTGCACATTTGCAAGAGTCTCTCCATGTAAACTTTTCCTTTGTTTATAGTGTGCTTCTGCTTAAATCGATTTTGAGTTTAGATGATGGTTTTGTTGACGTTTCTGTATTCTATTTGTTTTTATTATAATGATTTGTTTTATAATCTACAGATCCTGCAAAGGATACAGAAAAAAGAGCATTTTATTTTGTTATACTTTATTTTAATTTCAACAAAGTGATGCAGCCAAAATTATATCTTTTTATCAACTGCTATTACGTACAGTTGTTTCAATGAATACCAAATGAACAATCATAAGAAGCAGAGCAAGGCCATTTGTGATGTTGAGTTCTGTGGATAATATTGGAAAAGACGGACTACCATATTCCGGCAACAAACAGATCATTTTACATGAAAATGAATAAACCTTACAATGTGCTTTGACTTTCAATTAAAACACATGTTTGACAGTAGAAAGCTCACCACCTAAACACAAACAAGTGTTCTTTTTCATGTGATTCTCATTTCTAATCCCATGTCTGGAGTTTGAAAAAAAAACTGCTTTACGTGTTAGCAATTTGTTTTCTTTTGTTCATATTTTGCCCCTAGATCAATCGATTTTGAGCTCGAGTTTTGATTTTGTCGTGTCTGACAAATCTAAGACAGCTACTTCCACAGACTAACAGTATAAATAAGGCTCGCTGTGTCAAAATGGTAATACAGTGACATTACAAAAAGTGTCGACTATAACATTGTGATTCATCTTGGCTTTTTAAGAAACAGATTAAAAGCTAAGTTGACATATTCTTTGTTTGATATAGAACAGATGATAAAATTCCTTGTTTACAATATCTTAGTTGGCATTCTTATAGGAAAAACTGTGCCCAACTCTTTGGTGACTTAATTTATATTTTCATAAAAGGCTTGAAGATCTTTTCAGGACAAGATGCAAATTTTGCCAAAACAAATCAATTTCACTTTCAGGTATAAACAACAAATAAAAACTTTTCTGACCTTGTCAATCATATATACCCTTTCGAACTTGATATCGAGGCCACAACAGACTCTTCTACATCAGTTGCTTGTCTTGATCTTTACTTAAACTATAGCCAACACCGAAGCTTACTACCAAACTTAAAGATTTTTAGGAGGGGGTGTTCAAGATTGATCAAAAGATCTTTCGAGTATTTCAAAATCCACATCCCATTAATTCCACTTCTAGAGTATACAGTGTCACAATACGACTGAAGCCCTGATTTTATGGTACTAAGAATTGTAGTAAGAAGTTTTGATAATGGCTTGGTCGAGCAAGTAGCAGACCCAGCGATAAAACGTTGCTTATAAGGATCCTTGTGTAGTTCGGTATCCAATAAAGACATGGTAGGTCAGCATCTTGCTCATTAACTGGTTCTTGGAAAAATTGTAATACAGAAGCATGGTTGGACAGTATTTCATCTTTCGAAAAACCGGTCAATGGTTACCTTGGTTATCAAGCAGGCCTAGTTCTTTTTGCAAGCAATGAATGTAATAGCGTTTGCAAACAATGATCAAGATGCTTTGTCTGCAGACACAACCACATACTTATCATGTAGATCGTTGAGTGTTGCTGCTCGAACATCGGGGTCAAGAAATATCGACTTGTGTTTAGTTTTCATTTTGTGATGCAAATTGCTTATTCTTTTCTGAAAAGAGGACCTGATAGACTTCACCCATTCTGAAAGTGAATCCAATTCAGCATGTTCACGTCTAGTCCATTATCTGGCGTAATCTTCCACCGAGTCCATAAGAATCTTAAAATTCACATGCCAATTGATGGATGGAGTCTCTCGATACTTAGGACCTTTCATGAAAAGCTCCCGGAGCTTTATATTTGGGATACTATTCAGATTACCCGTTACTATGTGGCCAGCTGGACCATAGCGAGCCCTAGAATAACGAATCAACTGCGACATGTAAACATCATGGGATTGAGAAGTAGGGTGTTGCTCTCAAGATAGGAAAATCGAAATCTGTACGTTTATCATGAAGCTACGTAGTATGCTGTCCTTGTTGATCATAGTTTAAGTAAAGATCGAGTTAGGAATCGGCGGTAGGAGGCTGTTCATTTCAACAATTTTAATTTACATAAGATGCTACAAGTCGATGTGGATAAAATAAAAGGCAAAGCCTGTTTAATTCTTCCCCCAGGATGGCCAAAGTAATATTATAAAATTAATTCAGGTTGATTTGATAATTTAGAAAAAAAATCAAATGAAAAGCTAATAAAACACAGGTAATTCTTTAAAGAGGAAGGGGGGGGGGGTGGGTTAATTCATACAATACACTCTCACACTTCATACACACGGCATTATACAATTATATTATAATATTACAAGATTATCTACAGTAATTGACAGCGTCGCCCAAAGGCCTTGTGTATGTAACTGCACGGCCACAATTGTCAATTTATTAGCATTTCATTTTTTAAAAATCATTCAATATGTACACGCATTGATCATCAGCCATGCTTAACGAGTATTCCTACATGTTTCCTAAAGAAGACAATAAAATTGAGTAAAAAAAAGTATTTGATAACGTATTTGATACATCTTGGCTTCCTAAGTCATATATAAATTATAGCGATGAGGGAGAGTTGAAGTCATTATTAGTTCTACATAAAGGAGGATTAAAAAGCCTAGTTTGTTTGAGAAGGTAGGAGGTGTCATCTTGATTGTTAGTAAAGGGCTCTAAAAAATTTGGAAGTATTGTGGTGCCTGACCATGCATTATTTTATACATCATTATATCATTGTGTTTATTTCTTCTTACAGATAGTGTTTCCCAACCAAGTTCATTGTAAAGATTTTGATGTGATGTCCCAGATCTCATCCCTGTAATGATTCTTGCTGCCTCTAATTGTATTGTAATTGTAATCGTTAGCCTGATGTGTACAATTATCCCAAATTATAGCTGCATATTCCAAAATTGGTCTAATTAATCCTACATATTTTTATACAAAAGGAGAGTCTGTTGTCATATGTCATATTGTTTCACTTCAAAATGATGTAATCGAGTACCGATATACATGTAATTTATACACCCAGCATGTCGCTACATTTCAGTCAAAACAAGTTTATTTAAGAAAATGATGGTCGAACCCTTTGAAAATGTGTTGGCATGTGTTGAAATATTTTTATATTGATAATTAATTGCTTTTTAAAATTAGCACCAGACGATTGCTTTGTGATCGTATGTTTATTTTTCCGGATTCCGGCGAATGTGTTGGTTATTCTGTTACAGTGTTACAGTCCGTCGCTGTATTCCTGTCCATTATGTCCAAAATTCTCCACCTGACCTCCACTCCACAAATGGCCTGTCCATCTCACTCTATGCTTCTATAACAATATACGTCAGTAAGCCATTTGTGTAGTTGGTGTATAGGGACACAATGGACCGGTTACAGCGCTGGGCAGTAACACCATAACAGAATAACCAACACGTTTACGAGAATCTGAAAATTAGTTGACTGTTTTAACCTAGACTCAATCCCACTCTGTATCATCTCATAAGTTAACTTTGTATGATGTTTCATCCAAATGCATCAATCTTTTCTGCAACTATCATCTAGAAACCATGATTTAACGAAAACTTCTTTTTTTAGCAACAGTGACCCTCGTAGTTGACCTCTCACATTCCAATCTCAAACCCACTCTGTATAACCTCATAATCTAACAATGTATGAAGTTTCAGCAAACTCCATTAATCCTTCCTGAAGAAACGAACTTTTTGACCAAAAAATCTATTTTTAGTAACAGTAACGTTTGAAGTTGACCTTTTGACCTCAAACTCAACCCAGTCTGTATACATTGTATGAAGTTTCAACAAAATTCATCATTTCTTTCTTAAGTTTTCATCTGGAAACCAGCATCTTTCCGAACGGACGGACGGACGGACATGGACACACACACAGACAGACACACTTATACTAAAATCTCTTCTGGTGTAACAGGCAGGGCACTAAAATAATTGATAATTTATTCTCAATAGTCATGCAGTGTTGAACAGCCCATGGGAAAGTATAATGTTAGGTACACATTAGGCTGTTATTTTGTTCATGTCCATAATCGATATAATCTAATTACAGTTCTAAGATCAATATTTTCTGAGACGATATCCTTTCAAATAATGAAAGGTAAGGAGCAATACAAAACAATCTGTACTAGTAAGAACGATCACGGACAAATATTTGAAATACAAAGAGCAGTAGGATCGTTAGATCATTTAATACACATGTATTAGAACTGGCAATTGAACAAAAAACACAAAGTATCTCTGTGTCAACACCTATTTTACCGCCAACTTTGGCCGAGTGTTTGAAGGACGTAAAACACATCGGCTGTGAACATCAAACTGGACAGACGCTCTATACAGAAAAACTACATAGACCGGATTGTGACAACTTTAATAACGCGACAATTCTTGTCACGATGCTACATCCTTGTGGTTCTTGTGGTGGCGCTCTGTCACTAATACTAACACTGTTAAACTGTGCCTGTATAGGGGTGATGTGTGCTAATTCTACAGACAAGACAGTACTGAACGCCGTCCTTCTTGGTGGATATAACCCCAGCGTGCACCCAGGACACCACTATTCAGTACAACCTCTAAATATGGATGTCAGCTTCACGTTAAGGAAAATCCAAACATTTGAAGAACTGAGCAGTGCTTTCAGCATAACTGGAATATTGTTGATATCTTGGTTTGACGAGCGATTGGAATGGATCCCGACAAATTACAATAACTTAACCATTACTCATTTTCAACAGAGAGACATTTGGACGCCACCATTCGTCCTTGGCAACAGCTATGACAGTATTGACTTACTTGGGGATGGTGATATGCACATTGCTGTAACGTATGGAGGGCTGGTAAACTGGAATATTCCTGTAAAGCTGTCTTCTATATGTGACGCTGACGTGACGTATTACCCATTTGACCAACAGTCCTGTGATTTGATGTTGTTGCCATGGGGATACACTGCAAATCAAATTCAAATGAATGCTATCAGTTCGACTCTTGACACGACACAATACGCTGAAAATCCAACATGGGATCTCGTTAGTACGGCCCAGCAGACATCTCAAATTCAGATTCTTAGATTAGAAATGACAATCACATTCAAAAGGAAACCCTTGTTTTTTGTGGTGAATTTTATACTGCCGACTATTTTCATGTGTTCCATCAACATGTTGGTGTTTCTCCTGCCGCCGGAGTCCGGTGAACGTGTTGGTTATTCTGTTACAGTGTTACTGTCCATCGCTGTATTTCTGTCCATCGTGTCCAATATTCTCCCCCAGACTTCCACTCCACAAATGGCCTTACTCTGTTACTTGCTGATCGTTCATGTCACACTGAGTGTTATGATCATGGTCTGCACGATAATAGGACTCCGATTTTACCTACGATCAGAGGAGCAACGTGTGCCGAGATGGATAGCTAAAATGACGCGATCCGTTAACAATGTCACAGATAGGAACACGTCGAATGTGTCTCCAGAACGTCAGGGCACTGTCTCTATGGTAACTAAGACAGAATCTCAGGGCACTGTCTCTGTGGTAACTAAGGCAGACGAGGATAGCACTGAAATGGATGACGTTACACGAGTGATACCCGTCACTGAGGTGTCTTGGAAACATGTGGGTAAAGCCTTTGATTGTGTCTGTTTCGTGGTTTTCCTGGTGATCTCCTTATTATGTAACTTTGTCTTTGCTTTGATAGTATTTGGTTAGGAACCATTGGTAACGAGTGAACTAGTCATCATAATTTTGTAGAAATCTTACCATAGCTGTAGTATAACACTTTTTATGATTACATTTAGCATGTTACTTCTTGTACAACGTTTGTGAACCTTTTATCGTCTTTTTCTATCAAATAAAATATAGATTGTACAGAATTGAGACATTCACTAACCACTGACAACAGTTGACAAGGGCCCCCTTAGATAGACAACGACTGACGTATATTAGTATAGAGCCAAATGCTAACTGTGTTTATATATGACAGGAATATGGCCAAAATCTTTTCAATGGTTTTGTGTACCTGTGATAACGAGGGTCGTAAACATATCTGTAACGACCTCATCTATCTCCCAAGACAGGCTGTCAATCTGTCTGTGCCTCTAACACCCAGATTATCAATAGGAAATACATTTTTTTTCATTATAAATGTGGAAGTGTACAAAACTGTCTTTCGTAATTATGAGTTCGGTAAGCAATCAAAAGTAGGGATACTCGAATTACGCCTTAAATGTGATTAAAAAGACATATATTGGTACCACTATTTTCGATAAAATACTTCTCACCTTACCTGTGCTTTATATACGTGCTATACGCTATATGTTAGTCTATATAGATATATACGTACATTTCAACCATATTTGCTCACCTGTGTGTAATCGCCCCATGTTGTTACCACCGAACTTATACATTCATAATGGCCGATAAAAGGAACACCATGTCGACGTCTGGCTCTGATGATTTTTGCAATAGGATGATCCTCCTAAGTTGCCAACCAAAAAGATCGTGAAAAACTAAAACTGGTATTAGTTCTGATCAGACCACAGTGTCATCATTTAATTTAGACAACATTCAGCTCAAAAAGATCGGTCGGGAAATTATAAAAGCGAAAGCAATCTAGAATCTAAAGTATGGCATCTACCAGAAATTGGCAAATGACAAATTTAGCAAAATGGCTATGAAGCCAGATCTAGCCAAAGCCCCATTGTAAATCGTCGACAAATCAAAGTAGACTTACAAGAAAGTAGAGTTTTCGAGGTAGAAACTACTAGTGACGATCTCCAAAGGCAAGTACATTCGCTTGAAACAAAATTATCCAAAATAGAAGACATCATTACTGAGGTTGGCTACACAGCGGAAAAGGCTAAACATGATGTAAACGAACGAGAGCAATACACAATGAAATTCAGCGGAAAAGGTCGAACATGGTGTAAACGAACTAGAGCAATACACAAGGAAATTCAGCGGAAAAGGCCGAACATGATGTTCACGAACTAGAGCAATACACAAGGAAATTCAGCGGAAAAGGCCGAACATGATGTACACGAACTAGAGCAATACACAAGGAAATTCAGCGGAAAAGGCCGAACATGATGTACACGAACTAGAGCAATGCACAAGGAAATTCAGCGGAAAAGGCCGAACATGATGTAAACGAACTAGAGCAATGCACAAGGAAATTCAGCGGAAAAGGCCGAACATGATGTACACGAACTAGAGCAATACACAAGGAAATTCAGCGGAAAAGGCCGAACATGATGTACACGAACTAGAGCAATGCACAAGGAAATTCAGCGGAAAAGGCCGAACATGATGTAAACGAACTAGAGCAATGCACAAGGAAATTCAGCGGAAAAGGCCGAACATGATGTAAACGAACTAGAGCAATGCACAAGGAAATTCAGCGGAAAAGGCCGAACATGATGTAAACGAACTAGAGCAATGCACAAGGAAATTCAGCGGAAAAGGCCGAACATGATGTAAACGAACTAGAGCAATACACAAGGAAATTCAGCGGAAAAGGCCGAACATGATGTAAACGAACTAGAGCAATACACAAGGAAATTCAGCGGAAAAGGCCGAACATGATGCAAACGAACTAGAGCAATACACAAGGAAATTCAGCGGAAAAGGCCGAATATGATGTAACCGAACTAGAGCAATACACAAGGAAATTCAGCGGAAAAGGCCGAACATGATGTAAACGAACTAGAGCAATACACAAGGAAATTCAGCGGAAAAGGCCGAACATGATGCAAACGAACTAGAGCAATACACAAGGAAATTCAGCGGAAAAGGCCGAACATGATATAAACGAACTAGAGCAATGCACAAGGAAATTCAGCGGAAAAGGCCGAACATGATGTACACGAACTAGAGCAATGCACAAGGAAATTCAGCGGAAAAGGCCGAACATGATGTACACGAACTAGAGCAATACACAAGGAAATTCAGCGGAAAAGGCCGAACATGATGTAAACGAACTAGAGCAACGCACAAGGAAATTCAGCGGAAAAGGCCGAACATGATGTAAACGAACTAGAGCAATACACAAGGAAATTCAGCGGAAAAGGCCGAACATGATGTAAACGAACTAGAGCAATACACAAGGAAATTCAGCGGAAAAGGCCGAACATGATGCAAACGAACTAGAGCAATACACAAGGAAATTCAACGGAAAAGGCCGAACATGATGTAACCGAACTAGAGCAATACACAAGGAAATTCAGCGGAAAAGGCCGAACATGATGTAAACGAACTAGAGCAATACACAAGGAAATTCAGCGGAAAAGGCCGAACATGATGCAAACGAACTAGAGCAATACACAAGGAAATTCAGCGGAAAAGGCCGAACATGATGCAAACGAACTAGAGCAATACACAAGGAAATTCAGCGGAAAAGGCCGAACATGATGTAAACGGAATAGAGCAATACACATGGAAATTCAGCGGAAAAGGCCGAACATGATATAAACGAACTAGAGAAATACACAAGGAAATTCAGCGGAAAAGGCCGAACATGATGCAAACGAACTAGAGCAATACACAAGGAAATTCAGCGGAAAAGGCCGAACATGATGTAACCGAACTAGAGCAATACACAAGGAAATTCAGTGGAAAAGGCCGAACACGATGTAACCGAACTAGAGCAATACACAAGGAAATTCAGGGGAAAAGGCCGAACATGATGTAAACGAACTAGAGCAATACACAAGGAAATTCAGCGTTCGCCCTCTCGGACTCCCAGACGACGAAGTCGAAAAAGTTGATGATACGTGCAAAACAGTGAACGAATTTCTCCAGTCGAAACTTCAAATGACCATTATGAACAGTGACATTGACACAGCAAATTTATGTGTAGAAGAAAGAAAGTGGAATGTAATAGATGCAAACTAAATGGATCGCGTGTTGTCATCGGAGATGTCCTTGCAAAGCACAATCAACATCTACTGGACATCTGTAGATATGATGACAGGGTTCAGAGAACATGGACAGGAAAGGAAAGTTATACGTTCAGCTAAGAGATACCTCCAACAACCAGGAGTCGGTATCGACAATCTAGTGAACAAAAGGTAGACCTTAACACGAGTGAAGTGTAGGTATATCCGCGATCATTCTTTTATTTATTCCTGTACATCGCCACTTATATGACACCTGGACATTCTTTTAATGTTAGTAGTGATTACGGTGAAACATTTGATTGGCTATTCACACGCAAGGAATGCTTAGATTACAAAATGTGACGTAATTTTCCAATTAACAAGACCTCGTTCTCAGCCTATATGCTTAAATGATGCTTGCAGTCTTGTTTTTTTTCTTTTTGTATAATTATATATTGAAACTCTAATCAAAAAAGAATATGGTAAATTTTAGAAATTATTTATAATTTGCTATAAGAACTATTTATATTTTGAATGATTAATCCACTTGTACTTTTCACTATTCAAAATGTTCTTGTCATAACGTATACATATCGGTATGTATGGTTTTGTAAATGCCATGGCTATGTTATAAGTAATGCCCTACAGAACATATACCATAAATTAGGCGCAAGTTTCTTCTCGTCGACTCCATACACTTATTCAATGAGGTTTTCTTCATAATATTGCTTTGATATTGATTTATGTTGATTGTAAATATCTACAGGTATAGAGTCAAATCAAAGGTAGATAATGTGAACATCTTGTAATCGTATTCAAATAATTGTTACAAACCAAAATCCTACTAACGTATTGTTTTAACCAGCCCTATCTTTATTGCTAATTGATAACAAGTTAATGTATAAAATGTTACTGAAAAGTATGCCTAATATGATATGTATATATTTTTCTATACCTTTTACCAACATTCAGAGTTTGCAGGTATACTTGCACCAGTAATGTTCTGTATTTGTATTTTGTAGATTATGTATTTTTACGATCAGCAAATAAGTACCACAGCGACATTGCTTAACATAAATACTCTGTTCATAACTTATGAATCATCATTTGTGAATATATTCGAAAACGTTATCCACTTTGCATTGATTGAATATCTGAGTAAAAGTCAAAGACATTGATATTTTAACACTTAATGTTATTTATCCATCAAAACAGTTTTCAAGATGAATGACAAATTCTATACATATTTGATAAATCTTCGCAATGTATGAATTATAATTCAACTAATATAATGATAGCGTAATTTGCCATCTCTCTTTAAACACTGTATTTATGGGCTTCTGAGCTAAACTTAAATTTGAATTCCTAAGCAACCATCTCCTGTTTGTATCGTAGTAACATTCATTGTATATTGCTTCCAATTCATGCTAGAAGTTCAAAGTAATTTGTTGTTAATTCAATGTGATTGCAAACGAATGCGTTGTAAGTAATACAGTCAAATAAACACTTTCCACGATTTGAAAAATAATGTGTTCTATGTATATGAACGAATGCGCCTCAAATCATAATCATACGAACGCTAACTAATAACGTACATGTTGCTTACATAGGGGGAGTTGTTCGAGTCCCCCCCTCCCTGCTGACTGTATAGCCTGTATATATGTCTACATATTGTGAAAGGTAAGTGTTGTCTTTAATTTGTGTATATGTAACGTTGACCTAGGTCAGTTACTTCATCTAAAGACAGCATTTAAAGATCTCTTTCTCGGTATCATAAATAAGCATGCACCTTTGTGTGAAAAGCGAGTTAAAACACATTCTGCTCAATGGATTTTTAATGAGATGCATAACCGTGATGAGTTACACAGCAAAGCTAGAAGTTCAAAATTGGAATCTGATTGGTCCTTTTATAAACTTGTAGAAATAGAGTTTTTCTCAAAATCAGGCAGGCCAAACAGGATTACTTAGGCGAATCAGTTATGCAATGTTCTAAAGATTATAAGGAAAAAGATTAAGGAAGTTTTACAAAGTAAAAAATTATCTTCTATCATAAATCTAAATAAAACGGTTTCTGAAAATGTAGATGTTGCTAACGGCTGTAACAATGTTTTCTGTAATATTTGTACTGAAATAGGTACAACCTTTGATGACAGTTTACCAGAAGTAAACAGTTTTGTAACTGACTTACTTATATTATTCCAGAGGTTACCCAAGATTTTGTTCTGGGTGAAATCAAGGAAATGGCCGATGGTAAGGCCAGATGGTATTTCTGTGAAATTAGTTAAAACTGCTGGTGATTCTACTGTGTCATCCCTAACCTTTTTATTTAATATGTCCATTTCGAATGTTTCCAACTGAATGGGAAAAGGCCAAGGTCTCTCCTTCAATAACTACAGATCTGTCTCGGTATTATGTGCACTTAGTAAGATCTTGAAGAAGCATGTTTATAATACGTTGTATGATTTTATTTCTAAAGTGTTGCCAATTTGGATTTCGTCCAAATCATTCTACTGATACAGCCTTAGTCAGTGTTGTAGATGAATTCGTTTCTCGAGTTAGAAAGAGAGAACACATCACTCCTGTTCTGTATTCATTGCACTGGTTACCTGTACAATAAAAGTCACAGTACAAAATCTTGGTATACACATACAAGGCACTGGATAGAACAGCTCCCAAGTACTTAAGGGAGCTAGTTACCCTGTATCAGCCGTCACTAACTGAGGTCAGAGACAGAATCATTGTTGTGTGTCCAAAAATCTCGTACTGTGACCTATGCAAACCGGTGTTTTGGGAAAGTTTCGGCCACGTTGTGGAATAGCTTACCATCCGCTATCCGAAAAACAAATACTCTGGTCAAATTCAAGAAACATCTGAAGACGTACCTTTTCACGTATGCATATAAGGGTACCGACTTAGACAACATGTATATCCTGACATTTGTTTATCTACATTAGATGTAGTTCGTATTTATATGGATTTTTTATATTATCTCATTAGCTTAGATTGTAATAACTTCTTTATTTATGCAGTGTAAGTATCAAATTATTATCTACATGTTGTGAAGCGTTTTAGAATAATTTTACAAATTACATAGAGCGCTATATAAATGTTGTATATTATTATTATTATTTTGAATGGCTTAAGAATATTGATGAAGGTTTTTAACGGGTGCTGTAATTATCGACCTTCGTTAAGCATTTGACTTTGTAAATCATGCAGTTCTTTTACATAAACTCAAATCATATACTGTATCAACTCATTCGTTAAAGTTCTTTTAATCCTATCTGTCAAACATATCACAGGCAGTAAGCTATCATGATGTCATGTCTGGTTTTAAACATATAAATATTGGAGACCGCAAGGCTCAATACTCGGGCCTCTGCTGTTCATTTTAAATATAAATGACTATTCTAAATGTCTTAAACATTCTACTGTAGTAATGTATGAAGATGATATATCTCAAAGTGTAAGAAAAACCAATAGTTCCTTTTAGAGAAACAAATAAGAGAGGATTTACACTGTACAATTAAGTGAATGAGAGAAAACAAGCTTAGTCTGAATTTTAACAAGATTGCACGCTGATTGGATCAGCACGCACAGAAGTTATCTAAATGAGAGTTGAATGTGACAGTTGATTATTTAACTATTGAAACTGTACATTGTGCAAAACTCCTTGGAGTTTGTGTAGACTGTTGTTTCTCGTGGAAAGTACACATTGATTTTTTATCGAAGAAAATATCAAAATAAATTGGTGTTCTAAAACGTTTACGGCCACTTATGTCTGATAACATTCTGAGCAAAGTCTACCCCAGTATAGTTTTTCCATATTTTATATATTCCTCGGTAGTCAGGAGTGAAGCAAGTAATCGTTCCTATGTTCATAAATTGATAAAGCTGCAAAAAGGAGCAGCACGACTTTTACTGAATGTTAGAGTTATTTTAACCCCGCCCAAAGTGCTTTTTCAACAGTTAAAGTTGCTGCCGATAGATGATTAATTTTCATTTTAGAAAAGCTGTTCTTGCGTACAAAATCTTACATGGAATATTATAAATGTCTAAGTTACATGTTTACAGATGTCAGAGATGTAAGTTCAAGAACTACAAAGTCTTCAGCTGCTTATTAGTTTAATATTCCAAACGCTCGGACATGTTATTTTAAATGTTCATTTGAGTACACGTGTTCAAATTTATCAAATAGTTTAAATGACAATGTAAGAAATCCAGCAGTGTTGCTGTTTTTAAATAGAAATATTTAAAGGATTTTTTTCATAAATTTAGGTCTACACAGCTACACTTTATCCATGTACTTTTAGATAAGAACTGTATATTTATTTTATTACATAACATGTGTTTTAATTAAGGTGTTTATATAAGAGTTACAAGCTTTACCGAACATAAGCTTACAGTGTACGTGAATAAAGAACGTATACGTATCAGATGTACGTTTTTGTATTCCGAAAGCACTGTCAACTCAACCACACTTCGTCCGTCAAACCATGCTCTTCGTCCTCTTTGATGGTGTCGTATTTCTTTTTGTTGATCAGATGCATCTGTTCCGATCTTCTAATAGTCTCTTTCAGCTTCTTTCTTGTCTAGTCTTGAGACTCTGTTTTTGTCAGCCAATATTTGTTTACCGCGGCTCCCGGACTTTTGCGCTTCCGGTTCTATTTTTATATGAGCAATCACGTGATTTTTTTCGAATCATGTGACCACTATCCTACTCCCGGTTTCATGCTGATTCGCAAGAAAACATAAGATATGTTTTCCTTTAATATAGAAAACGATAATAAAAATATAACTAATAAATAATAGTAATAAATCTTGATATTAAATAAATATGTTATTGTTTGATCTTGATGGTATGGCGGCACTGCAGCAACACATCGTGGGTTGTGATCGGGCAAGGAGATGCCTCGGGATCAAACCATCCGGTCGGGAGGAAAGGAGCAAGAGAGATAGTACAGATGATACCTCCAGCAAAAGGTTCGCCTGCGAATTTTGTGAACAAACTTTATCAAGGAAAGGGAATTTGCGTCGCAACATAGAACGACAACATATATCTAAGGCTATTGACCTTACTCCGCCCAGAAAACGGAGATCGTCCTCATCGACGTCGGCCGAGACGAATGCAACTGTCACACCAGCTACCACAGTCACGGTTACGACGGCCAAGGCAGCTACTGTTTCGACAGAACCTCAGAATGACGCGCCAATCGCGGGATGTGCCAACACGCGGAACGCGCCAATCGCGGGATGTGCCAACACGCGGGACGCGCCAATCGCGGGATGTGCCAACACGCGGAACGCGCCAATCGCGGGAGCTTGTTCATTTGGAAAAAGACATTTGTGTTTTGGACATGTTTAATTCCTGTTTGGTTGGACGGGACGTTCACCATTAAGGGGAGGGGATATATATCTAAGCGTTATGCATTAATGCTATCATGATTGGTATGCATGGTTTTATGTAGTTATTGACTATGCCTTGTGAGTTAGTGAGTATGTATGTAATGATTGTTTATACTTTATGCATTTTTGGAAAAGAGATGGTAAGAAAGGTGCTTGAATCGTATAAACATTTTTTTTGTGTTTGAAGTGTATGAATTTATTAACTATTTGTTTCTTGTTAACTTGGTCGGGACTTGACCAATGCTTTTGAGGCGTGGGTAATGTAATGAATGAACGCTTTTTTATTTTAGTGTTATGTAACGTGTACCTGTGTTTGTACTAAGTGTGTATTACCTGTGGTGCTACTTGTATAGGATCACGACGTATTATGTGGGTTAGCGCACGTGTATATATACCGCTGATCTGACCCGGGGCTCACTCTCTCGAGTACCGGACCGTGTACAGGATCGTGGACACAGGCTAGAGCGGGTGCCGGGGAGCCGATATAGCGAGACGCTCGGTAAGGTGAGGATACCCAGTAGACCGTGACGGGGGCAGTAACGGGCACGGGTTGTCGGTGGCGCCAGGGAATTGGCACAGAGGAAACAGCACGCCAGGAGTTACGTTGGGCCATCTTCACAGGACCGAGTGTCGTAAAAATTAACTATACCACCGTTTGCCCACATAATGCGCCGTATTTCACATGATTATATTGTGTAATATAAAAATAAATACTTAATTAAGCGCAGTGACTGTCAAGTTGTTTGTTCACCAACGCCAATAGTTACGCCGAGAACCTGGGCGCAGGAGGAACGGGAAGTGTAGAGGGGAAAGCCGTTACACTTACACCTATTGGCCAAATAATTGTTATAAAAAATCAAACATATCTCATTTCCATAATTTGTTTATTTCTTTCCTAAACTAATTCTTCAAAACAACAAAGGTGCTCAAGGTTTTACAAAACACTGCAAAAACAATCTAAAACCAACAGCTCAAAGAAAATGGAACCAGAATTTTAACTGCAATGAAGAAACATGGAAAAAATGTATACTTCTGCTTTCAACACCACCACCAATTCAAAACGTTATCGGCTTCAATACAGAATGAATCATAGAATCCTTACTACTAACTCTTTTCTTCTCAAAATTGGTAAATTCAACAGCAATCTCAGCTCCTTCTGCAAAATACAACCCGAAACAATAACATTATACTATTGGACTGTGAAAATATATCAAGTCTGATTGAAAAATTTAAGAATTGATATAATAATTAAGAACCTTTGTTAAATATTTAATAAGGAAGAATTCATCTTTGGCAACAACGTAAGTAAACACCAAAAGTTTAACCTAGATAATCATATCATATTTACTATAGAACAGTGAACATACAAAAGGAAATGTTTAGAAATAGATCTTAACTCAACAGTTTAAAACATCATATTAAATTGAAGTTATGGGCACATAAACTCTTATTTCAATTAATGATTATAAAAATAAAGAACAGCTAATTGCTCAAATAGCTAAATGGCTACATTTTTTTTAAAGTTTAAATGAACACATGTAAAAATATCTATTGTCATTATTACTATTATTTTGTTGTTGTTGTTTTTTTGCCTAAAACCACTTGTTTACTGATCTTTAATTTCTTTAATTATTAATTGTTGTTTCTCTTATTGATTGATAATATATTCGAAGACTTCAACCATCCTAAAATTGACTGGAACACCTGGCTCACAAAAGGAGATACACAGAGTGAATGCTTTATAGAACTTTTAAGAGATAGCTACCTATACCAACATGTTAAAAATAGCACACGTCTATGACCAGGAAATGAGTCCAATACCCTAGACCTGATCCTAAGCAATGAAGAGGACATGGTAAGCGACATTAATTACGAATGTCTCATTGGAAATAGTGATCATATGCTATTATCTTTTAAGTATATACTTCAGAAAAAAGAAAATACAAAAGTCAGATCCGGATATAATTATCAAAAAGGAAACTATAACGGCATGGAACAGGCCCTTCAGAAAGTGAACTGGGATTTATTGTCAGACCTTGATAATGAAGAGGCATACAAGACTTTTTCGGAAATATTTAAATCAGCAGTCGACAAATTCATACCGAAGAACACTCCTAATAAGATCAGAAGTTTGGCATTGAATAAAGATGTTATAAGGAAAATCAACAAAAAGCAGAGAGCATGGACCCGGTATATGGAAAGTAAAACGCCAGAAAGATATCAACAATATGCTAGAATCAGAAATCAAGTTAAATGGGAAATGAGGAAAGCAAGGAAAGACAGGGGAAAGGATATAGCGAGCAGCGTCAAGCACCAACCTAAGCGGTTTTGGAAAAATATTAATGAAAAAAGGAAAGTTAGATCAGAAATTGCAGATTAAAAGAGTTTAAATGGTGACACAACACAAACTGCTTCAAGTGATGCAGAGAAGGCAGATGTGCTAGTAAATTTCTTTACTAGCGTCTTCACCAAAGAACCACCAGGCGAAATACCAAACTTCGAACAGAGGACAGTTAGCCATCAATTCAAGGATACATCTTGCACCGAAGAAAATATCATGAAGCTTTTGCTGAAATTGAACAGTAACAAATCAAGCGGACCAGACGAAATGCACCCAAAAGCATTAAAGGAACTCGGAGATGTTTTGAAAAAGCCTTTATCACTCATATTCAGTAGATCCCTGAAGACAGGAAAATAGCCACAATCTTGGAAGGATGCAAACATCACAGCCATCTACAAAAAAGGTCCTAAGTCCGACCCAGGAAACTACAGCCCAGTTAGCCTCACAAGTATCATAGCTAAATCAATGGAAAAATGTATTCGAGACAGTATTGTACAGCATATGCAAAGAAATAACTTATTCAGTAACAACCAATTTGGGTTCCTGCCTGGAAGATCAACAACACTCCAAATGTTAACAGTTCTGATTTGTCAGATTTGACACAGATGTTGGATACAGGAGGAGGAATAGATGTAATTTTTATGGAATTTATTAAGGCTTTTGACAAGGTTCCCCATCGTCGCCTCATACATAAAGTGTACAAATATGGAATCAGTCGTAAAACTATAAAATGGATAGAAAATTACATAAACGATATGCCAGAGAACACAATATCGCCGTGTCCATTATTCGCAGATGACACAATAATACCACAAAATAAGAGAGGACAACGATATACGCACTTTGCAATTTTATTTTAATTCAACAAATTTTATTCATTTTGATGGTACAATGAATGGGATTGAACAACAGGCTGGGCCTATATCAGTTCTCTCCCGCATGCGTTGGTATTATATTGCTGTTTAAGTAATACACTTTTTATTAATAGATTGAAAGTTTAAGGTTGAAATAAACAAACACAACATATATAAACAAGATCAATGTGCAAGGCAATAGTGTAAGGGAGATAACTCTTGTTGGTTATCAACCTGGGTCAGTTATTAACATCTTAGTAGGTTATAAGTGTATTTCTCAAAAAGGAGACCTAATATAAACACAGAATGACTCCTAGGTAGATTAATATGATGTTGATGTATAATAGATATTATGAATACCAATATTCACTTAAAATTTTGAATATTTGGCAAACAAATACTTCATTGGTAATTAATATTTTCTAATTACTGGTTAAGAATTTCCAACTACTTCATCCATGCTGATTGTTTGGGGTAAAGCATACCATTTTAAAATAGGGTGTCTTATGTCTTACGCACTCTGCAATCCGATTTAGATAAACTTCAGAAGTGGTCGAATGATTGGTTATTGAAATTCCACCCCCATAAATGTAAGGTTCTCAACATTTAAGGATCTGGCCACCGTGAATATAAATTAAAAGGGCAAAACGGAGAACAAATCACATAAGAAAATATTTTATTGGAAAAGGATTTGGGTCTATCAGAAGATAATAAATTGGACTTTCGAACGCATATGCAAAACGCTATTACTAAAGCAAATTCGATACTGGGCATCATCAGAAGAACTTTCATGTACATTGATGAATATATGTTTAAACAACTGTTGAAGGCATTAGTCAGACCACATTTGGAATACGCGGCGTGTGCATAGAACCCTTACAAACAGAAGGATATCAACATGATAGAAAATGTGCAACGAAGAGCCACAAAACTCATCCCAGGGCTGAAGGAACTATCCTACAGAGAGCGCTTACAGATGTTAAATCTCCCTACACTGAAGTATAGGAGAATGCGAGGGGACCTGATTACAATTTTTAAAATATTCAATAACTTTTTCGATAATAGAGTTACCTCAAACTTATTTTCTTTTGACATCAACCATCGAACCAGGGGCCTTAATTTAAGATGTATAATAACCGCTGTAATACAGAACTGAGAAAGAACTTTTTCACTTTTAGAGTGGTTGCTATATGGAATAGTCTCCCAACACATATTGTTAACGCTCAATCAATTATTCAATTTGAAAAACTAGTGGATGATCACTTCAGGGATGTAGAATATGATTATTGATACTTTGTTGTATAATATACTGTTACATATTATTTTTGTGAAATATGTACTGATATAGACATAGAGTCAATTAAATTTATATTAGATTCTATTAAAAAAAATATAACAATATCAGGAATAAGCAAACTTACTATACTGTTACGTGGAGAGACAACCTTGCATAACAATATCAGGAAATTACAAATCAGGTCATCTGGTTCGGACCTTTTGGCCTGGTGGTAACGTCCTGGCTCCAAACCCTAGATGTCTCGGGTTCGCGCCCTGCTTGTCTCACTAGTTTCCTTTCTATCCGTGTATGACATGAAGATGGATGTTTTTGAATATGCTCCTTTGTGCGCTTACATGTAGTGATTAAGAATTTTGAGAACTTGATGTTTACTTGGATGTGACCCAAGATGTACATGAAGGGTGACGTTGATTAAACAAAACTAGCCTAGCTTACTCTTCCGGAACACTTGTACTTTTACAAGGGTTTCCATGTAAATATGTCCTTTGTTTTCCCTTGTTTAATCGATTTTGAGTTCGGAATAGGTGTTGTTGATGCTTTGGTATTCCCTGATTTGATTTTGTTCGTCAGCATCCGGCATCTATTACGACAATCAAGCCCAAAAATAACGAATCAAATGCGACATGTAACACACCATAACAGGAATGTAACTATCTAGAAAAGGAAAGTTCACGATCGGAAAATCGAAATCGTCGAATTTCATCTTTAAGTTTAGTAATAAGCTGCCCATCAAGACAAGCATCTTCATATCACTTAAAGATACAGAATATTTCTCAATGAGATAAAAAAAATCAGGATATTTAGAGCAAGCCCTAGAATAACGAATCAATTGTGACATGTAAACACCATAGGACGGAGAAGCAGGGGTGTTACAGTCAAGAAAGGGAAAATCGAAACAGTTACGTTTATCACACAGATTAGTAGTTAACTGCCCATCTTGGTCATAGTTTAAGTAAAGATCGAGGTAAGAAGTTAAATCTCAAGTTCAGGACGGTATATACGATCGACTTGGTCAGAAAACTTTTTGTTTATAGAAAACACATCGTCGACATACCTGAAAATGAAATTGAAATTTTAAACAAAATTTTGGATCCTGTCCTGATAAGATCTTCAACAAATTCCCCTTTTCTTGAGCCAGAAACAGGGTACAGATTTTTTCGATAAGAATGGCAACAGTTTGCTTGAAAATCGTTTTCCAAACTCAACAAGTATATTGTAAATCAGAGATTTCATCATTTGTCCTATATCTTACGAAGTTTATATCAACTTAACTTTTGATGTGTTTTTTATTAAGTATAATAAAAAAATAACAATGTTATAGTCAACACTTTTCTAAATAGACACAGCGAGTCTTATTAATACTGCTACTGTGTGTATGTAGCTTTCTTCGATTAGCCAGACAAAACGAAATGTCAAAGCTTAAACACAATCAAATCTCAGAAGAACCCTGTGAACCGGAACGTAATCCAAAGTAACATGTGATTTGACTTTTATTTGAACAAATGATTATTTTCGGCAGTATAAAGCTCACAAAAGAAAACAAATTATTAGCAAGATACAGCAGGTTTTTTCCCCAGACCTTTTATTTTTTACATATTAAGATAAAAATCTTGTATTGCTCAGTATCTACTGTAGGAGCGTTAGGCTGTAAAAGACTATGTAAAAATGAACAAAGGACAGATTTACATGGAGACAAGAGGATAAGACCAAGTGTTCCGGAGTTGTATGAAACAAAACATAAAAAAATGCATTCTTCTATATATCACAATGTATAGAAGCAGACGGGAAAACAAACAACGTGAAGAACACAAATAGATTAAATCAATATCATTATATCAGATGGGGTCTTGTCAATCAAAACATCCGTACTGTTTTTAGTTGAAAATTCTTAAGGAAACCTTGGTATTATTCTTAATGCTAAATGAGTTTCTTTTGAATATATTTACCAGATATCAATTGCTGTTAATGATTTATTCTTTGCGATATTTACCCAATAAGGGTTATAGAGTACAATGGTCAACACATTAGCTAAGAATTTGTTAATTACTTATTCTCAACACCATTTCATATTTTTTACATTTCTGAAATCAATATTTTCTGGGATGTCTTATTAATCATAAGCAAAACATCTGTACTGTTTTTAGTTGAAAATTCGTAAGTAAACCTTGGTATTATTATCAATGCTAAAAGGGTTTCTATAGAATGTATAACCAGATATCAATTACTTTTAATGGTTTATTCTTTGCAGTATTTACCCAATAACGATTATATAGTACAATGGTAAAACCCATCAGTTAAGAATTTGTTAATTACTTATTCTCAACACCATTTCATATTTTTCACATTTCTGAAATCAATATTTTATGTTCATTACCTTTTTCATTTTATTACATTTCTGAAATCAATATTTTCTGGGTGTTTTTTTTTTTAATATCTAAATGCAAGATGCGATAGAAAAAAATCTCAATTAATATAATGAATCACGGCAACCGTTTGTTAATACAAAGGGCAATTGAAATGTTTGCTCACCTAATGGACATATATTTGAACATTTAATTAAACACAAACATCAAGTAAAACACCGGGTATCTTTAGACCATTACCAATAATACCATCCACATTAGGCGGGAACTAAGGAACGAACTAAACAGAAACGCCGTGAACATCAAACTGGACAGACGCTCTATACAAAACAACTACATAGACTGTGACTACTTTAATAACGCGACAATTCTTGTCACGATGCTTCATCCTGTTGTTTCTTGCGGCGGCGCTCTGTCACTAATACTAACACTGTTAAACTGTGCTTGTATTGGGGTGATGTGTGATAATTCTACAGACAAGACAGTACTGAACGCCGTCCTTCTTGGTGGATATAACCCCAGCGTGCACCCAGGACACCACTATTCAGTACAACCTCTTAATATGGATGTCAGCTTCGCGTTTAGGAAAATCCAAACATTTGAAGAGCTGAGCAGTGCTTTCACCATAACTGGAGTATTGTCGGTATCTTGGTTTGACGAGCGATTTGAGTGGATCCCGACAAACTACAATAACTTAACCATAACTCATTTTAAACAGAAAGACATTTGGACACCACCTTTGATCCTTTCTACAAGCTATGACGGTGTTGACTTACTTGGGGATGGTGATATGCACATTGCAATTACTTATGCAGGGCAAGTAAACTGGAACATTCCTGTAAAGCTGTCTTCTATATGTGACGCTGACGTGACGTATTACCCATTTGACCAACAATCCTGTAATTTGATTATTTTGCCATGGGGATACACTGCGAATCAAATTCAAATGATCGCTGCCAGTTTGACACTTGACACGACACAATACGCAGAAAATCCAACCTGGAATCTCGTTAGTACGGTTCAGCAGACATTTGAAACTCCCATTCTGAGTTTGTTTTTAACAATAGCGTTCAAAAGGAAACCCTTGTTTTTTGTGGTGAATTTTATACTGCCGATCATTTTCATGTGTTTCATCAACATGTTGGTGTTTCTCCTGCCGCCAGATTCCGGCGAACGTGTTGGTTATTCTGTTACAGTGTTACTGTCCATCGCTGTATTTCTGTCCATCGTGTCCAATATTCTCCCCCAGACTTCCACTCCACAAATGGCCTTACTCTGCTACTTGCTGATAGTTCATGTCACACTGAGTGTTCTGATCATGATCTGCACGATAATAGGACTCCGGTTCCACCTACGATCAGAGGAGCAGCGTGTGCCGAGATGGATAGCTAAAATGACGCGATACGTTAACAATGTCACAGATAGGAACACGTCGAATGTGTCTCCAGAAACTCAGGGCACTGTCTCTGTGGTAACTAAGTCAGAACCTCAGGGCACTGTCTCTGTGGTAACTAAGGCAGACGAGGAAAGCACTAAAATGGAAGACGTCAAATTTGTCTCAGATGTATCTGATGTTTGTTGGAGACATGTCGGTAATGCCCTTGATCGTGTCTGTTTCGTCTTCTTTCTGATGACTGCCATGTTGTTTAACGTTGTCTTTCTTGCGGTGATATCAAGTAAGTAAACATTGGAAAGAAGTCATCACAAAGAGTCGGATTCACTCTAGTGTTTACATTATAATACTTTGTTTATGTCTAGCATCAACCGACAGCTCCTCACTGAAGATCTGAACAACATGTGAAAAAGACCCTCTGGTTTGATCAGAGATGTCATACAGTGGTAGGAGGAAAGGACTGAAGAGCTATGTAATATAAATCTTTGGTGATTTTATGAAGTCAAATCTGTGTTTTCTGGTAATCATCAGTCCGTATTTTCTGTATATGTATAAATATGTACGAGCCATAATATACAGCCGTCCAGTACAATACAGTGAGGAGGACAACATGTAGTTTACTGTCGTTGCTGAAAAATTAACTTCGCAGTATGACAATGTTCATATTGACCCTACTTTTTAAATGTTAAATGTTTTGTCGCTGAAAAAAAGACTGAAAACTGTAGTTTTGAAATTCCAAATGTATTTAGATATTATTGTTGAAATTATTTTAAAATCATTAGATTAAAAAATAGCTTTAGGTTTAGATGGTGCATGTTCTCTGAAAATAGCAAATTAGGAAGTTGTACTTTCTACTGCGTGTATCATGAATGAATCACAAAAACTAGTAAATTCCAAAATTGATAGAGAATGGCTTCAGTTACACCATATTTAAGACCTAGAAAAACTGCTGATGTTTGTAACTATAGACCTATTGTATCACAATTATAGAACTACATAAATTCTCTTGTGACACAGCACTTTTAAACATTGTAAATTAGTCCTCGGACTTTCACGAGCTATCCTTCGCTATAAGTCAAACAAAATTTGTAATCATAGCATCATTTTACAAAATATTCCGTGTGAAATTTAAACATTTCCTTTTAGTACATTGTTGCCTGTGAAATATAGAAAGTTATCAAACTGATAAAACTTATATTTTCACTGCAGTGATGAGCAGTGAAAATATAGGATTTTGCAGTGAAATAATAAGGTTTTGTCAGTGTTACGTGAAAAAGTGACCCGGCATCAAAAAACTACGCGGGGTCATTTTTTCACAGTAGAAATCTTACACGGCCTTCTGTAGAAAAATGACCACACTCGATATTTGTGTAATTCGTCCCGTGAAAAAGTGACCCGCCATAGATTTCAGCGGTGGATAGTTTTCCACTGGGTCAATTTTTTCACGTTACACCGGAACTGTTGTATGAGTTGTTCCCCTTGATCGAATCGAACTCTACCATTGCCCCCTGGCATTGGGTGCTCGCTATTGTTGTCGTCTGCTAGAACCTGTCTATTGGGGAAAGATGTTCTTGAAGAAATGGCAACACCAGTAGATATGGATGAGATATTGCTGCAGGATTTAATAAGTAATGAATTGGAAAATCAAAATGGTTCAACTTTTCCCATCAACTTATCCCAATCAGCTGTGTAACCACGGATCGGTTGTGATTTCGACGAAGAGGCCTAGCTACTTTCCAGTAGGCAAGTTGTTATGTGTTAACATAATACATTATGATAGTGTGGCCTAAGGCAGGCAACTCTAATAGAATCATCTAGAATATTCCAGTATTATATCATGTTTATTGTCTGGGCTGTTTGTTTGTGAGTTTTGGATATATCAAGTATTTTCCAGAAAGAAAGGATTCTTGATTATACTAGCTTTTATGAAATTTGGTGTAAATACCCTGATAGAAAGTGACAGGGGCAGAACTTGTAAAGCTTGAATGATTAAATGACCTGTTTGATAGTTATTGCCTAGAACTGTAATATTGCCTGCGACCTGTGAATTGTGATTAACATTCTTAATTCTGGAATAGCAGATTGGAAGGAAGCCTACAGGGACATCTCGTCATATAGATAAGTTATGTATTTTGTTGTGTATAACTAGTCCACCCCTCCGTTTAAAAGTGTAATATGGTAATATGTATATATTTGTATGTCATTAAATTGTGTGTTGAATTTAGCTGCTGGTTTCCCTTTTCTGTTATTATCACGTAACAAAGTAAAGAAAAATAATAATGTTAAAATATTTTAAAGACTCTTTCGAAATGTAATAAAAAGAAAATTCGATGGTTTGCCGTTTAATATAAAATATATTTCACTTATATGGCAGATTCGTTTTAGATTTTTTCACTCGTGGTACGCACTCGAGAAAATATTTTTTAAAAATCTGCCATAGTCGTGAAATATATTTGATATTAAACGGCAAACCATTGTATATTATATATAAAATACATTCACAAAAAAGTTGATTAAGGATTTTCAACTGGAGTTATTTTCTAGTCGTTAAAAAGGCCTTTGGTTTAGCTGAAGATGTGAACCAAGTACGGTATCTTGGTACATATATACATCACACCTTACAAATAGAACACAGAAAATATCTATAGCAGGAAGTTTATCAGAGGCGATGGATATTGCACATAGTATGTCTCAGTGTTCTATTACAATATGATGTATCTGATATTGGTACTCGGCGTGACGAAAATAAAACGATTGTGAATATAGATTAAACTAAATGCATGTTAATTAATAGAAATAACTTTTTTTTCCACAAAAGAGTGTCAACTAATAGTCGCAATCCAAATCAAGAAGAATAAGAATAGTCAGAATCCAGAAGAAACTCACGCGGGATCTCGCGACTAGCGCCCATTTTAAAACAGATGTCTGAAATCTGGTTAATCTTTTTTTAGAAATGGATGGGACAGTTATATAACGATTTTCTGAAACGTGATTTAATGTGTAGGTTAGTAGAAAAATACCTGTACTTTCCACTGAAACCTTTCATTTCATCATATTTAATTGTTAAAACAATCGGATTAAACAGCAGGCTACGCCTACTGATACCTAATTTGCATTTCTAATAATAATGTGTTAAAGAGAGGAATTCTGACTCTACAAGCCGCTAGCCGTCCCAATATTTAGCGGATCAGAGAGTCAGAATCCTTCATGTAACCGGGGATTTTCAAATAACCACTAAGGCCATGATTTGTTTGTCGTGATTCTTTATTACACCATGATTTCAGTAGGTTAAACACCTACACTCTGTAATAAACATAAAAGACAAAAATTACACAAAGCACATACATTACACGATACAATCAAGGGAGATAACTCGCGAATCACACTAGTTATACTAAACACGAAATATACATCTTATAGACACATTCAATTACATCTTACTAAGAAATATACAATGCAAGAATTATCTTTACATCTATCTTATTCGAATTACATTAAATATTGAGAATATACGTCTCACATGAAACTGATCTTTGAGAACTAAAGATCTTCTCTATCACCAATCACCTTACAAAGATCTGTATCATAACATATATAGATAAACTTGGTTCTCCCATTACAAATTAACACAATATTAGCACATATAATGTAAATAAAAAGGTATTCACCTGTGTATGGCACAGAGCCGTTTAAACCACCTTAGGACATCACCAGTATTCCATGTTTCTACATGATTATAAATTCTCTGTCTGTCTTTCAGTCCTTTGTTTAAATTAGTCCTGGCTCCAAAAACATATAGGTCTGTTCAGTTTGGCAGGCTGTAGTATACTAACTTTCCTTACAAAGAGATTCCCGCCAAACTGACCAAAGGCTATTATATTATTTAGACCAATAGAATGTTCATAAACTTATCACATGTACATCATGTGATGTATAAAAATATAACCATACAGGTAAAAATAATCTAAGAATAGAACTACAGGTAAGTCATCAAAGGATCACTCACTGTAACCTATTACACACATATACATACACCTCTTCTCTTTCACACACACTAAACAATATGGGCACAGACAAATAAATAACACAAGTCAATAAAATATATACATACAAATTATATAAAACATGACATATTAATCACCCTATTACATCCTCCCCTGCTTCGAAAAATGTCGTCCTCGACATGGGATGTACAATGGTTGATAATAGTCTATATGAAATTATACAAGTATGCAATGAATGGAAAACTATCAACACTAGTACTGCAAACGGACAAAAAACTCAGGTTTTACCAGATAATATGTTAAGTAGTGCTGAGACAACTCTATCATCCTGCCCGCTCAGAGCTCCATCTTCAACCAACTCTGATAGGAATCTCGCGCGTACTTTCCACTCTGGCTCACTGGCCTGTTGCCTCATGATATATTGGTTGCCACGTATCCATGCAGGTTTCACCTTACTACGCTGCGACCGTCTAGGCACAGTAGGGGTTTCCTGACTATCTGGTTCTGGCTCCGCTATCGTATCTGGCACCGGTTGCTCAATTTCCAAACTAGGCTCACCTTCAGAACCTGTGCTAGTGGCCGATCCGGATACGATGTTGTGTCTAACATCAGTCGCAACCACTAACACTTCCTCCCCCTCTGAAGATGAAGAGGTGGACCCTTCGTCAGAAGAAGGCACCGTCCTAGCCACATTCTTTCTTGCTCTCGGGATGGGAACCGGTTTCCCTGGTTGTAAGGGTGCAGTCGAGTCTGGCTTAGTACTATGTATGTATCCAATGGGTAAGAGGAGGTTCCTATGTAATGTCCTTACCCGTCCCTCACCATTTTCCTTCCGTACAACATAGGTTGGAATTCCGGCATGCGGCTGGTCTATGACCAGGTATGGCTCCTCTTCCCACTTGTTGGATAGTTTATGTCGTCCATCAAATGCGACGATCTTGACGAGAACCCGATCCCCAACATTAAGCATAGCCTCACGAACACGCTTATCGTAATTGGCCTTCTGGTTGGTCTTCGCTTTCTCAGAACGCTCAGCTGTGAGCTCATAAGCGCTGCGTAGCCGTTCTCGAAGATCCTCCACATACGTAGACATGGTGTCTTCTTCTGGTTTGCAGTTGACTCCGAATGCGAGATCAACGGGAATCCTCGGGTTACGTCCAAACATCAGGAAATAAGGGCTTTGTCCAGTAGATTCCTGACGTGTACAGTTGTATGCATGTACCATACTAGAAACATGGGCTTTCCAGTTCTTCTTCTGTTCTGATGACAGTGTACCTAACATTCCCAGTAGAGTCCTGTTGAATCTCTCACACAAACCATTGCCCATGGGATGGTAAGGAGTTGTGTGGGACTTTTCTATGCTGGTGATCTTGCAGAGCTCTTTCATTAGGTTACTCTCAAAATTTGGTCCTTGGTCAGAATGGATCCTGTGAGGTAGTCCATAATGAACAACAAAGTTGTTAAAGAACACTTCGGCGGTGGTACGTGCTGTCATGTTTCTAGTAGGTACTGCCACGGCATATCTAGTAAAATGATCTGTCATTACAAGGATGTTCTCGATGCCACCTTTAGAGGTCTCCAATGAAAGGAAATCCATACAAACGAGCTCTAATGGCTGAAAGGTGTTGATGGATACAAGTGGAGTACAGATCCTAGCTGGTGTTTTTCTGAGTAAACATCTACCACACTTCCTTACCCACTCGTCAACATCCTTCGTCATCCCGATCCAGTAGAATCTCTCACGAGCTAAGGATAAAGTCCTGTCGCGTCCTTGATGCCCAAAGTCATCATGCAACATGGTGAGTACAGTAGAGATTCTGGACTTCGGTAGGATTATCTGGGTCTCAACATCAGCATCCTTCAATACGTCACGACACAATACACCATCTCTGAATCTAAGCCTCTCAAAGTTCTTCAGCATAACCTGATGTCCAGTTAAAGGAGGCAGATCCTCTCGTCGCGGTTTAATCCCAGACTTCACCAATGGAATCCAGTATCCAATAAGTGGGTCGCTCATCTGTTCCTCCTGTAACCCCGGAATAGGCTGAGTAGCTGAAGGTGGTATATTCAGAGGTACATGTGCCGACATAGCAATGGTCTCAATGTATGGAGTGGCACCGATGCCCTTACTAAGTGCTTGGATAACATCCTTAGAAATCATCTCTGCATCTTTGCTGAGTGAAGGATGTCTGGACATGCTGTCAGCATCAGCATTGTTGATACCAGGTCTGTACTGGATATCAAAGTCATAGTTGGCCAACGCTGCTATCCATCTCTGCGACGTGGCATCAAGCTTAGCAGAAGACAACACATACGTCAGAGGATTGTTGTCTGTGATGACAGTGAAAGGGCAGGCGATGAGGTAGTCTGAAAACTTGTCTGTTACTGCCCATTTCAAAGCGAGGAACTCCATTTTGTGCGCTGGGTAACGTCTCTCAGCTTTAGTCAATCCTCGACTGGCATATGCTATAACCCGCTTGACATCATCCTGGTACTGATACAATATGGCACCTAATCCTAATCCAGAGACATCAGTGTGGAGAACAAAAGGCTTTGAAAAGTCAGGATAACTCACAATGGGTGGTCCAGTAAGACTGGTCTTAAGCTCCTGAAAAGCCTCTTCTTGTTCTTTTCCCCATATCCATGGATGTGTGCCTGGGTCTTGCTTCTTTGGCTTCCGTCCTCTTTTCTTTTCAGGTGGGATCATAAGAATGGTGAGTGGCCGAGCTATGCGGGAAAAATTCTTGATGAATCGGCGATAGTATCCGACAAAACCCAAAAACTTTCTCACGTCGTCAGAATTCTCAGGTTGTGGCCAGGAGGTAACTTTCTCAATTTTCTCGGGGTCTGGCTCTATTCCATGCTCTGAAACTATATGGCCCACATACTTCACCTTGCGACGGAATAAAGAACACTTGTCTGGCGCAAGCTTCATCCCACAATCCTCTAAGCGCTTAAATACCACTTCTAGGCGTTGTAGATGATCTTCAAAAGTCCCAGAGAAAACTATCACGTCATCAATATAAACAAAGCAAATCTTTGTATGTAGTCCATGCAATGCTTCTTCCATCAAACGTTGATATGTTGCCGGGGCGTTCGCCAATCCAAAGGGCATGCGGGTGTACTCGTAGAAACCGAATGGTCCTACGGTAAAGGCTGTACGGTCCTTATGTTCGGGATGGAGTTCAACCTGATGGTACCCTGACTTCATATCTACAACTGAGAAGAACTTATTACCAGCAAGCGAATCCAAAGTCTCATCTATGCGTGGTAAGGCATAAGCGTCTTTGACGGTCCTCTCATTTAACTGACGGTAATCTACACAAAGACGGAGCTTTCCATTTTTCTTCCGAACGAGTACAACATTCGATGACCATGGGGAATGTGAGCGACGGATAACTCCTGCAGCTAGTAACTGATGAAGATGAGTCCTCACTTCGTCAAACATGGACGGTGGAATGCGTCGACATCTCTGTTTGAAGGGTATGTCATTAGTGAGCTCGATCCTGTGGGTCACTAAGGATGTATGTCCTAAATCGGTATCACCAGTAGAGAAGATATGGCGATGTTGCTCCAAGAATTGTCTCCCTTTGGTTATCTCATCCTCTGACGATCCCTCTGTGCATAGCTCTACTTTCTCCAATACATCCTCTGAAGAATTCACCTCTGTCTCCTTGGTGATGTCTTCAACTGTTACAGGCTGCATCTCACATAGTAAAGCTCGGGGCTGTATCGTTACAGTGGATGTAGATAGGTTGGTGATGTGAACCTTGACAATTCCCTTCCTATCATAGTGATAAGGAACTAGAGATGGGGTGATATCCAAGTCATCTGGTATACAGGATCCAGGAGTAGGTTGAAGAAGAGCACAAACAGTGGGGTAGGCCAAATTCTTCTTGGTGAACCCATCTATGGTGACCTCAGAGTTAGAAGGTATGGTTACTGGCTTGTCTTCAGCACTTCTAACAACAGCTAGGCGATGGTTGTGCTTCTCTAACTCCTTATCCCGCAATGTCATACATCTAAAATTAATCACCCTATTACATTCAGACTAGGCCAACAGGGTACATAAACCAGATGGACCCTATGTTATCGAAAAGTAACAGTAGGTGACTGAACTCTACTTTCGATTTGTACATATATTATATTGAGTGTCAAATTGGTGGTGTAATATATAGAATTTGATGTAGAATTATTATAGGATGATGAGAGAATGGGGGCAATGTGAACACCTTGCGAAGTGTTGAACTGAAGCTGGTATGGTTCTTGGAGTCAGAATGTTTGGTAAATGTGTTGAAACGGTAGCACTATTGTTCCGTAAGTTGTTTTTAGTTAAGGACAAGAAGATTATCGTGAGTATTTGAAACGTTTGATGAGTTTGGTTACCGCAATGATTTTGTCATTGACATTCGGTATTGGCCGTAATATGTTGGCAGCTGACGATGGCATCGATGTATGTACGGATCACACGTATGCGAAATTCAATAAACCAACTTATACTGTTCGACGTTTCTCGAGTTTAATTCGACAACTACTAGTGAAACCAAACACTGGCACATATGGGACTTAGGGGTCCACAACACGCTTTCATACATGGGTCATTCCTGATATCAAGGTGTCACACTACATTTCGCATGTGTGTTTACGAATACCAGCATAATTAGACATCTACACAACGGAAATGAACTAAGGTTTGTATTTTGCGACATCAGCAAGGCTTTCGACAGAATTTGACACAAAAGGTTACTACATAAACTTAAAGCATATGGTATTTCGGGTTATGTTTTTAATTGGTTTGAAAATAGAAGATAGAAAACAGAGAGTGCTAACTGAAGACCATAATTTTGCTTTTACTTATAGGGTTGTTAATGCCGGTGTTCCTCAGGGATCCGTTCTCGGTCCAATTTTATTTCTTTTATACATAAATGTTATTACTGATCTTGTCCAAAATAATATTAAGCTCTTTGTTGGTGATACATCGTTATACGTCATTGTAGATGACAACCCATATGTATCAGCTGAATATCTAAATCAGGACCTTAAGATAATTTATAATTGGGCTAGTACATAGAATATTAAGTTTAACCCATCTAAATACTAATATAGGCTATGCCTTTTGTTTGATCCTTTTCTTTTTTAAATAAAATTTGTTGAAATTAACCCATCTAAAACCAAATCCCTCATCTCTTCTAGGATAAAAGAACATATCCATCCTCTAATTCAGTTCTCTAATACTGATTTTGATAATGTCCCTAACCACAAACACGTTGGAGTGACTTTCTCTAGAGATGTTACTTGGTCTTGGTCTTCCCATGTCCATTTAATATATGTAAAAACTAGTAAAGGAATAAACATGCTTAGGTACCTTAAATATAGGGTCATCTCTGGACCCCTCACCCTGGGGCTGGGTTCATCGCGAGACTGTCTAGTACACTATGACGATAGTACATAAGTTATCTCTCTTTCATTAGAGTGTTCAGATAGGTATACATTTGTGAATTCAGGGCTAGTCTTGACCTCTTACCCTCTGGTACTTAAGTTAGGATGTCTGGGATGTCATAGTATAGATTGTGTCGTGGTGTCATGTGCACCATATCAAATTGAACAGTCTCCAGGGAATGGGTGGTCTTGAGATATTTCCGTTGTTTCTACTATTTTTCTTCGTGATTGTTTTTCCAATCCTTCTAGAGGATTTATTAATATTATTAATATCTCTTTGTTATTTTTCGTTCCATGTCATACATTTAAACATTGTGGTTCAGCTGATTATGATATACATGTATTTGTTGCTTTTATTAAATACAACTAAAGTGTTGTTCCCATTGATGGCTACGATAAAGCAATATGTAAATTTAAGTGAACGGTATAAGCTGTTAGAAACTTTTTTGTCTGAAACTCAATGAGATGAAAGATTTAAATATAGAAAACTGGCCCCGTATAAATCTCGGACAAAAACTACATGTTTCTGAAAAGTATTTAACTATATTGCTTCATCATCTATTTATTATATTTTTTTCTTTTCTTTTATTATTAACCTCTAAGACATAACCAATAAATGTAACCATTGTTGATGCTGCATGACACAATACTTTCAACTTCTACTTGTGTACAACAACAGTGTTATATAAACGAAGGGCTGTAACGACTTGAAATAATTTGAGGATTGTAGCATTAGGATTTAAACCAAGAACTCTGGCTATACAGTACCTTAGACACAATTATATAAGCTGTATGATTATCAAAATTTTCAAATGAAATGCCTCACTTTATACATATTTTCTTTTTTGAATAGTTCAAAGTATTATGTTGAAACACACAGAGGATTGTCTCCCTACTACTATTTGTTAAACAGACTGAGCAAATGCTTATGCTACATTTATAATATTACTTGTATGAATATTTTCAAATTAATTGTTTCATCTATGTCCTGTATTTGTCATGTCAACCTTTAAGGAGAACACTTATATAGGCCTAGCCTACTGTTCAATCCGATTGTTTTCACAATAAAATATAATGAAATGAAATCACCACGTTACGTTTGGCTATTGTGATATTTAGTGTGGGAATGAGGTATAAAATAACTCAATCCAACTCACCGCCGTAGAGAATATATCATCACCTCTCAGTCGGCTCTCGACGTTTCCTTCGAACGCAGAAACATTGTGGAGCGCAATACCAGAGGTCCTTCTCAAAGATGGATATTATAGATGGTAAACACAAGAAAGGTTATGAACCATGTGATGTATTATTGAATTTACGTACCTAAACGCATTGTCGTGAATTTGTCTTTTTCTGATAAAGCACCGCTCTTCAACTGTCAATAAAATGACTTACCTGTACGCTATCTTCACCTCTGGAATATGTCAATGCAAAACTGAAGGGACGCAGATAGCAAATTGAGAATAAGATCAGGTGTTCCGGAAGAGTAAGCGTCTTCTGCTTTATCGACGACACCCGTCATGTAAATCCTGGTCACATCCAAGTAAGCATCAATCCTCAAAATGAGAACTGAGTCATCATTGTCAATCACAATAAGTAATACAGGATATTTCTCAATGAGACAAAGATGGCGACCATAAAACTTGCCCCTGGTTCTGATCAACCTGCATCTCTCGAAATCTTGTGTTCTTCGTTTGCTTGTCAGCAGTCGACATCGATCATGGAAATCGCGATATTTAGAGCAAGCCCTAGAATATCGAATCAACTGCGACATGTAAACACCATAGGTTGGAGAAGCAAGGAAATAACGGAAGGAACATCTTCTCTACATGGACAAAATCAGAGTTTGAGAAGCACGTGAAGCCTAAAGCTAATCGTGTCTACTCGAGATACAGGTTTCTAAGTAGGTCACAGAAGGAAACAGAAACATTTGAAAAGTTTCTTACCGACTTAAAACTACTGGCGAAGGATTGTGGTCACCTGGAGGAAGACAACATGATAAGAGACGCTCTTGTGTTTGGGACTAAAGACCACAAGGTACGTGAATATGCATTAATGAGGGTTCTGACCTGACCCTGGAGAAGGCTTCTTATTTTGCTAAGACAACTCAAATGTCAAGAGAGCAAGTTAAGTCTATTGAAGACAAAACTATCCATGTCATTCACCAAAAAAGAGTGCGAAACAATCCTCCAGAAGATCTCATAAGAATTTCAACAAAATCAAAAACCTCCAAAGAATAAGTTTGTGAAGAGAAATTATACATTTCAGGGTGGGAACTGTGGAAAAACTCATGGTTACAAACAATGCCCGACATTTGGCAAACAATGTGCGGCCTGTGAGAACATGAACTATTTTGCAACAAGTGTATGTCCCAAAATTAACAAAATCCTAGACTTTATCAAAAGAAAAGGGAAAACAAATCGAGACGTGTTCAGGCCGGTGACATTTCGGATGACAAATATGAAGAGTTATTTGTCGGAACAATTTATGTTGGTTCCATGGAAGTTAACGGTCTACAAGAGGACAAATGAACTGAAGATGTTCACATGCATAAACGTCTCGTTAACTTTCAACCCGACACAGGTGCAAGGTGTAGCGTTATTCCAAAAAGTGTTCTAAAACAACTTAACAAGAACATTACTCTACAACCCTCGCCGGTTACGCTCCGATCTTTCTCCAACTACTCTATTATGAGTTGGAGAAATTAACTTCTGCCTTGTTTCTATAAAGGCAGAGCCAAGGACATTCTAAACCGAGATGTCAACCCTGTGCTAGGTTCAAAAGACTGGAGACTTAGGTCTACTAAGTCTCCACTGTTTACTCAGTCCGGTAGGGAAATAATCGGTGCCTTGAGGGATTTCTCCAAAATACTCAGACGTGTTCCAGGGCCTAGGATGTTTACCGGGAATGTCCAATATCACCAGTGCCACCCCCCCCCCCCCAAGGCGTATTCCTTATGTCAAAGGCATCGTGAAAGTAGAACTTGACAAGATGGAGAAAATAGGTGCTCCAACAAAATGGGTCAAAACCATGGTTACATCCATATTAAGCATGAATCACTAGCGGGCTTTCTACATTATGGATGTTTCCGCTGAACGTTCATAGCACTATGAGTTCAAAAAGAAGACTTCCAATCCTGATACAGTTGTATTCGTATATAATATGAATGTTAAGCTTTAGAATATGCTGATTATGCCTACTGGTTGTGATTGGGAATCGGGAGAAGCGGGTTGCTGAGGACTATGAGTAGGTTATATGGTCGCCATCATTGGTTTCTAAATATGCTCATTAGTATACACGACTGTAGTGATTGAGAATGTTAACTCAGGACTCGCTTTGAGGACGTGTCATTTACTTGGATATGACCTTGATTTACACGGCGTGAATATTTTCTCTGTTTACATTTTGCCCGTGATATAATCGCTTTTGAGTCATCTTTATGATTTTATTGACACTTCGGTATTCTCTGTTTTATCAAGTGAATAACTATAACTATGCTAACCGTAACACATAATTACGAAAGACGATTTTGTACACTTCCACATTTATAAATGAAAAAAAAATGCAGATTCCGTAACATTTTTGACTTCTGAATGTCTGTCAAATACAAATACACATACCTTTATAATACTAGCACACGTCTTCCTCGGTCCATCTAAAGAACTATTCCAAATTTGTAATATCTAGCAGTGAAGGCAGTCCATTTTTATATTCCAATTGATGAAAAGTGAAAACAAAAAAAAAAACAAAAAACCGATAAATGGTTCACAACACTGTTTAATATATAAAAGGTGCTAAGTGTAAATATTAAAGTAATGGATTGTAATACTACAGTGATTTCCTTAAGGTTACGATAACTTGTTAACTCACTACCAATGGATACTAACCAAATACGATCACAGCAAACACAACGTTACATAATAAGGCGATCACCAGGAAAACAACGAAACAGACACAATCAAAAACATTACCCACATGTTTCCAAGACACTTCAGTGACAGGTATAACATGTTTGACATCATCCATTTCAGTGCTATCCTCGTCTGCCTTAGTAACCATAGAGACAGTGCCCTGAGGTTCTGCCTTAGTTTTCACAGAGACAGTGCCCTGGGATTCTGGAGACACATTCGACGTGTTCCTATCTGTGACATTGTTAACGTATCGCGTCATTTTAGCTATCCATCTCGGCACACGCTGCTCTTCTGATCGTAGGTAGAACCGGAGTCCTATTATCGTGCAGACCATGATCATAACACTCAGTGTGACATGAATTATCAGCAAGTAACAGAGTAAGGCCATTTGTGGAGTGGAGGTCTGGGGGAGAATATTGGACACGATGGACAGGAATACAGCGATGGACAGTAACACTGTAACCGAATAACCAACACGTTCGCCGGCATCTGGCGGCAGGAGAAACACCAACATGTTGATGAAACACATAAAAATTATCGGCAGTATAAAATTCACCAACAAAAACAAGGGTTTTCTTTTGAATGTGACTGTAATTCCCAAACCCAGAACAGGAGTCTGAAATGTCTGCTGTATTGTCCTAACGAGATTCCACGTGGGATTTTCTGCGTATTGTGTCGTGTCAAGAGTCGAACTGGTAGCATTCATTTGAATTTGATTCGCAGTGTATCCCCATGGCAACAGAATCAAATAACAGGATTGTTGGTCAAATGGGTAATATGTCACGTCAGCGTCACATATAGAAGACAGCTTTACAGAAATATTCCAGTTTACTAGCCCTGCATAAGTTACAGCAATGTGCATATCACCATCCCCAAGTAAGATAATACCATTATAACTGTTGCAAAGGACAAAAGGTGGTGTCCAAATGTCTTTCTGTTTAAAATGAGTACTGGTTAAGTTGTTGTAATTTGTCGGGATCCATTCCAATCGCTCGTCAAACCAAGATACCGACAATACTCCAGTTATGGTGAAAGCACTGCTCAGTTCTTCAAATGTTTGGATTTTCCTTAACGTGAAGCTGACATCCATATTTAGAGGTTGTACTGAATAGTGGTGTCCTGGGTGCACGCTGGGGTTATATCCACCAAGAAGGACGGCGTTCAGTACTGTCTTGTCTGTAGAATTATCACACATCACCCCAATACCGGCACAGTTTAACAGTGTAAGTATTAGTGACAGAGCGCCACCACAAGAAACACCAGGATGTAACATCGTGACAAGAACCTATCGCCTTATTAAAGTCGTCGCAGTCGGGTTTATATGGATTCTCTATATAAATCCTCTATCCAGTTTGATGTTCACAGCGTTTGTGTCGTCCGTCCCTCAACCCGATATCTTAGATCGTATACTCGCTGTTGACACAGAGCTACCTTGTGTACAATGTTTGGTTTCAATTGAAAGTTCTAATACATTTCTATTAAATGATCTAACGATCCTACTGCTCTTTGTATTTGTTCTGTATCTTACCTTTCATTATTTGAAAGGGAATCGTCTCAGAAAATATTGATGTGAGAACTGTAATTAGATTATATTGATTATGGACATGAACAAAATAACAGCCTAATGTGTACCTTATATTATACTCCCCCATGGGCTGTTCGACACTACATGACTATTGAGAATAAATTATCAATTACTTTTTTAAGTAAATGTGTTTTTTCATTGCACTCCACAATCGTAATTGAACATACAAGAAAGAATATATACCTATTGACGTAAGTGTATCTGTTGAATAAGTTCAAAAGAAAGAAACCCGTTAATCATTGTTAAGATTACTACGGGCTATTAATAGAATTTAAAGCCTAATAAAACTCAACAATTAAATTTCGTTTATCGTTACATTTTCTGATTATGATTGTTAAGACTCCATCAGTCTGCTTGTCACGGCCTGCTAGATGCAAACATTCGCTGATATTTTCTTTTTGTGTCTTTTAATACATACAGCAATTGCAAAAAAATATTAAAACCAGATTGTATCTTCTGTTATTTCATATAACATGTAGGTCTTACCATTACTATTAAACAAACCACGATTTTACGTTTTTTTATCTTTTATTACACACAAGTCTAACAAAGCAGTACAAATCTAGATTGTATCTGTTATTACACACAAGTCTAACAAAGCAGTACAAATCTAGATTGTACCTTTTATTACACACAAGTCTAACAAAGCAGTACAAATCTAGATTGTATCTATTATTACACAAAAGTCTAACAAAGCAGTACAAATCTAGATTGTATCTTTTATTACACACAAGTCTAACAAAGCAGTACAAATCTAGATTGTATCTGTTATTACACACAAGTCTAACAAAGCAGTACAAATCTAGATTGTATCTTTTATTACACACAAGTCTAACAAAGCAGTACAAATCTAGATTGTATCTTTTATTACACAAAAGTCTAACAAAGCAGTACAAATCTAGATTGTATCTTTTATTACACACAAGTCTAACAAAGCAGTACAAATCTAGATTGTATCTTTTATTACACACAAGTCTAACAAAGCAGTACAAATCTAGATTGCATCGTTTATTATATGTTTTTATATACAGTTGCTAAAGTGAATACCAGAGTAGATCAGTAAGCAGTGTTGAGTGGAGGTCCGGGGAAGATGGACAAGAATACAGTTACACTGTAACATAATAAGGATTATATCTCATTTTGACTGCGTATACGGTAGTATGCCCGCAGGTGGCAACGTTAGCGCTCCATAGTGAATATGTCCGTTGCCAACTGCGGGCATACTACCGTTTACGCAGTCAAAATGAGGTATATTCCTTATATTTACATAATTATTAATTTTCAAGTGTTGTACAAAGAACATACGTTCGAAGCGGGTTGCTACGATGGTAACTACGATGGCCGTTTGTGCTAAGATAATATAGTCTCACTGAATCTTCATCGATATATTAGTAATTAAAAAAAAATAAACGGTGAACCACACTATTTTCCTTCATTACATCATTTGTAAATTTGAAATCAAATAATATAACCAGCACTTTGATTGTATCTCTTTTTTATAATGGTTGCTAGGTACACAAATTGACACAGTGATCTGGTTGTGACGCGGTCCGACGTCGGACATCACAACTGCAGGGCACCGCCATGTTTTTGTTACCGTCAAAGAATTTCGAATGCGGATCATTGGAATCAAAAGTTTACCAGAAACCATTTATTGCATAATTAGACGAAATAGATTCCATATAATTATGTTCAATGTTTCAAAATCTTGAAGGACCAAACAATGACCGTCATAACCACGGATAATAATTTGTTAACCGCTTTGAGGTGGCCTTTAAGTTCGTGATAAAGCGGTATAAATGAACCTCGAATTATTATTATCACATTAACATGAACATGAATTTTCATATTAATGCCACGTCAGCGAATAGTTATTGTTACGAAGCATGAACGACGCCATATGTGAACAAATATTCATCCGCCGAGCCTTTTTTTCATTGCGTATACGCTAAATTATTCTCAGAGTTTAATAAGGTATAGAGGGGAGAGGTGTAAATATATAAGAATCTTCAGTTAAATCGATTTTGAGCTAGGATTTCAATTTCGTTGACGCTTCGGTATTCTTTTTTTATATTCTATATGTTTTAGGGTTAGAGTGTTCAAAGACACGATATTTATTTACACGATATATCTTTCACCAATATAGAAATTCTTGTCTCTCAATACATGATATTCCCATTTTAAAAAGAAATCTAGAATTCAATTGAAACAAAAGAAACATAATCTCTACTGCAGAATAAGAAATAATTATCATGATTTAAAAAAAAAAATTTTTTGGTAGGAAAGTATGATTCATATGTGTATTGGTCGTGTGACAAGACTATTTGCATACATTACCATGACTCGTTTCAAATTTGACGGGGACGTGTAAAACAAAAACAAAAACAAAAAACCAGCAGCTAGTACAAAATCCATAACATGTTCATGTAAATACCTATCGATTCTACAATGACACGATATCATATTGTATTTATGATGCTCACATTGTGTTTTTACATACTTAAGGAAACTATTGGCATTCCAACGAGAACAAACTGTGCCCATGTTAAGATGACATGTTTTTGTTTTCAAACGGGGATACTCTTATTGGGACGAGTAACATAAACCTTGCCAAATATATTGCTTTCATTAGATCAGCGATGTGTTATTTATCTATCAACATCAAGATTGTTTCTTGATCAGCTCCTTTCCTCGATATTTACATGAACTATAACTACTATAGACATCTTACTACTGCTACTAGTCTATACGATAAACGAGACGATTTCGATTTTCCTATCCTGATCTGAACATTTATTGATAGCAACTTCCATGCTTCGTCATCACATGTTGTTTACATCTGTTATGAAACGTGACGGCATATAGAACCTGACGTAGTCATACAAATCAAACAGATCCGTCACGACGTAACGTTTAATCGGGTACAAGGGGCTGTAATTATAATTAAGAAATTATCATTGTGATAATTAGTACATATCGTACATGCACACACCCAGACTTGGGTTACTATTAATACAAACATCCCGACCTGGAAAATAAACAATATTTTGCAACAAAGAGCAGAAATGAAACTAGTGAGACGAGCCGGGCGCGAACCCGAGACCTCTAAGTTATAGAGCCAGGACGTTACCACCTTGCCAATCGGTCCGAACCGGTTGACCTGGTTTGTAATTTCCTGGTATTGTTATGCAAGGTCATGTCTCCACGTAACACATGTCGCAGTTGATTCGTTATATACAAATGTAGGGTTTGCTTTAATCTTCTGCACAAAGAAGGACATAGAGTACACTGTTGATGTTGGTGTTGGTGTATTGTGATAGATGTCGGCTGCTGCCGAAAGAACTTATCGCACTGGGATTAGAGAGATGCATGATGATGAAGACTATAAGTAAGCTTTATGGTCGCCATCTTGATATCATTGAGAAGAATATTTTGTATCCTTGTATGATATGAAGATGTTGTTGAATTAACCCACAAGTACGCCTCCTTTTAGGGATTGATGCTGCAGTTCTAACGTTGAGGACGTTTAAACTTCGGAAATCTACTCGGATGTGACCTTGATTGACATGGCGAATGTCGTCGGTCGATGAAACAGACGCTTACTCTTCATGAACACCTGGTGTTATTCTCTTGTACTTATTAAAGGTTATCCGTTCATGTTTTCCTTTGTTCTTATTTTGCCCCGAGTCCTGATTCTGGTTTAGTTGACGCTTCGGTATTCTCTGTGTTTTTTCTTGATTATGATAACGAGAATGACTTACATTATGCTAACCATAACTCATAATGACGACAATTTGTACACTTCCACATTTATGAATGCATTGAAAATTCCGTAATTATCAGGTAGAAGATGTATTTGCCATTGATAATCTAGGTGTTAGAGGCATAGTCAGTTTGACAGCCTGTCTTGGGAGATAGGTGAGGTGGTTACAGACCGTTTTACAATTTATTCCACTCTTTAGACTTCTTGACTTCAGTAAAATATAAACATGGTAAGCACTAAGCATTTCAATTTAATCTTACACCACTAAGCTAGTACATGCTATCTATCTAAAGAGGAATGTTACAAATGTGTATCATCTATTAGAGGGGGCCGTCCATTCTGTACATCCCATATTCAATGAATGAAACGGTGAACGGGTCACAAACGATGTACACTATAATGAATGCGGTGAATGTTATCATGAACGTGATGTGACGTAAATACTACAGAGATGGTAAAAGAGTTTGTGATGTTAACTCGTTACCAATGAATACTAACCCAGAATTATTACAGCAAATACAACGTTACATAATAAGTCAATCACTAGGAAAAACACAAAACAGACACTGTCAAAGGCATTGCCTACGTGTTTCCAAGACACTTCAGTGACAGGTATAACATGTTTGACGTCATCCTTTTCATTCTTATCCTCATCTGTCTTAGTAACCACAGAGACAGTGTCCTGATATGCTGTCTTAGTTACCACAGAGACAGTGTCCTGAGATTCTGGAGACACATTCGACGTGTTCCTATCTGTGACATTGTTAACGTATCGCGTCATTTTGGCTATCCAACTCGGCACACGCTGCTCTTCTGATCGTAGATAGAACCGCATTCCTATTATCGTGCAGACCATGATCATAACACTCAGTGTGACATGAATTATCAGCAAGAAGCAGAGTAAGGCCATTTGTGGAGTGGAGGTCTGGGGGAGAATATTGGACACGATGGACAGGAATACAGCGATGGACAGTAACACTGTAACAGAATAACCAACACGTTCGCCGGAATCCGGCGGCAAGAGAAACACCAACGTGTTGATGAAACACATGAAAATTGTCGGCAGTATAAAATTCACTACAAAAAACAAGGGTTTTCTTTTGAATGTGATTGTCATTACTAAAGTCGAAAAGGAAGTTTGAAATGTCTGCTGGACCGTACTAACGAGTTTCCAGGTTGGATGTTCTACGTATCGTTTCGTGTCAAGATTCGAACTGATAGCATTCAGTTGAATTTGATTTGCAGAGTAACTCCATGGCATTAGAAGCACTTCACAGGATTGTTGATCAAATGGGTAATACGTCACGTCAGCGTTACATATAGTGGACAGCATTACAAGAATATTCCAGTTTACCAGCCCTGCATAAGTTACAGCAATGTGCATATCACCATCCCCAAGTAAGTCAATACTGTCATAGCTGTTGCCAAGGACTAAAGGCGGCGTCCAAATTTCTTTCTGTTTAAAATGAGTAATGGTTAAGTTATTGTAATTTGTCGGGATCCATTCCAATCGCTCGTCAAACCAAGATACCGACAATACTCCGGTAATGGTGAAAGCACTGCGTAGCTCCTCAAATGTTTGGATTTGCCTAAACTTGAAGCTGACATTCATTATAAGAGGTGCTGAATAGTGGTGTCCTGGGTGCACGCTGGGGTTATATCCACCAAGAAGGACGGCGTTCAGTACTGTCTTGTCTGTAGAATTAGCACACATCACCCCAATACAGGCACAGTTTAACAGTGTTAATATTAGTGATAGAGCGCCGCCACAAGAAACACCAAGGTGGAACATCGTGACAAGATCCTACCGCGTTAATAAAGTAATCACAGTCGAGTAAATATGGACTTTTCTGTATAAAGCCTCTGTCCAGTTTGATGTCTACGGCGTTTGTGTCGTCGGTCTCTTACCACCTGACCCATGAGGATGATTCAATGGATCGATATCGATCTCTTGATACCCGTTGCTATTGTTGATTGTGATATAATCTTAAAATGCCCTGTTATTGAGTTAAGGGCTTCGGCATGTTGAAAGTGTTTGTCCGTGATAGTTCAAATAAGTATTGTTTTCTTGATATTGTATATTGCTTTTAGAGATTTGAAAGGGGAATAATGAGGAAGGTACAAGTGTCATTTTAAGTAATTGGTTATGTATATGAGTGAAATAATAGAATGACGTGTTTCTTGTATTAAATTTTCTTGAAAACGTCGGGAATCATTGATTAAATAATGGGCTTTACTTCCGGTGCACTATGAACCCGTATGTGTGGTTAAGCCAGAGAAAACTCCATTAGGAGTAATGTAATTATGATTGTTCGACACTCATTAAGCACAATGAACATCACCAATGGCGACTGGAATAACATTTTATTTTGTTTACTGTCCAATTATATGATTATGGCTTGATAGACTAAATCCACCATTCCAACTTATTTGACGATAATTTATCAAATACAATTAATGTTTTCTGTCTTTAGCTCTATTAACTTACATATACTCTAGGAAAACAAATATTTTCTGATAAAACCAACCTCAGAATTTGCTTTTTACTTGGTTAACACTTACATTTTGTTAACGCTTCGGTATTCTCTAATTTTTTATTCGTAGTTTGAAAAAAAGAACTTGGCCTGCTTGATATCCAAGTTAATCCTACTTACGCATTGACCGGTTTTTTGAAAGAGGAATTACAATATATCAGTATTACAATCACTCGATATATCCATTACTGATAAAGATGCTGACCTACCACATCTATATTCGATATCTAAGCTGCACAAAGATCCTAATAAGCAACGTTTTATCGCTGGTTTGTCTTATTGCTCAACCAAGCCATTATCAAAACTTCTTACTATCATTCTTAGTACAGTTAAATAAGGGTTTTAATCTAATTGTGACAGTGTATACTCCAGGAGTGGCATTAATGGAATGTGGATTTTGTAAACCTCAAAAGATCTTCTGATCAGTCTTCATCACCCCTTTTTTCATTTTATTTCTTGTGAAGTAGCTTGCTGACCTAGTCGATCGAATTTACCATACTGAACTTGAGATTAAAAAACAGACTCTCCTACATAACCTAACCTCAATCTCTACTTAAACTATGACAAACACGGGCAGCTTACTACTAAGCTGTATGATAAACATGACGATTTTGATTTTCATAACGTGAACTTTCTCTTTCTTGAAAGTAACATCACTGCTTCTCCGTCCTATGGTGTTTACATGTCGCATTTTTTTCCCTTATTCTAGAGCTTGGTCTGAATTTCGAGATTTTCGTGATAGATGTCAACTGCTGAAGAAAAAAAATTACGGCACAGGGATGCGAGAGATGCAGGTTAATGAAAACTAAGTTTTATGGTCGCCATCTTGATCTCATTGAGAAATATTTTGTATCTTTCTTTTCGTATCTTTGTTTGAAATGAATATGGACGTTTTTGAGTGTGTCTATTAGTGGGACAATTTCTTTATCAATTATTGAAAGAATTTTCTATATTTGGTGACTTCTTTACTATTCTTTATTCTCCTACCAATACTCAGTTTTGCAATACAAAAGTTTGAATCAAGGTAGAATAGTATTGTTTTCTGAATCTCATAGGGAAATACTTATTCAATCTTGTGATACGATGGATCCGACTGACATAATAACCAGTGTCATGATAAAGCAAAAACGCGTATAGTTCTTTAACATTTGATCATCTCTTTTCTTTATTTTCATACCGTTTGTATACCGTGGGCTAAAACAGTCAGGTAATATCGTTTCCTCGAATATTCTTCTATTCGGAGATTTCGACCAATCAGAAGAGTCGTTTCTCGTGGCACTTGGTTAGATCATTTTACCTTCGTATATTTCTGTAGGCATGACGCCAATGTCAATCTGCGGTAGGACCTATTGTCACTTATGTTGTTCAACTTCAAACATAACCTTACACAACCCAAACTTTTCTTGACAGGCGATGTCGCCGCCATGACATCCTGACTGGATGTAGCCACGGATGAAAGAACTGATAATATTGGCTACTATTTTATACACGGTATACAAACAATACAGAAGTATACCGTGGGTTTCTAACGATGGTTCGAACTAGACTTTAGCGTTAATGGTTTTAACCAGATCGCCATGCGAATATGGAAATTCGAATTTCGGGTGAAGATCGTCCATGCAACATCAAATTCTAGTACAATCTAGCACAAAAGGTGACACAATAACATCCAAACAAAACACAAAGGCATCATGAATATGTTGTTTTTGATAAGAAAGTAGACACGAATTTTGAGTGAAGGTCACACGACGGCTTTACGACATCGTATTGTGAATACGATGCGCTTACGAAGGCGTCACGTGACCCTCCGATGTTAAACAACCTTCAGTCGACATTGAAAAATCATTTGCCAAAAGTGGAGATTAACAATGTATTCAAACAACGTTAGTTTGAAATGCCACACAAAGCAGGAAGAGGCCGGGGAAAATGATAGCCACTAGAAAGCGTAAGAAGACGGTGGATATTGAGGGGAGGGAATCGAGGAAACAATCAGTCCTTCTCCTAAGTTCCTAATTTAGAACTGTTATCCAAAGGGTAACTAATAAGTAGATGTGTCAGTGTGACACAAAACCAATGGGAATTGTATGTAGTATAATTTAACGAAGAGTACGTACTTCCTCTTGGTGCTATAATAGGTTATCAAAGAGAGTTATTGTTTCTGTGTAAATTCCCATACTCAGGTGTATGAAATATGATTCAAATTCTTGGAGATAACTGCTTTCTCCCTTCAAAACGTTTTTCCACAAAAGTTATTTTAAAGGCCCAATATACGTAACTTTCGACAAACCTTGAAGCGAAAATCAAGCCCAATAACTTTTAACATTTATAAATATGGAGGGTGCTTATTCTTCTGGAATACCTTGTCTTATTCTGTTGTACTTTTACGAGGGTATCCATGTAAATTTTTCCCTTGTTTATATTTTGCCTCTAATTTTTGAGTTCGGATTATTGGTTTTTTTTTTTAACGCTTTGGTATTCTCTGATTCTTTTTTCAGTAGATCATCGATGTGTTGTCTATCAATAAACAACAATATGTTTGCTGCCTTGATATCTACCTAAGTCTTGACCATCAGGGACAGCTTACTACTAATCGGCTATCACTGTATGGGAGCGACACCGGATATTGGTACTAAGCGAAGCGGTGGAAGATGTTCGACAGAGTGTACCAGGGGTATGATTTCGGGATATTATTACATTTTTAAGGATCATTCATGAAGCAGGTTTGATATGTTGATTCATAATGAATTCCGCCGTCAACACAACCAAAAATAATACCGATTTAGTGGCATTTCTTCCATATATCTGAAAAACTACCTGCCATCTAGTACTGGCAAATATTGGGACTGTCAACTTCAAACCTTGCTTAAACATTTATTTTCAACTAGATCGTATTTTGTCGTTCCTGTTTCAGTATTATCACATTTAAACTACATTGTACATTATTCCTGGTGTTATTTCGAATTGACGTCAAAATCACAAAGGGAAGTTTTTGAAAGTGTACGTTGGCTTGAAGAATGCTGAAAAAGGGTGTACGGCATATTGGTGCTGTCGTGTACGGCATATCGATTTGACTTGAAACAAAAATGTCCTGAAACTCATATGTTTTTACATCCTTATATAAATGTAAACGATTTTATGAATTCACTAGTGATTCATCATCGCGAGGATCTTTCAATTTGCCCTGTTTTCGGTTTACATTCGAATCAGGACCTACGTAAAGTTTCCAGTTGGTTGCTGTGAGAATATGATAAGAAAAAAGCATCCGAAGCGGGTTGCTAAGATGGTAACTACGATGGCCGTGGTTGCTAAGATAAAATAGTCCCATTGTAAATTTGGTATTAAATAATATTTGAAGCATGTCGAATTTATTTCTTTATTTATAACGGTCGTTATGTACATGCATTGACACAGTGATCTGGTTGTGACGCGGTCCAACGTCAGACGTTACAACTGCAGGGCGCCGCCATGTTTGCGTTACGGTCAAATAATTTCGAATGCGCATCATTTGGAATCAAAAGTTTGCTAGAAACTATTTATTGTTTAATCAAAAGAAATTGATTCAAAATGTGTTCCATGTTTCAAAATCTTGTAGGAACCAAACAATGGCCGACAGCGAATACTTATTTTTCTGAAGCGTGAACGACGCTATATTTGAGCAAATATCAATCCGCCGAGCCTTTTTTCACTGCGTATACGGTAATATATTCGCAGTCAGAGTTTACTAAGCACAAGAAGGGAGAGGTGTAAATATATTGGAATGTTTACCTTTTTGTTTTTTTACATACCATAGTTCACGCGATACATTATAAAATTAATCTATTATTATTCAAAAACATTTTTATAAAATAAACAATTTCAGTGATTCAAAATGTGTTTTAGTTTGTAATAAAGCAAGTATATCATGGGTATCTGTGCAATAGAACATCGGTCGATTACCAGTACATCGTGTCAAATATTCTGGACTAATGCACAGACACCTATGATAATTTGTATAATATTGTAGGACTACGCTGTGATATCCTTCGAATGAGGTTGACATGAAATAGAAATAAATTGGTAATAATTAGTCCTAGACGGTTTGCAAAAATGCCAACCGGATAACCGACTCTTGACTAACAACCGTAACCTGATAACCGGCTTTTGTGTTGATGTAGGATGGTAACATAGTATTTTTTATTGCTACATGTAGTAATATTGTTCATGCAAGTTTACCATGTCCTCCCAGAAAACTTAAAGGCCCAATATACGTAACTTCAGGAAATTTTTCGTGATTCTGAAAAATCCAGTTGATAACCATGCAAAAATAAGCCTAAAACGAAGTAAACATGAGCGGTAACTAACAAGAAACTCTTGACAAAAAAATCCAAAGAATTGAAAATAAGTCAGGTGGGGCCCACTTCAACAACAAACCGAAGGTAGAAGACAGTTAAAAATTAGAAGACGCGTGTTTACAAATACGTGTTTCAACTGCTGCTGTACCGGTAACCGCGTAAGAATTCATCTTGAATATTGCTGATATCAGTTAATCTTAACTGAATCTATGAATATAACAAGTTATTAGGCTTGATTTTCGCTTCAAGTTTTTCCGAAAGTTACGTATATTGGGCCTTTAATACAAAACTTACAAAAATATGTCAGCGATTGCGACAGCTGTACTTAATAAGCTATCTCTCACGTAGTTTTCTAATACGCATCATACTTGGACAGCTAGCGCAATCAAGACGTTAAAAAAGCACTGACGGCCACGCTTTCGATCGAGACGAACTTGCACATATTATGAAAATGGAATCGTTAACAATGTTGACATAATACATAATATGATCTTGACTACTACAGTGTAGGCCTATATAGAAACAAACCCAGCAAGTTCAAGAATACATATATATGTACGCTTATGGCCAATGAGATATTGTGTTGATACATATGTGACGTGCGCTCCATGCTATACATATAACTACCCAACACATAGAATAGGACGTCTTGGCTTTATCCATTGTACACGTACCCCATCTTCGCTAGCCGAGGGTTCATATCCGCAAGATGAGTGTGTGGATCGTAACCCTTGGCTGGCGAAGATGTGTACACTAACAAAAGTCCTTTATCAAAGTATTGAACAGTTAGCAAATGGTATTATACAGTCGATATGGATACAGTAAATAAAATGTCTAACAGACGACGTGGATATTCGTCTGCAATCCAAATTGTATTCATACCGAAAGTCTGCTACGAATTGGTCATAGCTCGATGCTTATATTTATATTCATAAAGATTTTTTAACTGCAGCTAATGATGCGTTTTTGCCGCGTATCATATTATTGACGTCATCAAGTTCCAATATCTAAACAGCAGAGTTTTAGAAGGAATCATATAGTCCCTCGTGTCGTCATAAAAAAGCAAGATACATACAACGAATGGAGCACAAATCAAGTATCATTTTTGACACATTTGTTTAAGTTCGTCATAATAGCAGTTCCATAATCTTTTGCCTCTGCTATTTATATGAAATTGATTATATCATGCATTGATATTAAACTGTTAGGCGTGACTCTACTCCTGTATTATACAATGGCCTAGCTCATCACTGTAAACTGTAGTTATACATAATGTAATTATATGTATTTATCACTTAACTGATCCATTCAGTCATGTCATACAGACATATCATAAAATACGTGTTTGGTATTCCATATGTGTAATAACACCATTGTGACGTCATAAACAAATTACGTCTTTATGACGTCATATGGTTGTCTCGGTAGTGAAACTCGTACCGTCAAAGTTAACCATTTCTTATAGAGAATGACTTGGAGAGTTTTGATGTACTTTGTCATAAATATATATATGTAAGTTATGCGTAAACTCGTTAAATAATTTAATATGGCATTCGGCTTAGTCTCGTTACGTATTAAGTTATTGAACTCGTTTAGTAAATTCCATAATACATCGACACTCGTGTAAGATCCTCTATATATGCCATGCATAGTAATGATACCACTTACATGTATTTGTATATTTCAGAACATGGATTCATCATCTTCGTCAGTTGACATTTCGGTCGTGTCAACTTAACATTTTAATGTATGATGTCTGTGTTCATTAATAAGATGCAAAACAATGTTTGTAAACGATTGAAATTTACTTTGGTACATGTAGTATCAACAGGAATACCGATCTGAAAATAATGAAGCTTCTTCACATCAAATAAACCTACAATATGTATGTTACGAAATCAAGTACATGTATACCAACCCGGTGGCATTGATACACGTTTCTAAAAGAACGATAAAAGAAACTATTCATTTCCACACAATTACCATATATATACACAATGCAGTTTATTTTAATTTACTGTTTACCTTAATATAATTCAAATATTGGGCTTATGACTTTGATGACTTGTGTATACGATGCCATGTTTAAGTTGTTAAATTAATGAATTAATGAACATTATTTAGACGCGTACATCTTTGAGATGGGAAACATCAAGCAGCCGTACACTTTCAAAAAACTTCTCTTTGCGATTTTGATACCAGGGATAGTGTACAATGTACATTGTAGTTTAAATGCGATAACACTGAAACAGTAACGACAAAATACGCAAGGATCTAGCTGAAAATATGGTTTATGGTTCTCTTGACGCTTTTGCATTCTCTTTCATGTTTGTTTGTTGTTGGGTTTTTTTGTGGGGGGGGGGGGGGGGGGGGGGGGTGGAGGGGGTATAAGAATAACTCGTTCTATGACAACGAAATACAATTTATATATCCATAAGCTTTTTCATCTATAAATAAAACAAATCAGAGATTCTGTAATTATTTATTTTCCATTTATAATCTAGGTGTTTGAGGCACAGTCAGTTTGACAGCCTGTCTTGGGAGATAGGTGAGGTGGTTACAGATATTTTTACGGTGGTCATAAGCACAGGTAAACGACGACACTGACGGAAAAGTACAATTCATTCGACATTTCTGACTTCTGAATGTCTGTCAAATACAAGTACACTGCACAGATTTTCAATCTAATCCCATACCTCTATATTGGCACACGTCTTCCTCTGTCCATCAGAAGAGGCCTTATCGGTATTATCCAGCAGTGACGAAAGTCCATTATGTACATTTCATATTCCATTTGATGAAAACAAAACGTGATAAATGGTTCACAACCGTTGTATAATAAGTTAAATGTGCTGAGGGTAATGTTATGGAATACTAAAGTGATGGTGTGATTTCCTAACGATTATGATACCTTGTTAACTCGTTTCAAATGGATACTAACCCAATACTACCACAGCAAACACAACGTTACATAATAAGGCGATCACCAGGAAAACAACAAAACAGACACAATCAAAAGCATTACCCACATGTTTCCAAGACACCTCAGTGACAGGTATCACTCGTGTGACGTCATCCATTTCAGTGCTATCATCGCCTGTCTTAGTTACCATAGAGACAGTGCCCTGAGATTCTGTCTTAGCTACAACAGAGACAGTGCCCTGAGATTCTGTCATAGTTACCACAGAGACAGTGCCCTGAGGTTCTGGAGACACATTCGACGTGTTCCTATCTGTGACATTGTTAACGTATCGCGTCATTTTAGCTATCCATCTCGGCACACGCTGCTCTTCTGATCGTAGATAAAATCGGAGTCCTATTATCGTGCAGACCATGATCATAACACTCAGTGTGACATGAACGATCAGCAAGTAGCAGAGTAAAGCCATTTGTGGAGTGGAGGTCTGGGGGAGAATATTGGACACGATGGACAGAAATACAGCGATGGACAGTAACACTGTAACAGAATAACCAACACGTTCGCCGGAATCCGGCGGCAGGAGAAACACCAACATGTTGATGAAACACATGAAAATGGTCGGCAGTATAAAATTCACCACAAAAAATAAGGGTTTCCTTTTGAATGTGACTGTAATTCCCAAACCCAGAACGGGAGTCTGAAATGTCTGCTGTATTGTGCTAACGAGATTCCAGGTTGGATTTTCTGCGTATTGCGTCGTGTCAAGAGTCGAACTGGTAGCATTCATTTGAATTTGATTCGCAGTGTATCCCCATGGCAACAGAATCAAATAACAGGATTGTTGATCAAATGGGTAATACGTCACGTCAGCGTCACATATAGACGACAGCTTTACAGGAATATTCCAGTTTACTAGCCCTGCATAAGTTATTGCAATGTGCATATCACCATCCCCAAGTAAGTCAATACTGTCATAGCTTGTAGCAAGGACTAAAGGCGGCGTCCAAATTTCTTTCTGTTTAAAATGAGTAATGGTTAAGTTATTGTAATTTGTCGGGATCCATTCCAATCGCTCGTCAAACCAAGATACCGACAATACTCCGGTAATAGTGAAAATACTGCTCAGTTCCTCAAATGTTTGGATTTTCCTTAACGTAAAGCTGACATTCATATTTAGAGATTGTACTGAATAGTCTTGTCCTGGGTGTACGCTGGGGTTATATCCACCAAGAAGGACGGCGTTCAGTACTGTCTTGTCTGTAGAATTATCACACATCACCCAAATATAGGCACAGTTTAACAGTGTTAATATCAGTGACAGACAGCCGCCACAAGAAACACCAGGATGTAGCATCGTGACAAGAACCTATCGCCTTATTAAAGTCGTCACAGTAGGGTTTATATGGACTTTTCTGTATAGAGCGTCTGTCCAGTTTGATGTTGACCGCGGATCTGTCTGGCGTCCCTGAACACCCGCTATCTTCGATTGAAGTATCGGTGTTGTCACAGAGATACCCGAGCCTATATTGACCTTTTCTGTATAGAGCCTCTGTCCAGTTTGATGTTGACCGCGGATCTGCTTTACGTCCATCAACAATCGGCTAACTTCGATGGAAGTATCGGTGTAGTCACAGAGATACCCGAGCCTCTATGGACCTTTTCTGTATAGAGCATCTGTCCAGTTCGATGCATACAGCGTATGTGGTGTCCGTCCCTCAACACTCGAACTATGAGGATGAAGCAATCGATATCTACCTCTTCATTCCTGATGTTAATAAATTTAAAATGTCTATATATTGATCTTTAGGCATTGTGCAAATTACAACATTTGACCGTTATAGTTCAAAATTAGTATTGTTTTTCTTGATATTATAGCTTTTAGATATTTGAGAAGGGAATCATATCAGAAGAAAGGCCTAGTGTCATTGGTAGTAATTGGTTATGTATATGAACCAAATAATGACATGTACATAGTATTGGACTTTGTTTTGAGAGCATTAAGAACCATTAATTAACTAATGGGTTTTATGTCCAGTGCTCTTTGAACATGGACGTGTTCTGAAGCCCGAGAAAACACCAATAGGAGTAATGTTGATCCTGCAATTATGATTGTTAGACCATTAATGGCGACTGGAAAAACATTTTATTTTATTTACTGTTCAAATATTTGATGATGATTTTATGAACTCCATCAATCATAATATGTTAGCTACTTGTTTGACGATAATTTATCAAATTAAATAAATATTTGTGTCTTAAGCTTTCTTAGTGTGTAGAAATTTTCTGATAAAACTTAATTCAGCCATATTTGTTTTTTACTTTGAAAATGAAAATGTTCATGTTAACGTCAGTGTGAACGAGACGATGCGTTTTCAAAAGCGACCTCTCCAAAACATGGCGGTTTTCAAATATAGCATCTGCTTCCATGCGGTAATTTTATTCCGCTTTTACAGTGATTTATGTATGTCGATTCCCACCTCTTGGCCTCTAGCATCACTGACGAGTCCTCGAAGGACGAAACAGCTGTTGCAATGCAATTAATATTTTCGGCATACTGTATCTATTACTAAATGTTAAAGATAGCTTGTGTGTGTAAGGTTCACCTTTAAAATACAACAAGTTCACAATCGATCCGAATCCGTGCATATTTTATTAGCTTGAATGTTCTTCTTGTATATACATGTACCTCTCCCTTTTCGATAATGATGGCGCATAATATAGACAAAACTTTATTTGTATATACGCATATTAAACTGTATGTGTGTGCATAAAGATTATACAGAAATAGAATAAAGAGTGACATTTAAACTTTTCTGGCAGTTTTGCCGGCAATCATTGTGAGGTCAAAAGATGAATCTTACATACACACAGGTTTGCACCTTTTAGATGATTAAGAATTAGATATAGTATACCAAAAAATGGATTACACAGCTTCAAACTACTAGGTATGTGATACCAGGGGCAAAAAGGTGGGAATCGTTAATTTTTTTTTCAAAACTACTGAAGAAGCAGATAGGCCAGATGCATGAAATCCCATGAATTTGTGATTTTTGAAAATAATGAGTACTGTATCATTTCAAATTGTACTACGGAAGTGTGTTTATATTATGAACCATGTCACTACTCAAATGAGATAACAGTGGCCATCAAGGCTCAAACAAACCTCGGGGATTAGCAAAGTCTACCACTTTGTATCTCGAAAGATGAACACACACGCATGTTCTGCGCCTTTTGAATTTTGTACAAGAAAAAATAGAGAATATCGAAGCGTCAACAATACTATAATCCGAACTCAAAATCAATTAAACTAGGGACAAAATACGACAAAAGGAAAAATCTACATAGAGACCCTTGTAAAAGTACAATATAATAAGACCAGGTGTTCCGGAAGAGTAAGCGTCTTCTGCTTCATCGACGACACCCGCCATGTAAATATTGGTAACATCCAAGTAAACATCAACTTCTCGAAATGGGAACCGATTCATTGTCAATCACAACAAGTAAGCATACTAATGAGCATACAAATGAGCAAACTAATGAGCATACTAAACTTTCATCGTTATATCACACAAAAATACGGAATAAAATGGCAACCATAACTTTTGCCCATAGTTCTGATCAACCTGCTTCTCTCGAATCCCTGTATTGTTAGTATGTTTGTCAGAAGTCTACACCCATCACGAAAATCATGATATTTAAGGTAAGCCCTAGAATAACGAATCAACTGCGACATGTAAACAACAAAGGTTGGAGAAGTTGGTATATTCGTCCTTGTGTGTGAAGTATGTTGGTATATTTGTCCTTGTATGTAAGGATGTTGGTATATTTGTCCTTGTGTGTTAAGGATATTGGTATATTTGTCCTTGTGTGTTAAGGGTGTTGGTATATTTGTCCTTGTATGTTGAGGATATTGGTATAGTTGTCCTTTGTAGTTGATGATGGTATAATTGTCCTTTGGGGTTGAGGATAGTATAATTGTCCTTTGGGGTTGAGGATATTGGTATAATTGTCCTTTGGGGTTGAGGATATTGGTATAATTGTCCTTGTATGTTGAGGATGTTGGTATACTTGTCTTTGTATGTAAGGATGTTGGTATATTTGTCCTTGTATGTTGAGGATATTGGTATAATTGTCCTTTGGGGTTGAGGATATTGGTATATTTGTCCTTGTATGTTGAGGATATTGGTATATTTGTCCTTGTATGTTGAGGATATTGGTATAATTGTCCTTGTATGTTGATGATGTTGGTATAAGTGTCCTTTGGGGTAGAGGATGTTGGTATATTTGTCCTTGTGAGTTGGTTGATGTTAGTATATTTTGTTTTTCTCTGAGATCTTAAATCAGAGAAAAAAAATCCAATGTCCATATTCATCTTTACGAATTGAAGCTGAAGCAAATTTTCTTGTTTTGTTTTGATGCTGTTCCTCATTTTCTCTTTGCGTTTTGTGATGCTTTATGAGAACGACTAGGCCAACCGTAACTCATGATAACGAAAGGCAATTTCGAAATTTATATACTTCAACATCTATAAATCTAAAAAAAAAATAGGGATTCCGTAATTATTATGTCGAATAGTTATTTTACATTGATAATCTAGGTGTTAGAGGCATAGTCAGTTTGACAGCCTGTCATGGGAGATAGGTGAGGTGGTTACAGATCTGTTTACGGAGGTCATTATCACAGGTAAACAACGTAACTGCATAATCGCTGACAGTATTTTACAACACAAAACCAATTCATATCTCTCTTATACCCGTACAAACCCTGTGAATCCACGTCAATATTGACGTATTCAAAACAATTTATATGACATATAAAAATAAAAAAAACATGTGAACTGTCGGTGCGACTATCGCTGAATGACCCGACAGTCACATACCGCACCACCAGCACGTGCGAAACCCGATTTCAACGCCCCCTATCAGAAGATATGACAATGAAGAGAAAACAATTTTCGGCTTATTCTGTTCCATCAAACTCCGAAAATTATATTTAATCCCATACCTCTATACTGGAACACGTCTTCCTCGGTCCATCTCAAGAGGCCTTTTTCAAATTAATATTATCCAGCAGTGAAGGCAGTCCATTATGTACATTCTATATCACATTTGATGAATAAATTGATAACGGTTTCACAAATCTTGTACAATAAGTTAAATGTGCTACATGTAACCATAAAAGTAATGGGATGTAATACTACAGTGATTGTAAACTGTCTGTGAGCTTATGGTAACTTATTAACTCACTACCAATGGATACTAACCCAATACGATCACAGCAAACACAACGTTACATAATAAGGCTGTCATCAGGAAAACAACGAAACAGACACAATCAAAAGCATTACCCACACGTTTCCAAGACACTTCAGTGACAGGTATCACTCGTGTGACGTCATCAATTTCAGTGCTATCCTCGTCGGCCTTAGCTACCACAGAGACAGTGCCCTGAGTTTCTGGAGACACATTCGACGTGTTCCTATCTGTGACATTGTTAACGTATCGCGTCATTTTAGCTATCCATCTCGGCACACGCTGCTCTTCTGATCGTAGGTGGAACCGCAGTCCTATTATCGTGCAGATCATGATCAGAACGCTCAGTGTGACATGAACTATCAGCAAGTAGCAGAGTAAGGCCATTTGTGGAGTGGAAGTCTGGGGGAGAATATTGGACACGATGGACAGAAATACAGCGATGGACAGTAACACTGTAACAGAATAACCAACACGTTCGCCGGAATCCGGCGGCAGGAGAAACACCAACATGTTGATAAAACACATGAAAATGGTCGGCAGTATAAACATCATCACAAAATACAAGGGTTTCCTTTTGAATGTGACTCGCATTCCAAAACCGAGAAATGGAGCTTGAAATGACTGCTGTAATGTACTAACGAGATTCCACGTGGGATTTTCTGCATATTGTGTCGTGTCGAGGGTCGAACTGGTAGCATTCATTTGAATTTGATTCGCAGTGTATCCCCATGGCAACACACTCAATATACAGGATTGTTGGTCAAATGGGTAAAACGTCACGTCAGCATCACATATAGAAGACAGCTTTACAGGAATATTCCAGTTTACTTGCCCTGCATAAGTTATAGCAATGTGCATATCACCATCCCCAAGTAAGTCAATACTGTCATAGCTTGTAGCAAGGACTAAAGGCGGCGTCCAAATTTCTTTCTGTTTAAAATGAGTAATGGTTAAGTTATTGTAGTTTGTCGGGATCCACTCCAATCGCTCGTCAAACCAAGATACCGACAATACTCCGGTTATGCTGAAAGCACTGCTCAGTTCTTCAAATGTTTGGATTTTCCTTAACGTGAAGCGGACATTCATATTAAGAGGTTGTACTGAATAGTGGTGTCCTGGGTGTACGCTGGGGTTATATCCACCAAGAAGGACGGCGTTCAGTACTGTCTTGTCTGTAGAATTAGCACACATCACCCCAATACAGGCACAGTTTAACAGTGTTAATATTAGTGACAGAGCGCCGCCACAAGAAACACCTGGATGGAACATCGTGACAAGATTTACCGCCTTATTAAAGTAGTCGGGTTTATATGGACTTCTCTATAGAGCCTCTGTCTTCTTTGATGCTCACGGCGTATGTGTCGTCCGTCCCGTACCCGATGCCAATGATTTTAAATATTAATCTGACGGCTTTGTGCAAATTACAGGAGTTTTCCCGTTATTAATGAAATTAGTATTAATTCCTTGATTTTGTATATTGCTTTTTGAGATTTGAATAGGGAAGTTTGTCATCGAGTAAAAATTAATTTAAAGTAATTGGAATGTATATGAAAATAATGGAATGACGTGTACCTAGTATTGGACATTGTTGAGAATCATTGATTAATTAAAAGGCCAGTGCATTCTGAAAATGGACGTGTGCTTTAGTCTGAAAAAACCTATTGGTAATGTTTATCTTGTAATTATGATTGTTAGACACTCATTAAACAGGATGAACGTTGCCAATGGCGACCAGAATAGTACTGAAGTTCTGTTTTACTGTTCAATAATATAATTTTGATATAAACTCCATCAATAAAACCATCTTACCAACTTGTTAAGCGATAATTGGTCAAATAATATTTATCTTTTTGTCCTTAGCTTTTTCAGTGTGTCCATGCACTCTACGATAAAACAAATCTGATAAAACTGAATCCAGCCTAGTGTGTTCTTTAATTGCACTTCTTGTAAATAAACTTTATTTATATATAGTCACAGTAGAAGTGAAAGTGTGCGGGAAAATACCAAAAAAAAGGTAAAATAAACGCATGTTAGAATATGTTACAAACGCTGTCGTGACTATGATTAGTTGTGATACAATATCGTTATCTCTTTATAGTAAACGGTTATACCATCTATCTCGCTGTCAAAATCAAACATCTGTCATAATAAACCACTTGTTTAGTAGTATTATAGATTGTTGGTGACAAATATCTCAGTTTGAAATTGGACTTCATAATGAACACCCGCAGAAATGTTAGAAACGTTTAAAAGTGCGTCGTGTGTATTCATGTCGTCCCTGTGTGTGTTAGTTATGTGGATGATATATTTGTCCCTGTATGTTAAGTATGATGATATATTTGTCCCTGTATGTTAAGTATGATGATATATTTGTCCCTGTATGTTAAGGATGATGATATATTTGTGTCAGTATGTTAAGTATGATGATATATTTTTCCCTGTATGTTAAGTATGATGGTATATTTGTCCCTGTATGTTGAGGATGATGGTATATTTGTCCCTGTATGTTAAGTATGATGATATATTTGTCCCTGTATGTTAAGGATGATGATATATTTGTGTCAGTATGTTAAGTATGATGATATATTTTTCCCTGTATGTTAAGTATGATGGTATATTTGTCCCTGTATGTTGAGGATGATGGTATATTTGTCCCTGTATGTTAAGTATGATGATATATTTGTCCCTGTGTGTTAAGTATGATGGTATATTTCTCCCTGTATGTTGAGGATGATGATATATTTGTCCCTTTATGTTAAGTATGATGGTATATTTGTCCCTGTATGTTAGGTATGATGATATATTTGTCCCTGTGTGTTAAGTATGATGATATATTTGTCCCTGTATGTTAAGAATGATGGTATATTTGTCCCTGTATGTTGAGGATGATGGTATATTTGTCCCTGTATGTTAAGTATGATGATATATTTGTCCCTGTGTGTTAAGTATGATGGTATATTTCTCCCTGTATGTTGAGGATGATGATATATTTGTCCCTGTATGTTAAGTATGATGGTATATTTGTCCCTGTATGTTAGGTATGATGATATATTTGTCCCTGTGTGTTAAGTATGATGATATATTTGTCCCTGTATGTTGAGGATGATGATATATTTGTCCCTGTATGTTAAGTATGATGATATATTTGTCCCTGTATGTGAAGTATGATGATATATTTGTCCCTGTATGTTAAGGATGATGATATATTTGTCCCTGTATGTTGAGGATGATGATATTTTTGTCCCTGTATGTTAAGTATGATGATATATTTGTCCCTGTATGTTAAGTATGATGATATATTTGTCCCTGTATGTTAAGTATGATGGTATATTTGTCCCTGTATGTTGAGGATGATGATATATTTGTCCCTGTATGTTAAGTATGATGATATATTTGTCCCTGTATGTTAAGTATGATGATATATTTGTCCCTGTATGTTAAGTATGATGGTATATTTGTCCCTGTATGTTGAGAATGATGATATATTTGTCCCTGCATGTTAAGTATGATGATATATTTGTCCCTGCATGTTGAGTATGATGATATATTTGTCCCTGTATGTTGCGGATGATGATATATTTGTCCCTGTATGTTGAGTATGATGGTATATTTGTCCCTGTATGTTAAGGATGATGATATATTTGTCCCTGTATGTTAAGGATGATGATATATTTGTCCCTTTATGTTAAGTATGATGGTATATTTTATGTTAGGTATGATGATATATTTGTCCCTATATGTTAAGCATGATGGTATATTTTATGTTAGGTATGATGATATATTTGTCCCTGCATGTTGAGTATGATGATATATTTGTCCCTGTATGTTGAGGATGATGGTATATTTGTCCCTGTATGTTAAGTATGATGATATATTTGTCCCTGTATGTTAAGTATGATGATATATTTGTCCCTGTATGTTGAGGATGATGATATATTTGTCCCTGTATGTTAAGTATGATGGTATATTTTATGTTAGGTATGATGATATATTTGTCCCTGTATGTTGAGGATGATGATATATTTGTCCCTGTATATTGAGGATGATGATATTTTTGTCCCTGTATGTTAAGTATGATGATATATTTGTCCCTGTATGTTAAGTATGATGATATATTTGTCCCTGTATGTTAAGTATGATGATATATTTGTCCCTGTGTGTTAAGGATGATGATATATTTGTGCCTGTATGTTAAGTATGATGATATATTTGTGCCTGTATGTTAAGTATGATGATATATTTGTCCCTGTATGTTAAGTATGATGATATATTTGTCCCTGTATGTTAAGTATGATGATATATTTGTCCCTGTATGTTAAGTATGATGATATATTAGTCCCTGTATGTTAAGTATGATGGTATATTTGTCCCTGTATGTTAAGTATGATGATATTTTTGTCCCTGTATGTTAAGTATGATGATATATTTGTCCCTGTATGTTAAGTATGATGGTATATTTGTCCCTGTATGTTAAGTATGATGATATCTTTGTCCCTGTATGTGAAGTATGATGATATATTTGTCCCTGTATGTGAAGTATGATGATATATTTGTCCCTGTATGTTAAGTATGATGATATCTTTGTCCCTGTATGTGAAGTATGATGATATATTTGTCCCTGTATGTGAAGTATGATGATATATTTGTCCCTGTATGTTAAGTATGATGATATATTTGTCCCTGTATGTTAAGTATGATGATATATTTTTCCCTGTATGTTAAGTATGATGATATATTTGTGGCTGTTTGTTAAGTATGATGATATATTTGTCCCTGTATGTGAAGTATGATGATATATTTGTGCCTGTATGTTAAGTATGATGATATATTTGTCCCTGTATGTTAAGTATGATGATATATTTGTCCCTGTATGTTAAGTATGATGATATATTTGTCCCTGTATGTTAAGTATGATGATATATTTGTCCCTGTATGTTAAGTATGATGATATATTTGTGCCTGTATGTTAAGTATGATGATATATTTGTCCCTGTATGTTAAGTATGATGATATATTTGTCCCTGTATGTTAAGTATGATGATATATTTGTGCCTGTATGTTAAGTATGATGATATATTTGTGCCTGTATGTTAAGTATGATGATATATTTGTCCCTGTATGTTAAGTATGATGATATATTTGTGCCTGTATGTTAAGTATGATGATATATTTGTCCCTGTATGTTAAGTATGATGGTATATTTGTCCCTGTATGTTAAGTATGATGATATATTTGTGCCTGTATGTTAAGGATGATGATATATTTGTCCCTGTATGTTAAGGATGATGGTATATTTGTCCCTGTATGTTAAGTATGATGGTATATTTGTCCCTGTATGTTAAGTATGATTATATATTTGTGCCTGTATGTTAAGGATGATGGTATATTTGTCCCTGTATGTTAAGTATGATGGTATAATTATCCTTGTGTGTTGAGGATGATGGTATATTTTTTCTTTTGTGTTGAGGATGATGGTATATTTATTCTTGTTGGGGATATAGAGGTTTCATAACGAGTGTTTGATGAATATGGAATTTGTTTCACTTTCGTTAATTATTTTTTAAAAGTTACAAATGACACGAGCTTTAGCGAGTGTCTTTTGTAACTTTCAAAATTTAACTAACGAGAGTGAAATAAATTCCAAATCCAATAACCACGAGTCGTGTGACCTTGTTTCTACCTCAATATCAAATATTGTCAGTATAAATAAGAGAATACCGAAGCGTTAACAAGCTAACCAAAGTAAAGCTTTACACGGAGACACTTGTAAAAGTACAAGAGAATAAGACCAGGTGTTCTGGATGATTTAGCGTCTTCTGCTTCATCGACAACACCCGCCATGTAAATCTTTGTCACATCCAAGTAAACATGAAGTTCTCAAAATTAGAACCGAGTATCATTGTCAATCGCAACAAGTAAGCACTCTAATAAGCATACTCAAAAACGTCCATATTCATATCACTGAAAGATACAGAATATTTCTCAATGAGACAAAGATGGCGACCATAAAACTTGCCCATAGTTCTCATCAATCTGCATCTCTCGAATCTTTGTGTTGTTAGTTTGTTTGTCAGCAGTCGACATAGATCACGAAAAACACGATATTTAGACCAAGCCCTAGTATATCGAATCAACTGCGACATGAAATCACCATAGGTTGGAGAAGCAGGGATGTTAAATCAGTGTTGATTTTTGGAATGAACCGCAGACTATTTGGCGAAAACGCATTATCTCGCATATATTCCCGCCAAGTTGTGACGACTTTGTTAACAATCGATGTCCGAAAGGTCATATACCACTAGTGGGATATAACATATATTTATCCAACAGTCAGCATGTTTAAACAATGGTCTGAGAGTGGAATAACACAAGGTATTGTGGTAGAAAATGGTATATTTGTCATTCAGGGTTGCAGATTTTGGTATAGTTTACCTTGTAAGTTGAGGATGTTAATATATTTTGTTATTCTCTTTTAACTAACATCTGAGAAAAAAAAGCAAAAATTGAATGCCCATAATGATCTTAATAATGCATTGACGCTGAAGCAGATTTTCCCGTTTTGTTATGATGCTGTTCTATATTTTCTCTCTGCGTTTTGACGCTGTGGTGTATCTTATATATTTTGCTTCTAATAACAATAAACAAGAGATCCTAGAGGGATATTGGCGCCCACAATTGATGATTTTTCATTTATTCTTAAAAAGATGGATCTTTTCCTTTCTTATTTTACCTTTCATTTATGTATTTTGTCATAGTGTTATTAACTTTTAACTTTCTTGTGAAGATAAGTAATAGTTGAAAGAATATGTCTTATCAGAAGTTGTGTTTTTCTGATAAGTTCCAAAATCCAAAACTATAAGAGAGATCCATCTTGTAAATCCAAGACGGCCGTCTGTCAGCCATTTTGTTTTTCCCATCAGTCCCAAAATCAATAGAGCAAAATAAAGGACAAAGGGGAACCTGCACATTAAATTTGGGAAAGATCCATACAATACTTCACAAGATATACAAATAACGAATAACGACGGACGGACCACGGACGCAGGGCGATTTGAATAGCCCACTATCGGGCTGAAAGCATAACACATTTAAACTAAGACGAACAAATTGCTAGCACAGGGATTCGATGGATGCAGATTGACTTGCCCAATAGTTTAATAGATTTTGAGTTTGGGTAATGGTTTTTGTTTTTCAGCGGTTTACGTGTAAATCTTCCCTTTGTTCGTAATTTGTCCTATAGTTTAATAGATATGAGTTTAGATTATTGTTTAATTGACGCTTTAGTTTTCTCCTTAACGTGAGCCTGACATCCATATCAAAAGGTTGTATACTCCTATAACATAAGAGGCCGCTGGTCGGCCTTTTTATTATCGGATATGATTTTGCCGACTGCGACACGGCGCCTGTCAAAAAGTATCTCACCGTGTTTAACCCCAACATTGTAGGAGTAAAGGTTGTACTGAATAGTGTCATCCTGGGGCACGCTGGGGTTATATCCACCAAGAAGGACGTCGTTCAGTACTGCCATGTCTGCAGATGATTTGTGCTTTAATTTCCATTTACGGGGAAAAGCGTGTTTCTATTTTTACAGAAATTACTCCACCGCTTTAAAACAAACAAGATTATTTTGCGATGAAATCGGACGTTTAAATAATCTTGTTTGTCAAGGATAAAACATAAATGATACTACAACAACCTGATCCATTACCCGGCTTTCACTGGGTAGTCTGGGTACTGTGTCCTGACCTAAAACTGGTCTATTTTCGTTTTATCACCTAATTATAGTTTGAGCTGTGAAATATGTCATAATATTATTTAGAACTCTGACCAGAGAAGTTAGTGACGGCAATCGCGATGCTTTAGGACACCAATAGTTCAAAATGGACTATTTTAAAATCAAGTTCACAGGAAGAGAGTTAATGGCCGTAGCTATTATGTAGGAATCAGTCAATAGGCAGAGCCATTACGCCGAGGTTTTACTTTAGAATAACACGACACCTTTTGTTGTGTTGGCGGTCCGTCCGTATACAGTGTTTATTTACGCAGTCATTAGTCATCATCTTTAAACAGGTGCGTGTTTGACACATCATAGCAGTTATAAATCTCTTACATAGAGACTGAGTGACACTTAGTTACTCGGGACCGCTAACGCAATGGTGTGGCATACACTTCTTCTTGGTTTCGTGATTATGTTGTGTGAAATAGCAAGTGCGGCAAATTATCGAGATTTGCAAAGACTTGAAAGAGATCTGAGGCAAAATTATAGCAAAACAATCCGTCCAGCATATGACCACGATAATGTCACGATAATTTATATAGATTTCAGTTTGTTAACAATCCGGGAATTTGAGGAAAAAACCAACAAGCTTGCTGTTAATGGCATCTTCAAGATACGATGGAGGGATGATCAGCTGAGATGGGACCCTAAAGAATATAACGGTGCGAGTTCTTTTCTTTTTCCACAAGACACCGTATGGAAGCCTGAGCTTTTACTGGTGAATTCCTACGATACGATCAAGCCACTTTCATTTGATCGCATGAACATCCGCGCTAAGCATGACGGGGAGATGTATTGGGACCCTGGAGACTTGCTCTATTCCACTTGTTCTGCCGATGTAACCTACTACCCATTTGATCAGCAAACCTGTTACCTCATGCTCTCGCCTTGGAATTACGCAGCCACAGAGGTTGATATCGTTAATACCAAGGATATCGATATCGCAGCGTATTACCCGAACGGACTGTGGCGTTTATTATCAACAACTACAATGGTGCAACGCAATATTCAAGAGTTTCATAACAAGACTGTTTACACTATATTAATCGCGTTTGAGCGTCGTTACATGTTTCATTTGTTCAGCATCATAATACCGATCAATTTGATAGGACTTTTGTGTAATCTGGTATTTCTGCTACCAGCCGAGTCAGGAGAGCGAGTTGGGTTTTCTATAACTGTACTACTATCCATGACGGTATTTCTGACCATAGTCTCAGACAGCCTACCACAAACGAGCCAACCAGACCTGCCGATTATCTCCTATATGTTGTTTGCAGAACTTGTAATATGTTTGCTGGTGACAATAAGTACTATTATTGGACTACGTTTTCACCACAAACCACTACACCAAGATGTACCGGTATGGGTAAAACGAATGACCTGCTCGCTGTTGTGGTTCAAACGTGATTGTAGTAACACCGACAACAAATCACAGTCCGCCCGGTCTGATGATGGTCGTGGTGACAGCCCAGATTTTGTGTACTTCGGCCAATCGTCTTCTACTGACCTTGCTTTGGTTACATCTACGTCACAAGGACGTGTAGGACAATGTAGCAATGGTGACAAAGATAGAAGAGCACGTGACTTAAATTACCAGGTAACTAATAAGGAAGACGGGGAAACGGTGTCCGTAATAGATGACGACAAAGCGATTGTAACATGGAAAGACATTGCTGTTTTCTCAGATTATTTCTTTTTTGTGATTTTTCTTCTGATGAGCATTTTAGCAATTGTCGTCACGGTAGTAGACTTCAGAAATAAATTATACAAAAATATTGACTAACTTACCTCTGTAAGTAGCTTATTAAATGTGGGAAATTAAAGAATGAATTTCACAGCCTCGTGGGAAAACATCTGACAGGTTTTCAATCCGTGTTCAGAATCGTGATAACACAGGAAAAAAGGAAATTGCGTGTTTTTATTGTAAATCATTGACCACGGTAACTTGGGTTCAATGAGTTTGATGAAAACCTGCCTTCACAGCAGTTACATTATGTTATTTGTCATATGTTGTTCATCTGACAGGTTTTTAATCCGTGTTCAGAATCGTGATAACACAGGGAAAAGGAAAATGCATGTTTTTATTGTGTGTACGTACATTATTGACTCCGGTAAATTGGGTTCAATCAGTTTGATGAAAACCTGCCTTCACTGCAGTTTTGTTCTTTGTCGTATGTTGCTCAATGAATTTAATTACATGTATATCAATTTGGTCACATTTCTACAAACTTGTACATAGTTATTGACCACGCTAAAGGATTATGTTTTTCCAAAGCGATGAGCCGTAAATTGTCTTGTCAGTTGCAGGTAAAGCGACGTTGGAATATGTGCATTTTCAGGGGTTACGCTCACCGACGCTGTCTAGGGTTCTGGTATATGTCACAGCAAAACTGAATGATCAGAAGACTAGTTCGGTCCGTTGATGTACATCAAAGCATCACTGAAGAGTCCCAGGAGGACGAAACAGCTGTATGATGCAGTAACAATTCATGTTTTCGGCATACTGTATCTATTACTAAATTTAAAAGGTGCAGCATATGTGTGTGTGACGTCATCCTCATCAAAAGAACCTCGAGATGATCAGTAATGGTAAAATCGACAGGCTTTCAATTCGGTACTCGCTCCTTTGTAAGCTTCAAGGGGCATGTATCAGTCTAGCGATTGGTCGTTTCTTAACCAGAGGGCAATCAAATTGCTTTTTTTGTCTTCAGTTTTGCTGGCATATTCCAGGGGCGAAGACAGTGTACATGTAAATAACTCTATCGTCGGTTGAAGAGGGATGGTTTAACAGAAAAAAATATAGAATTTAATTTTAGAACAATCCGTTTGAGTACAGTGTACTTAAATTCAGAAACAAACCACATGGTTCATAACTTTCCTTGTGTGAACCATCTATAATAGTCCATCTTTGAGTAGGTTCCGGTGAAACGTGGAGACCAAATGACTTCAAGTTAAGGTAAAGACCTCTGATCTGGCGCTCCACGCTCTCTCCACGTTCGAAACAAACGTGGATATCCAATGGAGAGTGAATGATATATTCTCCACGATGGAGAGTGGGGTTGACTTATTTTACACCTCCTCACGCTAAATATATCCACCGGCCAACGTGGTAATCGTATAACCTCATGCGAAACGTAGTGTAGGTGACACCAGGATATCCAGGATGACACATGCGCCCCGTTTGCCGAGCTTTAGTTTTGCATACTGCAGAAAATCGGAGCTCAAATTGTTATTTTTCGACTCATTCGCTCTCTTGATGATTTCCTGAACTCGAGCGTTTTCATGTGCTTTCCGAACAACTAAATGTTTAGTTTATGGCTTGTGTAGTGGGTTCGCAGAAAGAGAATGTGCGACAAAGGGATTTGTTTTTCATTTTTGTTAAAATGGTAAGAATCTTAATAAAATGTGCGTGAAATATCTTAATGTTTAGTTACCTTCTTCCGCGCACCAGTATCAAAGATATTATTATTCAATATATGACAATTTTATTGAACGTACATTTTGTCAGCTTTTAACCCAGTGCTTGTTTTAATGTGCTAGGCGAATGTATTAAACTCACAAAACACGTTTCTCCAAGGACTTTGTTTTAAGGGCCATCTAAATTATTTTTAAGTAGAAAAAAAAAACCCAGAAAACATCAAAGTCTGATACAAATATAGTCATATAATATACCGAAATGTTCCTGATCACATGAACATTCTTGATATATTCAAAAAGCTTTATAAGACAAGAGATTCTTGAATTAAGCAAATTATTGGCAAGAAGCATCTTTGGGTACTTTTAAGTTACACAATCTACATGTATGAAACTAGAAAGTACTCTCAAGTGTCTATTGCACACGATAGGGACATTTGTTTGAATGGATATGGCTCTTTCAAAGCGTTCATATTGATTCGGTTTTGACCTTGAAATGCAAATAGCGGTTGTGAATGACATCACACAAATTTAAACCTAATTTACCTATTTAGATGATCCTTAATGTCCCTTCTGTAGGTAAACCTTCGGGTTGATGATATCAAAATATACATAACCATAGCTCAACAGACTATCATTATCACTGCATAACTGTAGTCAAACACGTGACAAATTTCTAAGACGTCGACAACAATACATGTGGGCGGAGCTATGCAAATCCTACAGTTTGAAACACAATTGTGTGACGTCACCAACAATAAACGTGGGCGGAGCTTGCAAATTTCATACGGTTACATTTATTGAACCATTCCCACGTTTATTAGTTTTGGAATGAAATCTGTGTCGGAAGATTTGAATATAATGAACGAAATAGTTACGAACATTTCACAGAAAGATACTGTAAATATAAGGATAAACTTTCTATTTTGTTTAGATTATCGGGGGATAACTACAATGGAAAACGGGTAAACTAGCCAGTTATTGATTTTACCCGTTTTCCATCGATAACCTAAACAAAATAGAAAGTTAATCCTTAAATAAAAGCAAAATGAACAGTATTTATTCAATTATTTTTCTGCATTCAGAAATTAAAGGGGTTTTATGCACCTGACCCTTCTGCTTCTACATTAGTTAAGAAAATTTTGATTCCCACCTTTTGGTCCTTACCATCACTGATGAGACCTAGGATAAAATAGCTGTATGATGCCGTTTAATTCATTTGTTCCCGCATAATGTGTCTTTTACTAAATTTAAAAGGTGCAGCATGTGTGTGTGTTACATCATTCACGAGATATCTTGCACACAAGCTTTTCATTCCCAGAGCGGTCAACAGCGACCATTGACCTTTAATATTGACCAATTCAATGACCACCAAAATGAAATTAGGTGTAGACTTCACTGTACATGTGTGATGCTATGGAGTGAATATGAAATCTGACCAGGGCTTTATGAGATATGTTGTACACAAGCTTTTTATTCCCCCAAGTGGTCAATGGTGACCTTTAACGTTGACTGATGACCACCAAAATTCTAATCAGGTGTAAAACTTCAACATGTGATGCTATGGAGTGAATATGAAATCTGACCAGGGCTTCATGAGATATCTTGTACACAAGCTTTTTATTCCCCAAGTGGCCAATGGTGACCTTTAATTTGACCTTTAACTTTGACTAAAGACCACCAATATCTAATCAGGTGTAGAACTTCAACATGTGATGCTATTGTGTGAATATGAAACAAATTTGACCAGGAGTTCATGAGATATCTTGTACACAAAGTCCAGATGCACACACGGAGGACGCACAAAGTAATAACTATATACTTGTCGCATAGACGTGTCACTTTTCCTGTGATCTAGCTATGGTATAACCAATTAATTTTTCAGTTTTACTAATACCATATGGTATTAGTGAGGCTCCTCCCTTTGACCGAGTACAATAGAATTCGGAACTTTCATTGGTCAGTCAATGTAAGTGAAACATGGCCAATGGACACCGTGGGAAATAATTAAAAGTACACCTAGACCTACAAAACGTTCTGCAACATTGATGCAAACAATTCAATACATTTCGCCATTACAGACCACAGATCGTCTGTCAGCATGTGCCAAAACAGGCCTGAGACTAAGTCCGACATGTTGTAATGTTTTTTTTGATAATGACAAAAATTTCACATGAAATTGTCACGTGACACTATATGTTACAAGTCAGTTACATCATAGGAACCTCGCAATATGTCAGTTATCGTACATGAGGGGCGGAGCTAACTTCTCTCGCGCTCCGCGCTCGAGAAGTAGCACCGCCCCTCTTGTACAATAACTGACATATTACTCGGTTCCTGTGATGTAACCAATACATATATGTACCCCACTTACCTAAGTGTGGGGGTGCGGGTATAATAATTATGATGCTTACTCAAATTCTATGAATAATAATAATACAAACCAATTAATCTTGTTATTTGACCAAAATTTTATTTTGAAATATTTGCACTTTGATGCCAATATGTCTAGATTTAAAGTATCCATGATGGTATTAATAGAAATTTGAAACAGGTTGGCCAAGCACTTCAGTTAATCATAATAAAATCAACAGTAGATATCTGAAATTTGATGGGATTTTTTTTGGAATCAATAAATAATGAATGGCAGTAAAATGTTATTTTTTTTCAATGTAATTCAACAAATCTTTCACCCATCAATATCCAGATGATGTACTGCAGCAGGAGAATCTACACAAACCAGCTCCTGCTCTGGCTCAAGTCTGTGTCTGTTCTCTCTTACCGCTGGAACTTTTGTATTGAATTAAATATAAATATGTGTCACAGGGTTAAAACCCCGTGGCCACGCTAGCAGAGTTCCCTTATAATAAGTCCTTGCACACTTGACTTATGAAGAGGTTTCCTCTCTTTCACTTGTAACAACAAGGATTGGTGGCTGTCAAAGTTCTATGACGGTGACCACTGACCAGATTTTGCCTGACCAGAGATCGAGCGGGATCTGCTGGAGTGACTACGTGGCAGCGCTCTGGTTATTGATAAGATCGAGTTGTGATAAGCTTGCTTGTACTCCCTTAAGGTTCTCCCTCCACTGTATCAAGTGCTGTTTCAACATCTGCCACTGCTGCCGACCAAACGTCCGATGAGTTGTCGAGCTGATCAGAACTTTCTTTTGCATCTGGTCAATTTTAGCTCTTACGGCCTTCGTTCTCAGAACTATAAAACAACAGAACAAAGTTGTCAGGAATATAAAGTTTTGTAAGGGTGAACACAAGACAGCTGGTGCACCTAAATCAGGGTCCAGTTGTTCAAAAGATGATTAGCTTAATCAGTGGTTAGTCCAAATTTTAATTATCCTGTAACTTTAAAATGAAACCATAGATTTAATTACAACTTTGCAGATATCAAAAACCTCATATTGTCAATTTACAAACATAATTTGTACGTTGACAGAATTATTTAAGTTTGAAAAATGTCGTTAAATAGTGATTAAGCTTATCATCTTTTGAACAATCCATTAGTTCGAGGCTGTCAGGTGTTCTGATTAGACTAGTGAAGCATGCATGTTAGCCTGGTGAATTACTTACCTCCTTGTCATCAGACCCCAGTTTCATGAGCATTCCTTAAATTAAGAAAATTCCTTAGGGCTGTTCCAGAACTAACCATATGGGAGGGGCGCGACACACTTTTTCAGAGACTCCATGGAATATTGAATATTAATGAAGGCGCCTCCCGCCCCCCCTCCCCCACACGATTAATTATGAAATAGCCCCTAAGAATCTCCAAAGGAAATCATTACAGAAAACTAGAAATGTCTGACACAATGCCCCCCCCCCCCCCCCCCCCAAGAAATTAGTTTGTCAAGCTTATTATGTATGCAAAGTTTGATGACAATTTACAATACAATCGGATCAGTAGTTATTTAAATAAGCTGGTTACATTACCATGGGACGGGACGGGACGGGACGGGACGGGACGGACATGGGTAACAGTATATGCCCCCTAAACCACCCACATACCCCCCATTTTATGGTGGGGGCATATTATAGGGTAAAATCTTAAGTTTAAGAACTTTCCTTAACTTCTTTAATGCTTCCATATGGAGATCTTAAAGTTGAGAAATTTCACAGAACTGGCACCAGTAGGACAAACAGATACACCTCTACACTTACATGCAAAGAGGAGTCCAAACATATATACAACGGGTGGGGTAAAACTGTTGACACGGATATGGGAGGAAAGGCAATACAACTTTTCCAAAGGTTTCTCACATCTATTTATCATTTGGTGAATCAAATGATTTCATCAAACTGTAGTTACTTACATTTTCACCCATATGTGCTTGTAAGTTTTTCTACTTCATATTCACCTGAACAGGAATGTGTCTAACCTATAATTCATCGGATAAATACAGACCCTGTTAATTCCCTACTCTGTCCTACTTAAGTATTTTCCCTGGTAAGCAAATACAGTCAAACCAGGTAATCTCGAAAAAATGTGCAATTTTGGAAAAATTTCACTTGCATCATGAATTCTCTCCACTGTCCTATATAAACAAGTGTTATTTAGTTTTTCCCCATTGCCCTATGAAGATAATTGTTATTTGATAACCATCAATGAACTCCCCTGCTGTCCTATATAAACAAGTGTTATTTAGTTTCTCTCCACTACAATATGAAGATAATTGTTATTTGATAACCATCAATGAACTCCCCTGCAGTCCTATATCAACATTTGTTATTTAGTTACCATCAATGACGAAGGGTTCAATCTCCTCCTGAGTAATCAACATCTCCTCCTGTAGAACACTGTATTCGATCTCCGTCCTGTTCTCCGCCATTTGCATGAAGGTGAGTAGACGCATCTTCCTCATGTTCTGTTCATGAGAGAGGCCTACAACAATCACATGAAATCCTAACGATAACATTTAGTTCTAAATTGATTCTTAAACAGGAATAATATTTAAAGAATAGTGTCTGAGAGTCAAAATAGGATCCACTGGTAGACAGTGCCGGACACCTTGGATTCTCTCACATCTATCTAGCACCAGTCTTACAGTGTTATCACGTCCTACAGAATACACAACTCTGTACGACATCACCTGATGCTGATAATTGTTCATAAGTTCAAGCCAAAAATATATTTCATTTGCTACACTGAAATATTATCTCAATGCAAATTTCATAATGTGTTTACACTTAAATATTTGAAGTTTAACTTACCCTATCAGTTCAAAGTTGTATTATATCAAGCAATTTCTAGAAGAAGATATGTACAGGTGACGATGACTTAACAAAACCCTGCATTAAAGCAGGTTACTATCAAACTTCAGGAAGTCAACTTCTTTTTTGAATACTTTAAAATCAGTCTCACTTCAGAGAACTATGATGGTTCTTCATAAAATTGTACTTTCATCCAATTTTCTATTGACAAGATAAAAGATATTCAGTTAATACCAATTCCTTTAAAAATATTTGAAAAAATAAAGAATAGTGTCTGAGAGTCAAAATAGGATCCACTGGTAGACAGTGCCGGACACCTTGGATTCTCTCACATCTATCTAGCACCAGTCTTACAGTGTTATCACGTCCTACAGAATACACAACTCTGTACAACATCACCTGATGCTGATGATTTTTCACCACTTCATATGATACCTAAACTTTATTTCATTAGCTGCACTGAAATTTTATCTCTGTTATTTTCACAATTCAACAATTTGTTTAAGCTAAAATATCTCAAGAAAATATTCCTTATAATATGATCAATTATGTAAAATAAAAAGCATGTTCTAGAAAAAAAAACATGTTCTAGAAAACTATATGTAGAGGTGGGGTCGAATTAAAAATAAATCCATCAGTCCTCATCTAGAATATTGTAACAGAAAAAAACTAACATGGATTCCAGAAAAAGTCATATCTTGGGGGAAAAAAACTCATTTTCATTTGAAATGATTAAAAACATTTAATGAATTCCTATAATCTTAAAATAGAACAATAATTAAAAGTTACACAAAATGTCTGAGAGTCAAAATAGGATCCACTGGTAGACAGTGCCGGACACCTTGGATTCTCTCACATCTATCTAGCACCAGTCTTACAGTGTTATCACATCCTACAGAATACACTGTAACTCTGCAACACATCACCTGATGCTCATGATTTTTCATGAGTTCACACCAAATTATATTTCATTAGCTGCTCTAAATATCATCTTAATGCAAACACTTAAATAATTGAAGTCAACCCTAACCCTATAAGTTCAAAATTGTATTTTATTAACCACTAGGCTGCTGCATCGCTTTGTCCTGCAATGGCCCTAAGTGCTGAATTAATTGTTATATCTAATGCAATTTGGTGTTGTTTTCAAATTATCATAACTTGAAAATATTTATATCACGTGAATAAAAGGTATATGAAAATACTTTGTTGTCATCTCTAGTTTATGTTATTTGTTCCAATGTTGTATCAGTTGTTAAGTGTGCAGGTGAAAATACACGCAAGAAAAAGTGATTTTTTAAAAATATATTTGATTCAAATGTAGAATTTTCTCATTAAAATCACAAAAGTAAACATTTCTTATTGCACATCAAAACAGGGAAACATTCTCTCCATGTATTTTGTTTTTGCAAACCGATTATTCTCAAGTGATTCTCTGGTAAAATATGATCAGATAACTTCAAAGCTTGCTGACACATTTTGTTGCTACTTGTTTTTTTTCGGTCTTTCATTCATCTTAAAGCAAATTTCAGCATATTAATTTATCTGATTCAGGATATGATCAAGGTTTTATCAAAGATAAATATTTGAACAAATATCCTTTCTGAAAATTGAACTTGAAATGTCGGTAAATTCATTGTTTATTTGGCACTGATGATAAGGCCTACCTTCGTCACATGTGAGAGGGGTCACCCAATATTTTTGATTTCGTTAATATAAAAAGAACTCATTCAAAAGTTGCTGACTTTATCCCATCTTATCAATTCATTATTAATAGCTTTGAACTATACAAACTCTTTATTACTATCGGAATCGACTTTAGAGAAGGAGAGTTTCGTCTCACTTCGACTTCGCAACCATATTGTAAGCAGTGAGGGCCATTTTTAACGGCACTGCATTTGCTGCGTGTAGCAGCCTAAGGGTTAAGCAATTTCTAGAAAAAGATACTCAACAAAACCCTGCATTAAAGCAGGTTACTATCAAACTTCAGAAAGTCATCGTCTCTTTTGAATACTTAAAAATCAGTCTCACTTCAGACAACTATGATGGTTCTTCATAAAATTGTACATTCATCCAATTTTCTGTTGAAAAGATAAAAGATATTCAGTAAATTCCTATTCTTTTTAAAAATATTCGAAAAAATAAAGAATAGTGTCTGAGAGTCAAAATAGGATCCACTGGTAGACAGTGCCGGACACCTTGGATTCTCTCACATCTATCTAGCACCAGTCTTAGTACGTTACAGAATACACAACTCAGTAACACATAACAACTATCATAGTGCTATATCCGCATCCTACACAACTCTGTCATTATTAGAAGTCTTCTTCAATCTTAATTATGTGTATGCAGCATTATGTCAAGGTTTACTGGTCGAGTATACCGAAATCTGGTTTTCTTTTTTCAAAAATCAAAATATCAGAGTGATTAGAACCATTACACATCCAAGAACATTGTATAAACTTCAAGAAATGTAATTTGGGGGGGGGGGGGGGGGGGCCAAACAAATCTCGTGTTTCTGCTTTCATCTTCAGAAATTGAGGTTGGTAGGCTATTTTGTTATTTCAGAAAATATTTCATTATGCTTATACAGAACAGGTATTCATACTTGAACAGTGTATATCACCCAAAGCCTATAAAAACCTTCAGGTAAGCACAGAATAACTACGGCAGGTAAAAGTAGGGAAAAAGATATTTTTATTTGAATTATGTTATTGTAATTCATGTATGCCTCTGATAAAATTCAGGGTCGGAAACAGAAAGATTACAACAAGCCTTGGAATGAAACATATCTATCTTTCATAAAGATTTCATGAAATCAGTGTTGTTCTTGTAGAACTGTAAATGATTTCACAAAGTCAGTATTATTCTTGTAGAACTGTTGGTAACATATAATACTTGCATAGAGATTTGAAAAAGTCAGTGTTATTCTTGTAGAACTGTTTATGATTTCACAAAGTCAGTATTATTTTTGTAGAACTGTTGGTAACATATCATACTTGTATAGAGATTTCAAATGTCGGTGTTATTCTTGAAGAACTGTTAGAGATTTAACGAAGTCAGTATTATTCTTGTAGAACTGCTGGTAATATACTATCTTACTTACATACAGATTTCACAAAGTCTGAGTTATTCTTGTAGAACTGTTGGTAATACATCTAACTTACATAGAGATTTCACAAAGTCTGTGTTATTCTTGTAGAACTGCTGGTACTGTGCAATCTTCCCAGAAACGAAAATTGTCAAAAGCTGAAAAAAAAGAAAAGCAACATATATCAAATTTGATTTAAATACAAAATAGTAATAAATAATCAAGACTTTCACGAGTGGATTTGTTATTTGTGTGGTCAACAGTGGCAAGATTTTAACTACTGGTAGATAGATACACTTTTTATTCAGAAATAGAGGCTCTATGGGTTTAAAGTGATCCCTTTCATACCTATGTTAGGTTAGTAAGTTAGTTCGTTATGAGTTTTACGCCGATGCAGACACCGATTAACATCAGTTTTACGACCGGCGTACCTATGTTAGGATAAAGTTCTATTTATTTATAGCAAGCGAGCTTGGTCTTTAACATTCAGACTTAAAGATCAATTTAAAGCAGGAACTTGTTCAGTAAGGCAGCACTGTGTGAAGTTTGAGTTTGATAGGCCCCAGGGAACATGTGCTGTTGTTGCAAATAAACATTTTCTGACACAACGCTGACAATAAGATTCCTTTTTATTTGTTATTTTTCAGGGGACACAAAATTTTGCATACTGTAAAGTAGGCACATTATATGTAGTAGAGTTTGATTTTCTATCCATGTTTTGAAATCAATATTTTGGTTCCCCTGTAGAACATATTTCTAACATTATAAATATTTTTTCAAGAAACAGCCTACAGGCATTTAGGGTCTTTCTGTAAACAAGAGCCACCTCCTTTTTAGGAAGTATAAGTTATTTTCATTGCTACATCATTATATATCATATGAAACCAATGTAGACTGACAAACTGGCCAATATGGGAGAACATTCTATAACCCTATTTATCCATCATATAGCTTGAACCATACTTTTCACAAGCCAACAGGCATATAATACTAGTCTGAACTTTACTTTAAAAAAAAAATTCTGCAACAAAGTTCTAGTGTCAGGCAACATGATATGGAACAATAAGAAAAGCACCTTGATAAAATTCCACAGAATGCTCAGGTGGTTACGCATTTACCCAGTTCTTGGTGCAAACATATTGAAAATGCATATGTGCATAAGCAGCACAACCCCTGTTTATAGAGAAAGAGACTGACTTACATCATGTATGAGCTCCCCCTCAAGGAACTTGACTGGTTTAAGTGTGAGGAGATGGTCCATCAGAAAGGTGTTGGGATCTCCTAAATGTGTTACTATACACCTTCAAAACAAACATATTTATACATTAATGTTAATATATGCAGCACCTTAATACACAAGGAAACCAATTTGTTAATTTTTTATACATAATATTGAAATAATTTCATCTTTTATCACTAGTGAAGTAAAAAGTCTCATAAAATCTGATGCTATAATGTGATGCTTATCTTTTATGTTTCAGTCTCTCCACCTGGAAGAATCATGGATGCTCTAAACATTGACATCAGGACCTATACCACCATTAACAGGCACAACTTAATGCTTGGTATTGAAACAACAAAGCCTTTACTTAAACAAGCCTATAAGTTTTGAAATGCAATACATATTTCCTACCAGCACAAGACCACTTAAGAGACACCCATAAGTTGTACTAAGACATTCTCAGCTGCCCTGCAGCCTGACAGACAACTCTCTGTTTAAACACTGTTGTGATGGTGACCTTAACCTTGACCTTAATGGTATAAGTTACAGTCTAATTGTGAGACAGAAACAGTACACAGATACCAATAAATATCTTAAACCAATAAAGAATGTCTGAGAGTCAAAATAGGATCCACTGGTAGACAGTGCCGGACACCTTGGATTCTCTCACATCTATCTAGCACCAGTCTTACAGTGTTATCACATCCTACAGAATACACAACTCTGTACGACATCACCTGATGCTGAGGATTGCCCATGAGTTCACACCAAATTATATTTCATTAGCTGCTCTTAATATCATCTAAATGCAGATTTCACAATTTGTTAACACTTAAATGTTTGAAGTCAACCCTAACCCTATAATTTCAAAGTTGTATTATATTAAGCAATTTCTAGAAAAAGATATGTACAGGTGACGATGACTTAACTAAACCCTGCATTAAAGCATTTTACTACCAAACTTCAGGAGGTCATAATCTTTTTAGAATACTTTAAAATCAGTCTCACTTCAGAGAAATATGATGGTTCTTCATAAAATGTTACTTTCCGACAATTTTCTGTTGAAAAGATAAAAGATATTCAGTAAATTCCTATTCTTTAAAAAATATTAGAAAAAGTAAAGAAAAGTGTCTGAGAGTCAAAATAGGATCCACTGGTAGACAGTGCCGGACACCTTGGATTCTCTCACATCTATCTAGCACCAGTCTTACAGTGTTATCATGTCCTACAGAATACACAACTCTGTACGACATCACCTGATGCTGATGATTGTGTAATAAGTTCAAACCAAAAATATTCTTCATTAGCTCTACTGATGTTTTATCTCAATGCAATTTTCACATTTTAACAATTTGTTTACACTAACATATCGAAAAAATTCCCTATATCAGTATATGTTCAAAGATGTAAAATATTAAGCATATATGGAAAAAGATATGTCGAGGCGGGCTGGCTTTATCAAAAATCTACAAACAGTTTCAATATCTAAACATAACTGAGGTTTCCTCTACTTCAGGAAGTCTGCAAGTCGTCATGTCGATGGAAGATTGCAACAGAGAACTAACATGGATCCAGAAGAATGGCGTAGCTCTGGTACTTTGGGTACAAAACAGTTACATCCTTTGCATTTTGAATTTTAAAGCTAAAGGATTCAAACGTTTTAAAGATAATGAAAAGTTAACAAAATGTCTGAGAGTCAAAATAGGATCCACTGGTAGACAGTGCCGGACACCTTGGATTCTCTCACATCTATCTAGCACCAGTCTTACAGTGTTATTACGTCCTACAGAATACAAAACTCTGTTCGACATCACCTGATGCTGTAGCAAGAGAGTCAAAACAAAAGTAAATTCTCTATCTACCAAATTATACTGTGTACTTGGTTGGAAGCGGATTGTTCCTGTTATACTGATGTAGCAGAATTCTGTTTTCACTTACTCTGTTGTGACTATAGATGGTTTCCTCTCAAACAAAACAAAAGCACTACTGAATTATCCGATTCTGTACACAGTAGCACATAACTGAATTTAAAATGTTATGCGTAATGATGAACAGACACTCAGAAAACCTGCTCCAGAAAGCAATATACAGAAACTGTAATAAACCTAATCCCAATGCGGGGATAATTCTGGTTCTTAAAGCTTTTGGGAGAATTTGATGGATCTGATGAGTTTAGCAAAACTTCCATTAGATTTTTCTATTGAAAGCAATACAATTTTTAATTTTTAATGAATTTTTCAGGAAAAATATGGGTAAAACTCCCCAAATCTCGACCTAAAGTGATCCTGCCAATACAGTGGAATGCTTTCAATGCGAAATGAAATTCTTGCTAAAATTTGTATGTTTTAAAGTATACGATTGTTAAAGAACAGATAACAGAAATTCAAAGTCTCATGTTCATACTGCCGTAGAAATAACATTGTAAACAGAAGTGTATATAGATACCTGTGGGCGTCGTCCCTAGCTTGGGAGGCGTTGTCCTCGGTGTACGACCCCAGTAAATCTATCATCACTTTGGTAGCATTTTCACTGCAAATACATATTAGATATGGTTATATAAATCTATTTACATAAATATATGTTAACAAAAAACAAAATTTATTATATTTAACCTCTGAAAAGCCTAACATGGACTAAAATTAATTGTAAGGAGGAGGTGGGAGGCACCTGTGTTAATATATCAAGGGTGGTAGGGTTAAAACCAAATCTACCTTCCATTCCTTATTATCAATTTTATTATTTGATGGATGGTAGCTGTAGGGTCTCTGTAAAAGTGTGTCTCGCCCCTCCCATATAGTTAATTCTGGAACATGTAAACCCCTAGCCTCTGGTGACAATTTTATTTGATGTAAACAGGAATTCTAACATCCATGGTGAGAGATTGAGAGTCAGTTGATGAAAATGATATTGAAGTGTCACTGGTTTATTTAGTGTCAAACATGGACAGAGCCAGACACCTTGGTTACCAGTTTTTTATATTGCACCACTGATTTTTCTCAAAAGCCAAACGTAATGCAGAAGAGAAATTTTCATGATGCTCCATTATACACATGCTTGACTAAACCTAATCTGTCAAAGCAAAATTACTGTTTTCACTAGCAACAGCATAACTTCAAGGAGCACAGATTGCCATTACAAAAATCTTTATTTCAGTGTCAGAAAACATAATTTATTACATTCAACTTTTGAAAATATTCACTAGCCCAACACAGAATTGACTATCCCTTTTCATCAACTAAGGGCTATTCCATTATCAGGGTTTGCGTTGAAGCCGTCCCTATATCTTTTTCAAGCATAGAAACTGAAAAGGACCCCACAAATTTTCAGAATTCCAATTTAAACTATGCAGAAGGACCCCATTAATTTAGGAAAGGACCAGTACCCCATTTATAAAATACCCAGCGCAAACCTGAATAATTGTGGTGGGGTTAAAACCATATCTCCCTACCGTTCCTAATACTAAATCAGTTTTAATATTTGATGGATGGTAGGGTCTGTGCAAAAGTGCCTCCTGTCCCTCCCACATGGTTTATTCTGGAACAGCTCTGAGAGAACACGGCTGTACACCCCTTCTTTCCGAAGCCAATTTAAGCTGATGTAAATAGGATTTATTCTAACATCCTCTGTTGCCAACAATATCAAAGCAGATAAAGAGAAATCCAAAACTCTGAGACAGTCAGTTGATAAAAATGATACTGAGGTGTCACTGGATTATTTAGTGTCAAACAAGAGTAGAGCTGACACCTTGGTCACCAGGTTTTAATATAGCACCACTGATTTTTCTCAAAAGCCAAACGTAATGCAGAAGAGAAATTTTCATGATGCTTCATCATACACATGCTTGACCAAAACTAATCTGTCCTACTTTCACTTTCTACTTCATTTACCTTAATTTAGAGTCTATAAGAGCATCGTGTAGATTTCTTAACAGATTCTGTAATTTCTTCGGGCTAATGTCCCACATAGAAGTCCATTTCTTCACCTGAAATTATCACATATATTTATACATGCAACAACTCAAAACATTCATCAAACTTGCTTCAACGTTACTTCACTTTATACAACTATATTGTTTCATATCATCAATTTATATCTTCTTTCAGTCAACAAATATGTTATTATAATCTGAAAATGTACAATATTGTTTTCTTGTTCTATAACCTTAGATACTCATTTTAATTTTACGCTTACCATTTTTTATGTACATTTTTCTGAGGCCTCAATCATTCTAGACTCAACTATCCAATTATTGACAGCTGATTCTGTCTTGCATTCATGTAGCCAGCTATTATCTAACTGATGCCAGACAGTATGTCTACTTCAGGTGTTATCACGACTGCATGGGTAAGTAATTAATCTTGTGGAATATAAACAGAAATAGTCCTCTACAATGGTATTATCGTAAGTTAACATTAATTTAATTTGTTCAGAAGCAAAATATTCTACTGAAATGATTTCAGTGAGTTGAAAGGTGTGTTTACTTTGTCCAAGTCTGTGTCCACCATTTGTACGAGGTCTGACTGATGAGCTAGCTTGACCATGGCTACATAAACGTCGGCTCGGAGTGCTGACTTTTCATCAATACCGTAAAACAGATTAGACAACCTACAATGAGGAACATTTTCAAAATGTTATTTATATAAAACATAAAAAGTCTATAAGAATGACAAGGAAATTAAATGTTTTCAGATTATACATATAACTTATAATAATAATGAAGTTGAGAAATGGAGATAAATGCCAAGTCTTGACAAGTCTACTTTCTCAGTACTGGACTACTGATATAGAATACAGGAGCTAAACAGAATATCCAACAAATAAATCTGGACCAAGTTATTTTTGCTGAGGGTGTGGGGCACAAAGGAAACATTTCAGTATGGATGATAGTTTCAATTATCTGCTAAACAGGGTCCATGTTGTCCATTACTAGATTTGCCGTTGACAAAAAAAAGTTTGCAGTGTTTTTGCTACCTTGATTTTACAGCAACCTGTGCCTTATTTAATTGGGAAAATTTAGTAGGATTTTCAGATAAATTGGGAAAATAACACAAATTTTGACTGGGGCAAACAGCCTTATATCGGCTGTAAAACTGGGCAAACGAAATTACTGGTTTGAGAAAATACTGTAAACTTCCATTGACGTAATAATTTGTCAAAAGACACACATCTTTAGTGCCTACTAATGCTAGCTGTATCTATCCCTAGCTTAACTATGTATTCAACATGTTAGCAATACACCCCTTGGGACAGGACGGACTGAAACTGGGGTGTCCAAATTAAACTGTACACCATCTTAAATGATCAATTCACAATTTATTTTCACGGGTCCTTTTAGTACATTTTGATAAAAACAATGGGTCCCACAATGTTAAATGGAAGTACATCTTTGTATTTCAAGAATTTCTGAATTTTATGAGTATAGGACTTGGGGACTTGCACATAGTTTGATTACTGCATCTTGTAATTCATTTGTCAGTCAGTTGAAAATCATTTTTAAGATATGATTTTTACTTCTGTCAGTTAATAGGGCTAAGGCCACCAAAAAAATTTAGGTAACATGCCTGAAAAAAAATAGGGTAGGTGAGTTGATAATTTTTTTTTTTTTTTTTTGTGTAAATTGATATGCTTCATTTCAAACTTTACAATACATTTCCACACATTTCAGTGGCTATTAGGTTGTCCAGAATAAGGTCAGACTCCCAGAACAGGAAGGGAACACATTTTATTGAGTTGCTGTGTGAACTTTGTCAGACTCATAAATTAAAATTAGATGCAAGGCAGTAAAATCTAGGGTCAGTCAGGAGACCAGAAACATACATGTTTTTGTTTGGCCTAAGGATGGAGTAACATAATCTACATATGACTTGTTATATAAATACAAACACGATATATAAATAGTCGACTGTGCCTTACACTTTGATTCTGTTCTGTGATCTTTTGTCTGTTTTCTGCTGCTTGCCAACTTTCTCACAGAGCATGGTGACTGGTTCGGCCATCTCCTCTGACGGCAGCACCAGGATCAGGGAGATGATGCTGTTGAAGATCATCTCAAGATCTGTTCATCAAAATACAACAAATAATAAAACACACAACATCGACAGAAGCGTCATCAGGCAAAGGCTCAATTGTCTTTAGAGGTTTTCATTTGGTAATTAATTTTTTTTGTACTACTTTTAAAATACTAGATACTGTAACTTCACAAATCGTCATTAGTATAACTTATTATTATGTATGTGAATCAATGCATGTATTTTATCTCTTTTAAATTTATTTGAAAGCATGTTTTGTATCAAATATTGACTAGGAAAATGCTAGATAGAGATCTATCAGATTAGATCCCTGATCTTATTAGAGCCACCTTTTGACCTTAGAATAGCATAGGTTGCCTATTCATGATATAAACTTTAGTCACTAAATCTCTAAGATTATCACTCATGTTCAGAATTTAAGTCAAATAGAAATTGTTTCTCAATCTGCACTCTGAGACATATATCAAGTGAACAAGTTGTTTAAAGCCAAATAACAAAATCCATTTTAGGAAATTTTCAAAACATCCTCCATGTATTAACAAAATCTGTCGACACATCACCTGTTTCATTGTTAATTTCTGTCCAGCATACATTTGTTGCTTCTATGATGTTTCTAAGATCCGAGTGGATACCATCTTCCGCAGACTCCTCCGATATAGGAGCACCCAAGGATTTCAGGAATATCCGCAGCTCCTGAGCCTACAAAATAACCAAACAGAAGTACACATATCACAGTTGGTTGATATTTTCCTCAAACAGACACACAGTATTTGAATGTATACATGGCAGGACACTCTGCTAGTGACAAGTAATGCACCGATTTGTTTCTCATATATATAGACACACAATATTTGAATGTATACATGGAAACTCTACAAGTGACATGTGATGCACAGACATGTCTAGTCTTTATCACAGGCACTAGCCTTGTCTATCCAAACAACAATTGTTTTACCTCCACTGCTTTCATGTATAATGGTGAAGAGTAGAACTATAAACAGAATGTCAGTTTACCTGTGGCATGTGCACTGAATATAATGCTCAGCCTCCCAATGGCTATGCACAGTAATCAGTGGAGAACCAGGTCAGTGATATGGTTTGTCAAATTTTTAAAAAATAGACAACACAATTTATATTTTTTGGTGCACAAATGCACTTATTTGTACTATTTATCAGACTATCAAATGTAAAAAGGGTGACACCCTTTTTGCTCCAAGAGTTTAAAAGGACTTTGTGTGGTATTACCCATTATACATCTGAGTAACAAAATTGTTACTGAAATGGCTAACTGCTACCCAAATGCAGTATTATTACCCATATGCGCCGTTGTGAACAACCTGTAGGATATAAGACAAGTCTAGTGCCTGTAGTTTTCTATGATAAATTCACATACATATATTGCTGAACATTACAGGTCCACACGTATCGGAGTGCACTTATGGAGTATCGATTCACATCCACCATATATATATACATATGCCCAACAATGGCAACATATTCTTGCCTCTGGATTTCCCCTAGAAATAATCTTGATTTGAATATACATATGCTACGTAAGTACGTATATGAAACAGACAAACTATTATTCTCTTTGGAGGTTATTATTTTCTCAAATACAAAATTTACTGCAACTGTACTCAATTTAAGCATTCATACAGTTCACGAATGTGTATTCGTTTATAAATACACCCCCCCCCCTCCCCCATGCCAATCATATGGTCATGATGTATATGTGTATTGTGTGCTTTTAGTTGTGTTTGATTACATCGTTAATTGAAACGATGTGTGTTATACATCGCAGACTTTAAAAGCGACATGTTGGTGTATTACCTGCTCAGTAATAGGCAAATCTATGAACACCGGTGTGCTCATGCTGTCTCCAATATGGCGGACATCTATTAAAAAGGAAGAGGTAACAAATAGCACTTCCGGTTACAGACCGGTTAGTTTTCAAGTCATCAAGAAATGTTCAGGTGATGTATATATATATCGGAAGGTATTTTTACATTGAAGTCGAAATCTATTTGATCATAAATATATTCCACCTTTCGGTGAGATTCATATAAACAATCATATCCATAAGTACAATATTGTAGTATTACACGCGAGTATAAACACGTGGAAATTACGATAATGGCGGGAAACTTCAAACGACAAAGGTGCCCCACTAATTTTAGATCTAAAATGGAATATTTAGAGTAATCAGAAACGTATAAAGTGGTTTTATACGTCTCTGGAGGAATTTTACACTTAAGTGGGTGGGGAGTTACATCAATTTTCGATAAAAAAATACACCTCAATTAATGGTCTTAATCTTCCTCTTCTTTGAATACGACAGAGACGTATAAATGTATCCTCATTCCGCAGAAATAATCTCCATTTTCTCCAAAAACACGCAAAATTTCCGTGTCTGAAAGTTTTCGCCAGCTTGACAACATGACAGTTTGATCTTGGGAATTTTGACTGTCGCACCCCGAGGCCGGGGCTAAAGAGAGTGAAATTGCCTAAAATTTCAACAATCTACCTTAAAGACCCAATATTTGCAGCTATTGGTAGTAGTACATCAAAACTCGGGTGGCCGTTATGGCCCCTGGGCCTCTTGTTCTCATTTGTGTTCGCAATTTTCCAGAATTCCATTCTTATAGAAGCTTCCAGACATGCACTCTCCTACCTTAAGGAACAGCAATTTGCCTGATTGGTCCACTATTTCTAAAGAATATTGCGTATAACATTCTTTGCTGTCAGAGTTCGTTTAGCAATACTGGGCCTTTTGGCATGTTTCAAAGCCCATGGCCTATTGCTGGTGGATTTTTAATCTCCAAAGTTTGTTGGAGCCTCAATTATCTCTTTAGAGTAGTGGCACGGTACCTATATATAACATACACATTTTCGTCGTACACGATTTGAAATTCTACAGTACTAATTCTTTTTATAAATTCATAAATTATAAAGGTTTTACGCACCTGACCCTTCTATTTTTACAGTACGTACATTAGTTCAGAAAATTTTGATTCCCACTTTTTGGCCCCTAGCACTAAATTAAGAAGTGTGTGTTACATCATCTTTCCTCTTGGGCTCATAAAAATGCACCAATGTCTCATCACCTATTATGAGACCAAGATATGCCCCTTTCTGATATTTTGGGTACTTCTTCGGCAGTTTCTTGGCCATTTGTATCCGTGTACGTTTCTGCTCGTCGGTGAGTAAATGTAGGATCCAATGAGCACTTATTTTCCAACCTTGAGAATTTTCTTCAGAATGAAGTGAATATAACAGATGAGTGCTGAACCCAGATTTGTCATTCGTGCTAGCTGTCTGACCGTATAACGCGGGTCTTTCTCAATGTTTGACTTGATTTTATTGACGTTTGATTTGGTGATAACAGCAGACCTAGGTCTTCCTTAGTAAAGGATATCTTTGACTGATTAATGACCAGAATGAAATTTAGTAAATCATCAATAAATTGTGGAAAATGACCTTCGTTTATCCCCACAAACAGCACATATCTTATGTATATTTTTGACGCTCAATCCCAACTTACAGCGGGCTTTTACATAGCCCCTGATTTCAGCGACATTTTCTACTCGTTTATGTCAAGGAAATTTATGCACAAAATACAGCGATGACTTGTGAATCAGTTCGTACTGGTTAGATGTACGTACATTACCGTGACGCCTGAGTATACAGTGCGTTTGCAAAAACGTTTGCGCCTGTCGCATTTGATTCGTTATTCTATGGCTTGATATGCTCTGAATACCGAGATTTTCGTGACATATATCACCTGCTGAAGAACAAACTTAAGGTACAGGGATTCAAGAGATGCAGATTGATGAAGATCATGGGCAAGTTTTATTGTCCCCATGTTGATCTCATCGAGAAATATTCTGTATCTCTGTGTAATATGAAGACGGACGTTTTTGAGTATGCTCATAAGTGTGCTCCGTTGTTGTGATTGACAATGATACTCAGTTCTCATTTTGAGGTTTGATGCTTACTAGGATGTGACCAAGATTTACATGGCGGATGTTGTCGATGAAGCAGAATACCCTTTCTCTTCCGGAACACTTGGTCTTATTCTCCCCGTGTAAATATTTCCTTTGTCATATGTTGCTCCTAGTTTAATCGATTTTGAGTTATAGGATTATGGTTTTGCTGATGCTTCGGAATGTATTATATATATATATATAAAAACAAAATAAATCAAAAGTATATTGTCAGTAATCAATAATGTACCCAACTCTAGACGGACACAATTGAAACTAATTTTGAGTTATCTGTGTTGATAAGCTATTCCGTTTCCATTTTCAAAAATTGCATTAGAGAGGAATTGATACAAGTTATTAGTTTATCATAATGTATCGTATGTATTTTAAAATAGTATTATATATTGCAAGGACGTCAGACAATCGTTTCCAAATGACAAAGGTCCTACAAAGTTCTATAAAAAGCACGTGTAAGCAAACAAAGATTTAATTTTCCCGCGGAAATATTCTCTTCGGAAAGTCTATACTTTACTAATAGTAGCAGAGAGTATTCGATGGTAAATCTCGAATGGCTTCTTTTCACAGACTTCAAAACAACACAGCCCAATTTAGCAGTTAGATCAATGAATTTTCTCCGACAAGAACACAGTAGCGACGTATTTACTTCGTTAACTGATAAAATGAATGTAGTTTAAGTAGAATAAGCCGAGCGACATCTACTTGCTTCTTATACTATATCCGGACCGGAAGTGTCTTGATTTCATCACCTGTTCACGTTGTTCATCGGAGGTATATACAAGTTGCTTCCCATAACCCGTATTCAGTTGTGGCAGGCATGACAAACACATAGGGTGAGTAGACAGAGCTCGCGAGCATTAGACCTTGCTTGTGTGGAGACGATCATCTCCTAATTTATTCATAAAAGTTGCATCATTCTGTCTTACCATGTTTGTGAAATACTTTGTCGAACGATGGTCTACTTTTGTTTTAGTTTCGGTTTCCAAACTTTCTGAAGTTTCGAAAAGTATATTTTGGAGTAAGTATGACTGAATTATTAGATATATATTTCACGTAAGTAGACATTGTGGTAAAACTAGTAAACCAAGTGTGATGATGAACTGTGTGTGTGTAAAAATAGTTACAACTCAACTGTACAAGATGTGAAGTGTGTACCATATGTATACGTATACACATGTGAAGATAATGAAGTGGAAACGGATTAGGCCTAGTTACCGAGACGTGTAACAGATGTATGTATTTACCCACCAGTGTGAAATAAGCATCTATTTTTGTTGTCATTGTAAATCTGTATTTCAACTTTAACCTGGATCTTTTCAACACATTATTTAACAGGTGTCAGTTTTTATTTTATTTTGACAATCATTGATTTGCATTTTGTTATGTTTATGATGAAAAAGTTTGTTTGTAGTTAAAATAAGATCATAGAGACACAAAAGAGCTTTTAACTTAGAAGAATACATGACAAATATATTACAGTGGTTGTAATGCAATATGAAACAATTTATCAAATAGAAATAAAAATAAAGGAAGGCTAGAGGTAAATACAGGCAATAGTACATTAAAGGAAATTAAAACAAAAGATCAAACTAACAAAGTCACGAAAAAAAGTTAATCACTTTGAAAAAAGTTTTAATGATAAACAATGTTTAGATACAAAGAAAATGATTCTATAATTAAGTATAAATAATGTTAACAAATATTCAATATTTCAGTTTTTAAGGCAGTTGACCAAATTGTTTGCATGAATTAAAATGTAGCAATTACTGAAGTGCAGAGAACTGAGACTCAGTTTGACAATTACCTGCCTGCAAGGTCATTATATAACGAAGATAAAAATGACATTTTTATCAAGATTTGTATCAATTATACAAAATATCTATATATTCCAAAAAATCTAAAACCTAATCCTGTGTACAAATTTATAAAAAATTAATCTTGTCATGTCTTATTTTACTCTCTCTGTCATGAATTTGTTGACACCTTTTTCATTTTTTATTAACCCATTCTACTTGGTTGAAATGTCGTACGTATATGTGTTCATATGAGAGTTAACACAGAACTGATTAAGCTTTAGACATGAATCGATCAGCATCAGCAGTGTATAATAAGGCAGGCCATTTTTGCCTTTTTTTTGCTGTTGCGACTTTTTTATCAGCTCTTGTCACCATGTTTTGTATCCATTGTCCTGGTTATGCCCTGGCTGTGTATATAAACCATAGTTATACTGATTTTTGTTTCTGTATTCCAGGGTGTTATAACTTGATGGCTTTGCAGGTAATCCTTTTGCAGACATTTCATCGATACACACTAACATTATCCGAAAAAGGACGTTTTGTGCAAAAAGTGGTTAGAAGTAACCTTCGTGAAGAACAGATTCGACTTTACATTCAAAGGCCAAAAAAGATGACGAGTGAGTATTAAAGAATCTTTCCCCAAAAAACGTCAACATCAAACAGAAATCACAAATGTATTGTAGTAATTAAAAGATTTATCTCCACATTGATAATACAAGAACATGATGATGAGCAACAAGTGAGAACAGGGATCTGAGAATTTGTTACAATCAGTTTTGAACCTAAACTAGGGTGTTTAGAGTAATTTTACACTTTTGGGGGTTTAGATCGACCTTACCTACATTTCTTGCATCGAAAATCACATTTCTAGTTGGGGTAAGAAAAAAAACGCTTTGTACTGTTGGAAAGATGGATGATTTTTATTTTAAAAACCTCCTAAATGTAAGTCAAATGTATCCTCCTTCCACAGAAATAATCTTGATATCCTCCAAAAACATGCAAAATTTCTGTGTCTCAAAATTTTCGTCAGCTATCATGCGACTTTATGCATAGCAATGAGTTTTGATGTCACTGCATATGCTGGTCTTTTGCTGTCATTGGATGGTGGTCTTCCTGTAATTATAGGCATCCAATGACAAGAGTTTTCAACCTCGAAAGCTTTCCACCCTTATCGAAAATTGATCTGAGCTTCCCAAACGTTAAAAATTACTTTAAACACCTTACGTTGAGAGGGAGATCCAACGTCAGTGTAGATGGTGCAGTAGAGTTCTGTGTAGCCCAGTAGACAGATTCCACAAGGAATACAAGAGTCCAGCCGTAGTAGTAGAGTTATCATGAGGTAAAGATGACCATGACAACGTCTTGCTGGGTTAATCGGCTTTAATAAAAAATGTTGACTAGTTTCGACACATTAGATGTGTCTTCTTCTGAAGATGTTGTCATGGTTATCTTTACCTATTGATAACTCTAAACACCTTAGTAAAGGTCCACAACTAGCTATAAAAATCTCAGGTCCCTGTGTTAGTGAGCATACTGTTGAGTATATTAAAAAATGTCCAGCTTCATATAATATACAGTTAAACCTTGATTAATCGAACTTCGATGATTCAAATTTCTCGATGTGTAGAACTTTTGGCAAAGTCCGATTTTTTTCATTATAAAACACTACTTATTTACTATTCATAAATCAAACTTCTATGAATTAAATTTTTTGCTGTATCAAAGTTTTAATCTGACGTGTTCTTCATGAAAACATTGAAAATTACAACTAATAAATCGAAGTGAAAATTTTACATGTACGAGTGCAATAAATTGCCCTGCGGTCATTTTCACACCTTCACAGACGCGTGTGTCGATATCCTGCATCGAACAGTAGTGGCTACCTAGCTGCGATAACTTAGCTCTTAACGACGAGACAATTTTTTTTATATTGCGTCGTTAGAGCTACAAAGCGGTCCCATGCCTGATAGTGGAGCAAAGTCAAAAGTGTTCAATCTGTAAGATTTCATTTAATTACCACCTCATGTGAGTATAATGTTGTCAAAATAATGCAGGATTCCTGAACTATAGAGTGTTTACCATGATAAAATATCTTGTTCACAAAATTAGCAAAACCAGTTCACGTGTGATGTTATCTCAAATCTTGTTTTTATATATGGCCTGCATGGCCAAATATGGAGTTACTACGGCTTACTACGACTTCCTTATTTGGTCCGCAAGCGTGCGCCCATTCACAAATTTAAGTACGTTTATCGATGAGAACCAATCAGTCGATAGGTGATGCAAAAATCGCCCGGTGTGAATCACACCGGGCTTGCTCCATCCGAGGGGGCAGAGCCATAGGAGGCTGGGTATTAATATTAGTACTACAAAAATTACAGTGTGTATTTTAATATACTGTTTTTTATAAATGCGAATCTACAATTTCTTAGCCTGTGTTATGTTACACTAGGACCGCATTGGTTCTTCCTATGTACAGTTCATATATACATATAGGCCTACATGTCGATGTTCGATGTTCAATATTCATAAGTCGAAGTCCAGATATTTAGAAGTTTTCACAACGGTCCCGCAAAGTTCGAAACATCGAAGTTTGACTGTATGTATATTAGGATACCAGATATTTCTCAATGAGACCAAGAGAGTTATCAATAAACTTGCCCAATAAGCTTCACCAACATGCAGCTTTTGAATCATTATCATTTTTAATTTATCTGTCCTTAGCCGACATCTATCAGGAAAATCTCGATATTTAGTGATACAAGGTTTTAAGTCCAAAACTAGCTGTAAGAAATTCTCAGGTCTTTGTGTGAGAGAAGACCTTGCATAATAATATCAGGAAATTACGAACCAATTCAACTGCTCTGGACCTTTTTGCCTGGTGGTAACATCCTGGTTCCATAATCTAGACGTCTCGGGTTCGCGCCCCTGCTCGTCTCACTAGATTCATTTCTTTTATTTCTTGTATTGTTTGAACTAACTTTCACAATTGATAATTTCTTAAGTATAGTTACAGCCACTGGATCCCATACCAATGTTAAATTAGCTGACAGATCTGGTTAGATTATTGTGCCTACGTTATGTTCTATTGCGTCAGGTTTGTAGCCAGAGCAAGCCCTAGAATAACGAATCAATTGTGATATGTAAACACCAAACGTTGGAGAAGCAGGGATATTTCTATAAAGAAAGGGAAAGTTCACAATCTGAAAATTAGATTTGTCACATTTATGATACAGCTTAGTAGTAAGCTGTGCATGTTGATCCTAGTTTAAGTAAAGATTGAGGTAAGCAGCTGATGTAGAATAGTCTGTTGTGTCTTTTATTTCAAGTTCAGAAGGGTATATAAGATGGATGTGGATAGCAAACTTCTTGTTGTTTATAGTCAACACATTGCCAATATATCAGAAAGTGAAATAAAAGATTTGGCAAGGTTTTGTTTCCTGTCCTGACAAGCTCTTCCTCAAATTTAGCGTCATAGGAAAATTTTAAAAATGTCAACTTAGAGTAAGTTAGGGTGGGTCAGCATCCTGTGCCACTTACCAGTAGGGCTGGGCGGTTTTACTGGTGTACTATGGTATAAAGTTGTAAAGTTGTAAAGGTATGTACAATGGTACATTAGTCCTGTACCGGTTTTAGGTGACTTTCATTTAACTTATCAAAGAACTATTTGTTACATAGATCAATTGGAATTCCAGTATGGTTCAATTATAGTTTCCTATAAGTTTGCTGATCAACTAGGACAGACATAGCTTCACTATAATATATTAGAGGATAACACAAAGAGAAACTTATGACAGGTTTCTTGTTGATTGACTTCAGAACATAAACAGTCAGAGACCTTTCGCTACCTGAAACATTGGATCAAGGTGGTAAACTATGGTATGTACCGCAGTATTTGCCTAAATACCATGGTAGACCAAGGTACTTTTGATTTTGTAGTACTCAGCTCTACTAACCAATATCTTGAGAGATTGTAAAAATGAAGCATGGTTAGATAGTATTTCATCTTTCGAGAAACTTGCAAATGTGTAAGTACCGCTACCTTGATTATCCAGCAGGCCAAGTTCCTTTTGCAAACAATAACGTAAAAGCATTTGGAAATGAGGACCAAGTAATTACATGCTTTGACTGCAAGCGCAAACACATATCATCATGTAGGTCGGTTGTTCAAACATCAGAGTCAAGTGAATTTAATTCAGCATGTTCACGTTCAACTTCGCAAGCCAAGGGTGTACAATACGCTACTCTCCTTTTCACCCTTGGCGGATCTCACGGCAAATTCAAAGTTCCTGCACTGCACCATCTAGTGAACTAATGCAGTTGTGCCCCTTGTTTTACGTAATTCCTGACCAATCAAATAGCTCGTACTATTTGTGTACAATTCAACAAATAAACAGAAATGGCAGCGCCCTTTGATGAACATGCTATATGCTAAACAATTCTAAATTCAAGAACTTCGCGAGACACAGAGACGATCAATCAGCTCAATCAACAATGGAAATGATGTTTTTGTTGGAACAAGAACAGGGAAATAAGCTTGTGTTTTCTTTTTGTAACATTTCCATTTTATGAATGAGATCATAGTCGATAGTTTGTTCAACTTCGTAAAACAAAATCCACACACGTATCTGCTTTTTTTATCTGCCTGATCGGCGACATATCCCAAAATCTGACTCAACTGGTCGAAAACGGTGAATGTCGGGCCAAAAATCACACGTCTAGACTTCGTTGGCAACATGTTGTTACAGACACGACATGTTTCTGTGGGCGCTGCCATCTTTGTTATTTACAATTGCAGCGCGCGTTTTGATTGGTCGGCTAAACCTAGCCGCATCCAATCAAAATGCAGGAGCGGGAACTTCGAATTCGCCGTGAGATCCGCCAAGGGTGAAAAGGAGAGTAGCGTATTGTACACCCTTGGCTTGCGAAGTTGGTTCACCTTGAGCCTATATTGTGTGGCATAATTTTCCACAGGCCCCATAAATGTCTTTAAATTCACATTCCAATTGATGGATCAAGTCTCTTGATACTGTAAAATCATTAAATTTCGGTGAACATTTAATTTCGTTAATTTCGTGGGGATATGAGGAACAAAGAAATTAAAATACAAACAAAATTTTAACTCTCAACAATCTTTATTTTAGCTTTTGTATACAATGAAATTTCCCCCCAACGAAAATGTTTCTAGTCTCCAAACAACGAATTTTACCCCTTAACGAAATTAAATATTTTTACAGTACTTAGGACTTTTCATGAAAAGCTCCTGCAGCTTTATGTTGGGTATAATATTCAGATTACCAGTTACTATGTGTCCAGCTGGGCCATAGCAATATGGGGAGGAAGAATATGAATATGCTGAAGGAGGAGTCATTTTAAGGTCATCTGTATTCAATTGTTGCTCTGATTACTTATAGATGGAAAGCTTTGGTGCAATAGATAATGAATAACTCTAGGAAATGATCGGTGTACTTTTATATCGGAAGTACGGTGGCATGTTATCTCGAACAGACTTGTGGTGCAAGATATTGCTGATATTAATGGCATCAATCCCTTTGTTGACAAATTCGGCTTTCATAAAATTTTGACTCGATGATTCCTCATGGCTGTCCCTTCAAACAGGATTAAATAATTGAATTTCTGCCACATAGTCAATAATCTTATTGAGCCTCGACACTAGTTTCCACGGGTCATCTATAACATTTTCGGTTGAAGTCGTTTTCAATGCTGATTATGCACTGCAAGATAGCAAATATTATTTCTTTTGAATGTGGTGTACAAATAAAGGCCCAATTAAAATGTCCATAGATCCCTTATTGAGGACCTTTTAGAAACCTTTTAAGGAATTGTCCATGCAAAGTCCTTCTAAAGGCCTGTCTACTATCAAAGGGCCTATTATAGGAATTACATTTTTATCCAAGAGCCTATCCTGTGGACCATCATTGCAGTATGTAATGTCTATATATATACTGTCCCCTATCCTGAGGACCGTAGTAGCAGTATGTAATGTCTATATATATACTGTCCCCTATCCTGAGGACCGTAGTAGCAGTATGTAATGTCTATATATATACTGTCCCCTATCCTGAGGACCGTAGTAGCAGTATGTAATGTCTATATATATACTGTCCCCTATCCTGAGGACCGTAATAGCAGTATGTAATGTCTATATATATACTGTCCCCTATCCTGAGGACCGTAGTAGCAGTATGTAATGTCTATATATATACTGTCCCCTATCCTGAGGACCGTAATAGCAGTATGTAATGTCTATATATATACTGTCCCCTATCCTGAGGACCGTAATAGCAGTATGTAATGTCTATATATATACTGTCCCCTATCCTGAGGACCGTAGTAGCAGTATGTAATGTCTATATATATACTGTCCCCTATCCTGAGGATCGTAGTAGCAGTATGTAATGTCTATATATATACTGTCCCCTATCCTGAGGACCGTAGTAGCAGTATGTAATGTCTATATATATACTGTCCCCTATCCTGAGGACCGTAGTAGCAGTATGTAATGTCTATATATATACTGTCTCCTATCCTGAGGACCGTAGTAGCAGTATGTAATGTCTATATATATACTGTCCCCTATCCTGAGGACCGTAGTAGCAGTATGTAATGTCTATATATATACTGTCCCCTATCCTGAGGACCGTAGTAGCAGTGTGTAATGTCTATATATATACTGTCTCCTATCCTGAGGACCGTAGTAGCAGTATGCAATGTCTATATATATATACTGTCCCCTATCCTGAGGACCGTAGTAGCAGTATGTAATGTCTATATATATACTGTCCCCTATCCTGAGGACTGTAGTAGCAGTATGTAATGTCTATATATATACTGACCCCTATCCTGAGGACCATAGTAGCAGTATGTAATGTCTATATATATACTGTCCCCTATCCTGAGGACCGTAGTAGCAGTATGTAATGTCTATATATATACTGTCCCCTATCCTGAGGACCATCATAGCAGTATGTAATGTCTATATATATACTGTCCCCTATCCTGAGGACCGTAGTAGCAGTATGTAATGTCTATATATATATACTGTCCCCTATCCTGAGGACCGTAATAGCAGTATGTAATGTCTATATATATATACTGTCCCCTATCCTGAGGACCATCATAGCAGTATGTAATGTCTATATATATACTGTCCCCTATCCTGAGGACCGTAATAGCAGTATGTAATGTCTATATATATACTGTCCCCTATCCTGAGGACCGTAATAGCAGTATGTAATGTCTTTATATATACTGTCCCCTATCCTGAGGACCGTAATAGCAGTATGTAATGTCTATATATATACTGTCCCCTATCCTGAGGACCGTAATAGCAGTATGTAATGTCTATATATATACTGTCCCCTATCCTGAGGACCGTAATAGCAGTATGTAATGTCTATATATATACTGTCCCCTATCCTGAGGACCGTAGTAGCAGTATGTAATGTCTATATATATATACTGTCCCCTATCCTGAGGACCGTAGTAGCAGTATGTAATGTCTATATATATACTGTCCCCTATCCTGAGGACCGTAATAGCAGTATGTAATGTCTATATATATACTGACCCCTATCCTGAGGACCGTAGTAGCAGTATGTAATGTCTATATATATACTGACCCCTATCCTGAGGACCGTAGTAGCAGTATGTAATGTCTATATATATACTGTCCCCTATCCTGAGGACCGTAGTAGCAGTATGTAATGTCTATATATATACTGACCCCTATCCTGAGGACCGTAGTAGCAGTATGTAATGTCTATATATATACTGTCCCCTATCCTGAGGACCGTAGTAGCAGTATGTAATGTCTATATATATACTGACCCCTATCCTGAGGACCGTAGTAGCAGTATGTAATGTCTATATATATACTGTCCCCTATCCTGAGGACCGTAGTAGCAGTATGTAATGTCTATATATATACTGTCCCCTATCCTGAGGACCGTAGTAGCAGTATGTAATGTCTATATATATACTGTCCCCTATCCTGAGGACCGTAATAGCAGTATGTAATGTCTATATATATACTGTCCCCTATCCTGAGGACCGTAGTAGCAGTATGTAATGTCTATATATATACTGTCTCCTATCCTGAGGACCGTAGTAGCAGTATGTAATGTCTATATATATACTGTCTCCTATCCTGAGGACCGTAGTAGCAGTATGTAATGTCTATATATATACTGTCTCCTATCCTGAGGACCGTAGTAGCAGTATGTAATGTCTATATATATACTGTCCCCTATCCTGAGGACCGTAATAGCAGTATGTAATGTCTATATATATAGTTATATACTGTCCCCTATCCTGAGGACCGTAATAGCAGTATGTAATGTCTATATATATACTGTCCCCTATCCTGAGGACCGTAGTAGCAGTATGTAATGTCTATATATAAACTGTCCCCTATCCTGAGGACCGTAATAGCAGTATGTAATGTCTATATATATACTGTCCCCTATCCTGAGGACTGTAGTAGCAGTATGTAATGTCTATATATATACTGTCCCCTATCCTGAGGACCGTAGTAGCAGTATGTAATGTCTATATATATACTGTCCCCTATCCTGAGGACCGTAGTAGCAGTATGTAATGTCTATATATATACTGTCCCCTATCCTGAGGACCGTAGTAGCAGTATGTAATGTCTATATATATACTGTCCCCTATCCTGAGGACCGTAGTAGCAGTATGTAATGTCTATATATATATACTGTCCCCTATCCTGAGGACCATCATAGCAGTATGTAATGTCTATATATATACTGTCCCCTATCCTGAGGACCGTAGTAGCAGTATGTAATGTCTATATATATACTGTCCCCTATCCTGAGGACCGTAATAGCAGTATGTAATGTCTATATATATACTGACCCCTATCCTGAGGACCGTAGTAGCAGTATGTAATGTCTATATATATACTGACCCCTATCCTGAGGACCGTAGTAGCAGTATGTAATGTCTATATATATACTGTCCCCTATCCTGAGGACCGTAGTAGCAGTATGTAATGTCTATATATATACTGTCCCCTATCCTGAGGACCGTAGTAGCAGTATGTAATGTCTATATATATACTGTCCCCTATCCTGAGGACCGTAGTAGCAGTATGTAATGTCTATATATATACTGACCCCTATCCTGAGGACCGTAGTAGCAGTATGTAATGTCTATATATATACTGTCCCCTATCCTGAGGACCGTAGTAGCAGTATGTAATGTCTATATATATACTGTCCCCTATCCTGAGGACCGTAGTAGCAGTATGTAATGTCTATATATATACTGTCCCCTATCCTGAGGACCGTAATAGCAGTATGTAATGTCTATATATATACTGTCCCCTATCCTGAGGACCGTAGTAGCAGTATGTAATGTCTATATATATACTGTCTCCTATCCTGAGGACCGTAGTAGCAGTATGTAATGTCTATATATATACTGTCTCCTATCCTGAGGACCGTAGTAGCAGTATGTTATGTCTATATATATACTGTCTCCTATCCTGAGGACCGTAGTAGCAGTATGTAATGTCTATATATATACTGTCCCCTATCCTGAGGACCGTAATAGCAGTATGTAATGTCTATATATATAGTTATATACTGTCCCCTATCCTGAGGACCGTAATAGCAGTATGTAATGTCTATATATATACTGTCCCCTATCCTGAGGACCGTAGTAGCAGTATGTAATGTCTATATATAAACTGTCCCCTATCCTGAGGACCGTAATAGCAGTATGTAATGTCTATATATATACTGTCCCCTATCCTGAGGACTGTAGTAGCAGCATGTAATGTCTATATATATACTGTCCCCTATCCTGAGGACCGTAGTAGCAGTATGTAATGTCTATATATATACTGTCCCCTATCCTGAGGACCGTAGTAGCAGTATGTAATGTCTATATATATACTGTCCCCTATCCTGAGGACCGTAGTAGCAGTATGTAATGTCTATATATATACTGTCCCCTATCCTGAGGACCGTAGTAGCAGTATGTAATGTCTATATATATATATACTGTCCCCTATCCTGAGGACCATCATAGCAGTATGTAATGTCTATATATATACTGTCCCCTATCCTGAGGACCGTAGTAGCAGTATGTAATGTCTATATATATACTGTCCCCTATCCTGAGGACCGTAGTAGCAGTATGTAATGTCTATATATATACTGTCCCCTATCCTGAGGACCGTAGTAGCAGTATGTAATGTCTATATATATACTGTCCCCTATCCTGAGGACCGTAGTAGCAGTATGTAATGTCTTTATATATACTGTCCCCTATCCTGAGGACCGTAGTAGCAGTATGTAATGTCTTTATATATACTGTCCCCTATCCTGAGGACCGTAGTAGCAGTATGTAATGTCTATATATATACTGTCCCCTATCCTGAGGACCGTAGTAGCAGTATGTAATGTCTATATATATACTGTCCCCTATCCTGAGGACCGTAGTAGCAGTATGTAATGTCTATATATATACTGTCCCCTATCCTGAGGACCGTAGTAGCAGTATGTAATGTCTATATATATACTGTCCCCTATCCTGAGGACCGTAGTAGCAGTATGTAATGTCTATATATATACTGTCCCCTATCCTGAGGACCGTAGTAGCAGTATGTAATGTCTATATATATACTGTCCCCTATCCTGAGGACCGTAGTAGCAGTATGTAATGTCTATATATATACTGTCCCCTATCCTGAGGACCGTAGTAGCAGTATGTAATGTCTATATATATACTGTCCCCTATCCTGAGGACCGTAGTAGCAGTATGTAATGTCTATATATATACTGTCCCCTATCCTGAGGACCGTAGTAGCAGTATGTAATGTCTATATATATACTGTCCCCTATCCTGAGGACCGTAGTAGCAGTATGTAATGTCTATATATATACTGTCCCCTATCCTGAGGACCGTAGTAGCAGTATGTAATGTCTATATATATACTGTCCCCTATCCTGAGGACCGTAGTAGCAGTATGTAATGTCTATATATATACTGTCCCCTATCCTGAGGACCGTAGTAGCAGTATGTAATGTCTATATATATACTGTCCCCTATCCTGAGGACCGTAGTAGCAGTATGTAATGTCTATATATATACTGTCCCCTATCCTGAGGACCGTAGTAGCAGTATGTAATGTCTATATATATATACTGTCCCCTATCCTGAGGACCGTAGTAGCAGTATGTAATGTCTTTATATATACTGTCCCCTATCCTGAGGACCGTAGTAGCAGTATGTAATGTCTATATATATATACTGTCCCCTATCCTGAGGACCGTAGTAGCAGTATGTAATGTCTATATATATACTGTCCCCTATCCTGAGGACCGTAATAGCAGTATGTAATGTCTATATATAAACTGTCCCCTATCCTGAGGACCGTAATAGCAGTATGTAATGTCTATATATATACTGTCCCCTATCCTGAGGACTGTAGTAGCAGTATGTAATGTCTATATATATACTGTCCCCTATCCTGAGGACCGTAGTAGCAGTATGTAATGTCTATATATATACTGTCCCCTATCCTGAGGACCGTAGTAGCAGTATGTAATGTCTATATATATACTGTCCCCTATCCTGAGGACCGTAGTAGCAGTATGTAATGTCTATATATATACTGTCCCCTATCCTGAGGACCGTAGTAGCAGTATGTAATGTCTATATATATATTCTGTCCCCTATCCTGAGGACCATCATAGCAGTATGTAATGTCTATATATATACTGTCCCCTATCCTGAGGACCGTAGTAGCAGTATGTAATGTCTATATATATACTGTCCCCTATCCTGAGGACCGTAATAGCAGTATGTAATGTCTATATATATACTGTCCCCTATCCTGAGGACCGTAATAGCAGTATGTTATGTCTATATATATACTGACCCCTATCCTGAGGACCGTAGTAGCAGTATGTAATGTCTATATATATACTGTCCCCTATCCTGAGGACCGTAGTAGCAGTATGTAATGTCTATATATATACTGTCCCCTATCCTGAGGACCGTAGTAGCAGTATGTAATGTCTATATATATACTGTCCCCTATCCTGAGGACCGTAGTAGCAGTATGTAATGTCTATATATATACTGACCCCTATCCTGAGGACCGTAGTAGCAGTATGTAATGTCTATATATATACTGTCCCCTATCCTGAGGACCGTAGTAGCAGTATGTAATGTCTATATATATACTGTCCCCTATCCTGAGGACCGTAGTAGCAGTATGTAATGTCTATATATATACTGTCCCCTATCCTGAGGACCGTAATAGCAGTATGTAATGTCTATATATATACTGTCCCCTATCCTGAGGACCGTAGTAGCAGTATGTAATGTCTATATATATACTGTCTCCTATCCTGAGGACCGTAGTAGCAGTATGTAATGTCTATATATATACTGTCTCCTATCCTGAGGACCGTAGTAGCAGTATGTAATGTCTATATATATACTGTCTCCTATCCTGAGGACCGTAGTAGCAGTATGTAATGTCTATATATATACTGTCCCCTATCCTGAGGACCGTAATAGCAGTATGTAATGTCTATATATATAGTTATATACTGTCCCCTATCCTGAGGACCGTAATAGCAGTATGTAATGTCTATATATATACTGTCCCCTATCCTGAGGACCGTAGTAGCAGTATGTAATGTCTATATATAAACTGTCCCCTATCCTGAGGACCGTAATAGCAGTATGTAATGTCTATATATATACTGTCCCCTATCCTGAGGACTGTAGTAGCAGCATGTAATGTCTATATATATACTGTCCCCTATCCTGAGGACCGTAGTAGCAGTATGTAATGTCTATATATATACTGTCCCCTATCCTGAGGACCGTAGTAGCAGTATGTAATGTCTATATATATACTGTCCCCTATCCTGAGGACCGTAGTAGCAGTATGTAATGTCTATATATATACTGTCCCCTATCCTGAGGACCGTAGTAGCAGTATGTAATGTCTATATATATATACTGTCCCCTATCCTGAGGACCATCATAGCAGTATGTAATGTCTATATATATACTGTCCCCTATCCTGAGGACCGTAGTAGCAGTATGTAATGTCTATATATATACTGTCCCCTATCCTGAGGACCGTAGTAGCAGTATGTAATGTCTATATATATACTGTCCCCTATCCTGAGGACCGTAGTAGCAGTATGTAATGTCTATATATATACTGTCCCCTATCCTGAGGACCGTAGTAGCAGTATGTAATGTCTTTATATATACTGTCCCCTATCCTGAGGACCGTAGTAGCAGTATGTAATGTCTTTATATATACTGTCCCCTATCCTGAGGACCGTAGTAGCAGTATGTAATGTCTATATATATACTGTCCCCTATCCTGAGGACCGTAGTAGCAGTATGTAATGTCTATATATATACTGTCCCCTATCCTGAGGACCGTAGTAGCAGTATGTAATGTCTATATATATACTGTCCCCTATCCTGAGGACCGTAGTAGCAGTATGTAATGTCTATATATATACTGTCCCCTATCCTGAGGACCGTAGTAGCAGTATGTAATGTCTATATATATACTGTCCCCTATCCTGAGGACCGTAGTAGCAGTATGTAATGTCTATATATATACTGTCCCCTATCCTGAGGACCGTAGTAGCAGTATGTAATGTCTATATATATACTGTCCCCTATCCTGAGGACCGTAGTAGCAGTATGTAATGTCTATATATATACTGTCCCCTATCCTGAGGACCGTAGTAGCAGTATGTAATGTCTATATATATACTGTCCCCTATCCTGAGGACCGTAGTAGCAGTATGTAATGTCTATATATATATACTGTCCCCTATCCTGAGGACCGTAGCAGCAGTATGTAATGTCTTTATATATACTGTCCCCTATCCTGAGGACCGTAGTAGCAGTATGTAATGTCTATATATATATACTGTCCCCTATCCTGAGGACCGTAGTAGCAGTATGTAATGTCTATATATATACTGTCCCCTATCCTGAGGACCGTAATAGCAGTATGTAATGTCTATATATATACTGTCCCCTATCCTGTGGACCGTAGTAGCAGTATGTTATGTCTATATATATACTGTCCCCTATCCTGAGGACCGTAGTAGCAGTATGTAATGTCTATATATATACTGTCCCCTATCCTGAGGACCGTAGTAGCAGTATGTTATGTCTATATATATACTGTCCCCTATCCTGAGGACCGTAGTAGCAGTATGTAATGTCTATATATATACTGTCCCCTATCCTGAGGACCGTAGTAGCAGTATGTAATGTCTATATATATACTGTCCCCTATCCTGAGGACCGTAGTAGCAGTATGTAATGTCTATATATATACTGTCCCCTATCCTGAGGACCGTAATAGCAGTATGTAATGTCTATATATATACTGTCCCCTATCCTGAGGACCGTAGTAGCAGTATGTAATGTCTATATATATATACTGTCCCCTATCCTGAGGACCGTAATAGCAGTATGTAATGTCTATATATATACTGACCCCTATCCTGAGGACCGTAATAGCAGTATGTAATGTCTATATATATACTGTCCCCTATCCTGAGGACCGTAGTAGCAGTATGTAATGTCTATATATATATACTGTCCCCTATCCTGAGGACCGTAATAGCAGTATGTAATGTCTATATATATACTGTCCCCTATCCTGAGGACTGTAGTAGCAGTATGTAATGTCTATATATATACTGTCCCCTATCCTGAGGACCGTAATAGCAGTATGTAATGTCTATATATATACTGTCCCCTATCCTGAGGACCGTAGTAGCAGTATGTAATGTCTATATATATACTGTCCCCTATCCTGAGGACCGTAATAGCAGTATGTAATGTCTATATATATACTGTCCCCTATCCTGAGGACCGTAGTAGCAGTATGTAATGTCTATATATATACTGTCCCCTATCCTGTGGACCGTAATAGCAGTATGTAATGTCTATATATATATACTGTCCCCTATCCTGAGGACCGTAGTAGCAGTATGTAATGTCTATATATATACTGTCCCCTATCCTGAGGACCGTAGTAGCAGTATGTAATGTCTATATATATATACTGTCCCCTATCCTGAGGACCATCATAGCAGTATGTAATGTCTATATATATACTGTCCCCTATCCTGAGGACCGTAGTAGCAGTATGTAATGTCTATATATATACTGTCCCCTATCCTGAGGACCGTAATAGCAGTATGTAATGTCTATATATATACTGTCCCCTATCCTGAGGACAATAGTAGCAGTATGTAATGTCTATATATATACTGTCCCCTATCCTGAGGACCGTAGTAGCAGTATGTAATGTCTATATATATACTGTCCCTTATCCTGAGGACCGTAGTAGCAGTATGTAATGTCTATATATATACTGTCCCCTATCCTGAGGACCGTAGTAGCAGTATGTAATGTCTATATATATACTGTCCCCTATCCTGAGGACCGTAATAGCAGTATGTAATGTCTATATATATACTGTCCCCTATCCTGAGGACCGTAGTAGCAGTATGTAATGTCTATATATATACTGTCCCCTATCCTGAGGACCGTAGTAGCAGTATGTAATGTCTATATATATACTGTCCCCTATCCTGAGGACCGTAGTAGCAGTATGTAATGTCTATATATATACTGTCCCCTATCCTGAGGACCGTAATAGCAGTATGTAATGTCTATATATATACTGTCCCCTATCCTGAGGACCGTAGTAGCAGTATGTAATGTCTATATATATACTGTCCCCTATCCTGAGGACCGTAGTAGCAGTATGTAATGTCTATATATATACTGTCCCTTATCCTGAGGACCGTAGTAGCAGTATGTAATGTCTATATATATACTGTCCCCTATCCTGAGGACCGTAGTAGCAGTATGTAATGTCTATATATATACTGTCCCCTATCCTGAGGACCGTAATAGCAGTATGTAATGTCTATATATATACTGTCCCCTATCCTGAGGACCGTAGTAGCAGTATGTAATGTCTATATATATACTGTCCCCTATCCTGAGGACCGTAGTAGCAGTATGTAATGTCTATATATATATACTGTCCCCTATCCTGAGGACCGTAGTAGCAGTATGTAATGTCTATATATATATACTGTCCCCTATCCTGAGGACCGTAGTAGCAGTATGTAATGTCTATATATATACTGTCCCCTATCCTGAGGACCGTAGTAGCAGTATGTAATGTCTATATATATACTGTCCCCTATCCTGAGGACCGTAATAGCAGTATGTAATGTCTATATATATACTGTCCCCTATCCTGAGGACCGTAGTAGCAGTATGTAATGTCTATATATATACTGTCCCCTATCCTGAGGACCGTAGTAGCAGTATGTAATGTCTATATATATACTGTCCCCTATCCTGAGGACCGTAATAGCAGTATGTAATGTCTATATATATACTGTCCCCTATCCTGAGGACCGTAGTAGCAGTATGTTGTAGTTTATTTGTAATAAACTTTGTTTGTAAACATACAGTTGTTTTGCAACAACTTCATTTGTTATAGTAATTATATATATAAAATTTGTAGTCTTTATGTAGGTGTTTGTTAGGTTGTGTTATATATATATATATATACATTGTATCTGTTAACATTGTATTACATGTATTGATATAAATGGCAAAATATACAGTGATCAATTGGTGTATCAATATATGGTAGTCTTCATTATTGTTTCTTATGGTCAACGCATAGAGTAGCCTGTGCTTATATAATGTAAGTGTATGTTACTATTTATATCGTGTAGTGGATGAGGGTTGTACTTTCCCACATGATGTCTTCACGTGATGTTATGGTAATGAGTAATAATATGGATGCTGATTGGTCAGTTAATTACTGTCCGGAGATAGGCATTTATCATTGGTCAAGCCGATTAAAGTATGCATAATTAATGAGCTGTCCAAGAGGGGTCAGCGTCACCCAGCCATCTTTGTTTTGAACACCAGACAGTGCAGGCAGATTATAGCAAGTTTGTTTAATTTCGGGTCCTGTACAGAACAATTCAAAGATAATTACGAACAATCGTACGTGGGATGTAACCTTGTCGTGTGAGGAGGCAGTTCGAACATACACGTGTGTTTATTTACATTGTGTCGTGTAAACAAAACCATGTGCTCACACTAGCCAGCGTGCAAGCGAGGATACATTCCTACTACATTTCAGTGTGAACGCATACGTGTCCCTACAATCCACGATGCCTCGTGAACGAAGATCAAGATCAGTGTCGCAACCATTGCCTTATGATCCATCAGACTATAATAACTGGACGATTGCTAAATATCGTGAAGAGCTGGGAAAACTGAGAATTAAAACGACCGCGTCGATGTCAAAGACGGTCTTGCGTCAACTTTATGTGGAGAATAAAGACAACCTCTCTACCGCGACAAATACACCTAACGAAGTGTCAACATCACCAACGGGACAGGCAGAAGACGTCCGATTGACATTTTCATCTCCGACAGCACTTACTTCAGAGGAAACTCCGCGGACTACTTCTGATTCGGCTATCATCTCACAAACGCGTAGTGATACACGGAATCAAGGCGCATCCGGAAGCGACCCATCCGGAAGTAGTCAACCCAACATGGCGGACGTGCTATCCATAATGCAGTGTATGCAGCAGCAAATGCTGTTAATGCAGCAGTCGCTCGTACAAAATAACAGAAACACACCTGCAACGAACGAACAGGACCACGGAACCCTGCAATCAGCGTATGACAATATTCAAAAGGTCAGCGTGGATGCTACTACGAGCGCTGCAGCTAGTGGCTTCGGTGAGTCAAACTCGTTTTTATCCAAACATACCGGGCCTAACGGTATTCCCCCAGACCTCATGCCCCATCTAGACATCGTAGCACCGTTATTACGCAAACACATCCTGGAAGGAAGAGACATCAATCTCGCCGCATTGCTAATTCCGGGATACGAAATTTCGGTCTCTAACAATCAATGCCCTCACTCCCACGCCAAAGCTGATAAGAGACTCACAGACAAACTTACCATATCGGAGTTTATATTAGCCTTCGGGAAATATCGCCGTATAATAACGGAGGTATTCAAGCAGCGACAAACCGAGCTCGAGCTCTACGAAAGCTTGATAATACGTATCAGTCAGTGTTATGGGGAACAGGCCTTTAATGACTATCATAAACTGTTTTCCGCAAAGGCTGCTGAGGCATTACGAGTTAACAACACTAAACTCAACTGGGGGCTGACTGATAGTGCAATATATGGAATGGTTACGGCTGGATGTAAGCCTAAGACATGTGACTTGTGCCACTCCATTACTCATGCCACTCAGCAATGTGACAGAATCAATACTAATGCTTCCAATGCAAACAAACCCAACAAAAACAAGAAAGAGAAAGTATACCATGACGGGGTAGAAATCTGCAGGAACTTTCAGACTGAAAAGGGGTGTTCCTGGTCGACATGTCGTTTCAACCATGTGTGTTTAGGATGTAAATCATCATCCCATGGGGTCCATCAGTGTAAGAAAAAACAAAAAACAGGAAATCCACAATGACTTAAACACATAACACTACGTGCATCTACTCCAGTTAATGTGGACATTTTGGAGCAACAATTATCGGGTCACCCAGATCAACAATTTGTGACATATCTATGTTCGGGACTACGGGAAGGTTTTGACACTAAAGTAGACATCAAAAACATTAAAAATAAAGAGTGTAAGAACTTGTTGTCAACTAATAGTTATACAGAAGATGTAAGTGACTTGATTAAGAGAGAATGTGATAAAGGATATCTATTGGGACCTTTTACAGCACCGCCTTTCCCTAGTTATCGCATAAGCCCGCTGGGTATAGTAGAGGGCAAGTACTCTGGGAAGAAGAGGTTGATAGTAGATTTATCTGCTCCCCACGACAATCCAGAACACCCTAGCATCAACGAGTCCATAGATAAAGAGTCGTGTTCATTAAGTTACGTCAGAGTGGATGATGCTATTAAAATTATACAAGAATTCGGTCAGGGATCATGGATGTGTAAAGCGGACATTACGGATGCCTTCAAACTCATTCCTATCCATCCTGAACAATGGCATTTATTCGGTATAAAATGGCAAGGACAGTACTATTTCTACCAAAGACTAGCGTTTGGGTGTCGTTCCAGTCCAGTGATATTTGACCATTTGTCTCAGGCCATTTGCTGGATTGCACATAACAAGTATGGTATACCAGTCGTGTTACATTTACTGGATGATTTTCTAACCATAAGTGCACCAGACCAGGATGGGGACGTGGTTATGACTAGCTTAAGAAAGGTATTCTTCGAGTTGAACATTCCGCTATCACTTCATAAAACAGTTGGTCCTACAACAGAACTTGAATACTTGGGTATTATCCTGGATAGTGTCAATATGGAAGCTCGCCTACCTGAAGATAAGATAGTTAGGATAACAACATTCCTGGAAAACATGTTAACAAAGCGGTCGTGCACAAAAAGAGAATTACTGCAACTCTTAGGTCATCTGAACTTTTGTACGAGAATAATTAAACCGGGAAGATCATTTGTTTCCTATCTCATCCACCTATCTACTTCAGTCAAAAAACTGCACCATCATGTGTACATGAACAAAGAGTGCAGAGAAGACATACGAATGTGGCTCTGTTTTTTACAACAATGGAATGGTATATCTATGTTCTATGACATTGCCTGGACAAAAACAGAGGATATGGAACTGTTTACAGATGCCTCATCTACAATAGGGTTCGGTGCCTATTACGATGGTTCCTGGTTTGCAGTACGATGGCCTCAGTTTTTACTCAGGGATATTGAATCAACTTCCCAGAAAGCAATTTCCATGACATTTATGGAATTATATCCCATTGTAGCAGCTGTAGTGTTGTGGGGTGAAGGTTGGCAAACCAAAAAGATTCTCTTTTACAGTGATAACCTCGCTACAGTGAACATTATCAATAAAGGGAGATCAAAATGTTTGAACATTATGAAACTAATGCGCAATCTAACGTGGTGTGCCGCTAAGCATAACTTTACTTTTCATGCAGAACATGTGCCTGGAGTTAAAAATTGCATAGCTGATAGTTTATCTCGTTTCCAGATGCAACGTTTCCACAAGCTAGCCCCCAAGGCAGCACCGAGGTCCAGCAGGTGTCCTCCACCCTCCGAAGTGATGTGGCATTAACAGAGACAGTGTCAAAGATCTGGATGTCTACGATAGGAGAACGCACAAGGCAAGCCTATTCTACTGGTTACCAAGCGTATTGTAAATTCCTGGTGTTGTATGGAATAATTTTAATAACGGATAATCTGCCCCCAATATCAGAGGACATCTTGATTTTCTTTGTGGCGTACTGTGTACACTCCCTGAGGTTACAATTGTCCACCATCAAGTTGTACTTGTGTGGTATTCGTTATCACTTCCTGTCTAATGGAGGCAACAATCCACTGGAAACTAAAGAAGGACATAATCTACCTAGACTAAGTGTATTTCTTAATGGTGTCAAGAAAAGTCAAGTGCAAGGAAGCAAACAGCGCCTACCTATAACATGTAAAGTTTTGAACCAAATATGTATAGCATTATCTACTGCGCAGTACAGTGATTATGACAGAGTTCTATATCGGGCTGTGTGTTGTGTAGCCTTTTACGGGTTCCTTCGTTGTGGAGAATTCACTATTACTCATCAGTTTGACCCTAATGTGAATTTGTGTATTGGAGATATTTTAATACCTTCGACAGATTTAATCAGGCTGTGTCTTAAATCTTCAAAAACAGACCATGCTAGGAAAGGTGTACAGATTTCGCTGTTTGCTAATGGCTTGCCGGTGTGTCCTCATAAAGCTTTGTGTAATTATTTAACTTTGAGGAAAAGCATGTTCAATACTACAGATACATCACCTTTGTTTGTTACCAAAGAAGGTGCACCATTATCGAGATCTGTTTTTATTCAATTTTTGAAACATGTATTGCAACAAATCGGGCTAAATACTGAGTTGTATAGTGGGCATTCATTCAGGATTGGAGCAGCTACTGCAGCAGCCACAGCCAAAGTGGAAGACCATCTCATCAAAACTTTAGGGAGGTGGTCATCAGACTGTTATCAGCGTTATATCCGAACATCTGCTCAGACGATCAAGGATGCCCAGCATAGTATGTCGCGCATATGACATTTAAAGTGCAATATAATTTAATCTATCAGTACATTGTAGGCGATTTAGTCACAATGATATGCATCAAGTACATGTAATTTGTTATCTCAACAGTACACTATGTACATTGTATATGCAATCCTAGAATGGAGCAGAACTTTTTCTGATATAAGTAGCCTTAGTAGGTACCAATGTATATATTTCATTATACTTTCAATTTACAGTATACCAATAACTCTAACACTTGGGGGCTTCTCAGCTGCACATCATATACACGTCTATATATATGATATACAACTTCAATTTGGGCAGTACACAACTCATAGGTTGATGTATTGAGCCCCCGCGTTAACATACAGGTATACATGCATGTACACCTACTTTCATATACCTACCATTTAGGTATTAAGCAGATACATAATCCAGGATTACAGTATGAACCCTCTCATGGGATCCATGGAGCCTCCGCACAGGGTCAGATCCAGGGTTCATAAATATCCTCGGCAATTTACATATATATCATATATATTCAATCATAGTATAGATTTCATATCGACCCAGGATTTTTCGGATCCAATATCCTCTCATGGGATACAGCCGTCTGACGATTTCTCTTCAGCGCTGAATCCAGGATTATCCGGATTATCCTCTCATGGGGTTGGTATGATGATGGGTATCTCGTCCAGTCGTGGGCACCAGGGGTAATCTCTACTCCTGGTGAGGAGCACCTTGACTAAGATCCTTGTACTAGGGCGACGCATCGCTCTTTATGGAACTTGTCATAGGTATCCATGAGATTTCCTTACTTAACTTTTGTGTATTTGTGATATAGCCCCCAAGGCCAAACAATTAGTTAAAATGTATAAATGTTGAAAATAATGTTGCTGATAAGTTTGTATTATTGATGTGTGTTATATGATTATTTGTGTTATGTGGCATCATTACAGTTATAATAAATGCTTATTTAACTGTATCATTTTGTACTGGTTGTTTATAAATTGTAGTTTATTTGTAATAAACTTTGTTTGTAAACATACAGTTGTTTTGCAACAACTTCATTTGTTATAGTAATTATATATATAAAATTTGTAGTCTTTATGTAGGTGTTTGTTAGGTTGTGTTATATATATATATATATACATTGTATCTGTTAACATTGTATTACATGTATTGATATAAATGGCAAAATATACAGTGATCAATTGGTGTATCAATATATGGTAGTCTTCATTATTGTTTCTTATGGTCAACGCATAGAGTAGCCTGTGCTTATATAATGTAAGTGTATGTTACTATTTATATCGTGTAGTGGATGAGGGTTGTACTTTCCCACATGATGTCTTCACGTGATGTTATGGTAATGAGTAATAATATGGATGCTGATTGGTCAGTTAATTACTGTCCGGAGATAGGCATTTATCATTGGTCAAGCCGATTAAAGTATGCATAATTAATGAGCTGTCCAAGAGGGGTCAGCGTCACCCAGCCATCTTTGTTTTGAACACCAGACAGTGCAGGCAGATTATAGCAAGTTTGTTTACCGCCATCCACCCCTGCCACCGCTTGTATTAACTTTTCTATTTCTAATTAAATTTTATACAGGTTTCATGTTCATGATCAGGGCCTGGTCATGATCAGACATAGTTATTTGGAAAATTTTATGCTTCACATATATTGGTTTATTTCTATACTTGTCAGAGTATAAGATGTTATAAAATAACTTTATCATTACATAGGTATACATATATTTTTCATTATCTGGGGCTATATTACAGAAGGTAGGAACTTGAGGGCAGTACACAACTCATAGGTTGATGTATTGAGCCCCCGCGTTAACATACAGGTATACATGCATGTACACCTACTTTCATATACCTACCATTTAGGTATTAAGCAGATACATAATCCAGGATTACAGTATGAACCCTCTCATGGGATCCATGGAGCCTCCGCACAGGGTCAGATCCAGGGTTCATAAATATCCTCGGCAATTTACATATATATCATATATATTCAATCATAGTATAGATTTCATATCGACCCAGGATTTTTCGGATCCAATATCCTCTCATGGGATACAGCCGTCTGACGATTTCTCTTCAGCGCTGAATCCAGGATTATCCGGATTATCCTCTCATGGGGTTGGTATGATGATGGGTATCTCGTCCAGTCGTGGGCACCAGGGGTAATCTCTACTCCTGGTGAGGAGCACCTTGACTAAGATCCTTGTACTAGGGCGACGCATCGCTCTTTATGGAACTTGTCATAGGTATCCATGAGATTTCCTTACTTAACTTTTGTGTATTTGTGATATAGCCCCCAAGGCCAAACAATTAGTTAAAATGTATAAATGTTGAAAATAATGTTGCTGATAAGTTTGTATTATTGATGTGTGTTATATGATTATTTGTGTTATGTGGCATCATTACAGTTATAATAAATGCTTATTTAACTGTATCATTTTGTACTGGTTGTTTATAAATAATGTCTATATATATACTGTCCCCTATCCTGAGGACCGTAGTAGCAGTATGTAATGTCTATATATATACTGTCCCCTATCCTGAGGACCGTAGTAGCAGTATGTAATGTCTATATATATACTGTCCCCTATCCTGAGGACCGTAGTAGCAGTATGTAATGTCTATATATATACTGTCCCCTATCCTGAGGACCGTAGTAGCAGTATGTAATGTCTATATATATACTGTCCCCTATCCTGAGGACCGTAGTAGCAGTATGTAATGTCTATATATATACTGTCCCCTATCCTGAGGACCGTAGTAGCAGTATGTAATGTCTATATATATACTGTCCCCTATCCTGAGGACCGTAGTAGCAGTATGCAATGTCTATATATATACTGTCCCCTATCCTGAGGACCGTAGTAGCAGTATGTAATGTCTATATATATACTGTCCCCTATCCTGAGGACCGTAGTAGCAGTATGTAATGTCTATATATATACTGTCCCCTATCCTGAGGACCGTAGTAGCAGTATGTAATGTCTATATATATACTGTCCCCTATCCTGAGGACCGTAATAGCAGTATGTAATGTCTATATATATACTGTCCCTTATCCTGAGGACCGTAGTAGCAGTATGTAATGTCTATATATATACTGTCCCCTATCCTGTGGACCATCATAGCAGTATGTAATGTCTATATATATACTGTCCCCTATCCTGAGGACCGTAGTAGCAGTATGTAATGTCTATATATATACTGTCCCCTATCCTGAGGACCGTAGTAGCAGTATGTAATGTCTATATATATACTGTCCCCTATCCTGAGGACCGTAGTAGCAGTATGTAATGTCTATATATATACTGTCCCCTATCCTGAGGACCGTAGTAGCAGTATGTAATGTCTATATATATACTGTCCCCTATCCTGAGGACCGTAGTAGCAGTATGTAATGTCTATATATATACTGTCCCCTATCCTGAGGACCGTAGTAGCAGTATGTAATGTCTATATATATACTGTCCCCTATCCTGAGGACCGTAATAGCAGTATGTTATGTCTATATATATACTGTCCCCTATCCTGAGGACCGTAGTAGCAGTATGTAATGTCTATATATATACTGTCCCCTATCCTGAGGACCGTAGTAGCAGTATGTAATGTCTATATATATACTGTCCCCTATCCTGAGGACCGTAGTAGCAGTATGTAATGTCTATATATATACTGTCCCCTATCCTGAGGACCGTAGTAGCAGTATGTAATGTCTATATATATACTGTCCCCTATCCTGAGGACCGTAGTAGCAGTATGTAATGTCTATATATATACTGTCCCCTATCCTGAGGACCGTAGTAGCAGTATGTAATGTCTATATATATACTGTCCCCTATCCTGAGGACCGTAGTAGCAGTATGTAATGTCTATATATATACTGTCCCCTATCCTGAGGACCGTAGTAGCAGTATGTAATGTCTATATATATACTGTCCCCTATCCTGAGGACCGTAGTAGCAGTATGTAATGTCTATATATATACTGTCCCCTATCCTGAGGACCGTAGTAGCAGTATGTAATGTCTATATATATACTGTCCCCTATCCTGAGGACCGTAGTAGCAGTATGTAATGTCTATATATATACTGTCCCCTATCCTGAGGACCGTAGTAGCAGTATGTAATGTCTATATATATACTGTCCCCTATCCTGAGGACCGTAGTAGCAGTATGTAATGTCTATATATATACTGTCCCCTATCCTGAGGACCGTAGTAGCAGTATGTAATGTCTATATATATACTGTCCCCTATCCTGAGGACCGTAGTAGCAGTATGTAATGTCTATATATATACTGTCCCCTATCCTGAGGACCGTAGTAGCAGTATGTAATGTCTATATATATACTGTCCCCTATCCTGAGGACCGTAGTAGCAGTATGTAATGTCTATATATATACTGTCCCCTATCCTGAGGACCGTAGTAGCAGTATGTAATGTCTATATATATACTGTCCCCTATCCTGAGGACCGTAGTAGCAGTATGTAATGTCTATATATATACTGTCCCCTGTCCTGAGGACCGTAGTAGCAGTATGTAATGTCTATATATATACTGTCCCCTATCCTGAGGACCGTAGTAGCAGTATGTAATGTCTATATATATACTGTCCCCTATCCTGAGGACCGTAGTAGCAGTATGTAATGTCTATATATATACTGTCCCCTATCCTGAGGACCGTAGTAGCAGTATGTAATGTCTATATATATATACTGTCCCCTATCCTGAGGACCGTAGTAGCAGTATGTAATGTCTATATATATACTGTCCCCTATCCTGAGGACCGTAGTAGCAGTATGTAATGTCTATATATATACTGTCCCCTATCCTGAGGACCGTAGTAGCAGTATGTAATGTCTATATATATACTGTCCCCTATCCTGAGGACCGTAGTAGCAGTATGTAATGTCTATATATATACTGTCCCCTATCCTGAGGACCGTAGTAGCAGTATGTAATGTCTATATATATACTGTCCCCTATCCTGAGGACCGTAGTAGCAGTATGTAATGTCTATATATATACTGTCCCCTATCCTGAGGACCGTAGTAGCAGTATGTAATGTCTATATATATACTGTCCCCTATCCTGAGGACCGTAGTAGCAGTATGTAATGTCTATATATATACTGTCCCCTATCCTGAGGACCGTAGTAGCAGTATGTAATGTCTATATATATACTGTCCCCTATCCTGAGGACCGTAGTAGCAGTATGTAATGTCTATATATATACTGTCCCCTATCCTGAGGACCGTAGTAGCAGTATGTAATGTCTATATATATACTGTCCCCTATCCTGAGGACCGTAGTAGCAGTATGTAATGTCTATATATATACTGTCCCCTATCCTGAGGACCGTAGTAGCAGTATGTAATGTCTATATATATACTGTCCCCTATCCTGAGGACCGTAGTAGCAGTATGTAATGTCTATATATATACTGTCCCCTATCCTGAGGACCGTAGTAGCAGTATGTAATGTCTATATATATACTGTCCCCTATCCTGAGGACCGTAGTAGCAGTATGTAATGTCTATATATATACTGTCCCCTATCCTGAGGACCGTAGTAGCAGTATGTAATGTCTATATATATACTGTCCCCTATCCTGAGGACCGTAATAGCAGTATGTAATGTCTATATATATACTGTCCCCTATCCTGAGGACCGTAGTAGCAGTATGTAATGTCTATATATATACTGTCCCCTATCCTGAGGACCGTAGTAGCAGTATGTAATGTCTATATATATACTGTCCCCTATCCTGAGGACCGTAATAGCAGTATGTAATGTCTATATATATACTGTCCCCTATCCTGAGGACCGTAGTAGCAGTATGTAATGTCTTTATATATACTGTCCCCTATCCTGAGGACCGTAGTAGCAGTATGTAATGTCTATATATATACTGTCCCCTATCCTGAGGACCGTAGTAGCAGTATGTAATGTCTATATATATACTGTCCCCTATCCTGAGGACCGTAGTAGCAGTATGTAATGTCTATATATATACTGTCCCCTATCCTGAGGACCGTAGTAGCAGTATGTAATGTCTATATATATATACTGTCCCCTATCCTGAGGACCGTAGTAGCAGTATGTAATGTCTATATATATACTGACCCCTATCCTGAGGACCGTAGTAGCAGTATGTAATGTCTATATATATACTGTCCCCTATCCTGAGGACCGTAGTAGCAGTATGTAATGTCTATATATATACTGTCCCATGTTCCTTTGAGAGTTTTCTTCTATCAAAAAGCCTTGGATTGTCTTCTAGTCCAGGGCCATTCTGACATTATAGTACCCAAATGGAGCCATTTCTGAAGATCATTGCTTTTTCTAAGGACTGCTATATTTTCTCAGTTCCTTATGCAAGTACAAAATAGATAACAGGTAAATAATAGAGACCTATTGGGTCTCAATCATCTGACTAAATGCTATAAATGCTTCCCACTTTGTTTTAAGCTAAAAGAGTCCAGCCTCCATGGGCAGCCCCAGAGGGATCAGATGATGTACAACTCAAGTTCTACAACAGTCTGACTCGCCAAAAGGTAAGTTACGACATACAGTCCTGGCAGAACCGTTAAGTAAGTTAGGTCGCACTGTCCCGGGAGAAACAATCTGACTTGTCCAAAGGTCACACAGTCCAAGCAGAAACAGTCTGACCTGCCAAAGGTTAAGTTAGGTTGTACTGTCCCGGGAGAAACAATCTGACTTGTCAAAAGGTCACACAGTCCCGGGAGAAACAATCTGACTTGTCCAAAGGTCATACAGTCCAAGCAGAAACAGTCTGACCTGCCAAAGGTTAAGTTAGGTTGTACTGTCCCGGGAGAAACAATCTGACTTGTCAAAAGGTCACACAGTCCCCGGAGAAACAATCTGACTTGTCCTAAGGTCACACAGTCCAAGCAGAAACAGTCTGACTTGCCAAAGGTTAAGTGAGGTTGTACCGTCCCGGGAGAAACAATCTGACCCGATTAACGTTTTCAGGCCATTTTAGTTTGTTGACAAACCCATATCCGGATATTCAACATCTTGTGGCAGATTTCTGTTCGTTAAGCAATAATATCGCATTTGGCATGTTTTTTTTTTACCCGCAGTATGCCTATTTGATGTCATATTTTTGACATGTTTGTTGCCAGCATTCCGTTCTACGAGTGCACCGGGAATCGTTGTGTGACCAATGTTCTTAACTTCTGTGCGTAATGAGCTATATTGTGTCTACGTCAGCTTATCAGGGCTTCTGTGTGACCGCAGTATCAATAAACGAAACATTCAAAACCGAAATCTAATGTAGCCCTAAATACCATGTGACATCCACAAAGGAACAGTTAGCGGAAGGTCATCGTGGACCACTATTATTTATTTGTTTATTTGGCAATGGCTTACACTGTTAAATGATGGAGAAACCTACGCCACCCAAAATTAACCAGTATCTATTTATAAACCATTATTTTTTTTTCTTTCAAATTAGATAATAAATATCATGTTTTTAGACCAATAACATAAAATATCAAGAAAATGATGACATTCCTCACATCAAAGACAACATTGAATAGCTTACTTTTAGTTATGGAGATTGGAAAATGTCACATACCTGTTAATATCATGTTTTTGTCTGACAAATGCAACATAGTTTTGTACTAACTCTTTGAAAGAATAGCGGCCTCGTGCAATAGAACATCTATGTATTGGCAGAATAAGGTTGTCAAATTTTATACATAATACATGATGCTATAGGCATTTCTCCTGTTTTGGCTAAGAGTTTTTAAACATTCCACTTTGGTTTGCATACTTCTTCCCAGGTCTTCCTAATTTGGGCACTAGATATATATATAGGCCTACCACTGAGCGTTTTAAACCAGCCAAGTCTTTTATGAATACAAAGATTGTTTTTTTGTAGAAACTTATTCTGAGAATTGAAAACTTAAATAACGAAGTTTCTTTCAAGAGGGCCAGGTGAAAATATGCCAATTAGAACTGTGGATATTGTATATGTCATAAAGATACTCACAGACATTTAAAGTGATTGGTTACCAAACACATTATACATGTATGCATATAAACGTTGTACACTGATCTATTTGTACCCTAATTACAGTTTGTGTCTACCCAAATTCTTTGAAAGAATATCGGCCTCGTGCAAAAGAATATCTGTCGATTACCAGTACCGAGGGTCAAATATTCTGGACTATTGAACAAACACCATACTTGTTTTATTACATAATCACTAAATAAAACACACTTTGAATAACTGATTACCTGAGAAAGGAATAAACACACCATTTTCACAATATTATTTACATATAAAACATATGTGTATATCTTTAAAAGGAAATTAAATTATTTTGAGTAAAATCAGCATAATCATGCTGGTAAACAATACATGTATTGGCAGAATATGGTTGTCAAATTTAATTTTCAAAATTTAGTAATTTAAATTTTGTATCTATACATTGTACATGATGCTATAGGAATTTCTCCTGTTTCGGCTAAGAGTTTTTAGCCCACCATCATCAGATGGTGGGCTATTCAAATCGCCCTGCGTCCGTGGTCCGTCGTCCGTCCGTCCGTCCGTTAGTCCGTTAGTCCGTCCGTAAACAATTCTTGTTATCGCTATTTCTCATAAAGTACCGAAGGAATCTTTCTCAAATTTCATGTGTTGGTTCACCTTGGTCCCTAGTTGTGCATATTCCATTCTGGGACCGATCTGAATTCAAGATGGCCGACAGGCAGCCATCTTGGATTTTGACATTTGAACTTTGTTATCCCTATTTCTGAGAATGTACTAAATGGATCTTTCTCAAATTTGATGTGTTGGTTCACCTTGGTCCCTAGTTGTGTATATTCCATTTTGGGACAGATCAGAAAACAATATGGCCGACAGGCAGCCATCTTGGATTTTGACAATTGAAGTTTGTTATCGCTATTTCTAAGAAAGTACTGAAGGTATCTTTCTCAAATTTCATTTGTTGGTTCACCTTGGTCCCTAGTTGTGCATATTCCATTTTTGGACAGATCGGAAAACAACATGGCCGACAGGCAGCCATCTTGGATTTTGACAATTGAAGTTTGTTATCCCTATTTCTGAGAATATACTGAAGGGAACTTTCACAAATTTCATATGTAGGTTCCTCCTGGTGCCTAGCTATGCTAAGAATAAGGAAACGACAATGTAATTCACAAAAAAAAACAAAAAAATGCATCTGTGTCCCACCAGAGTCTCTGCTCACACTTAATCAACACCTAAGAGACAATCGAAAGAAGAGAAAAGAACCATCTTTCAAAAAACAAACTTAGATCATTTGATGGTGGGCGCCAAGATCCCTCTGGGATCTCTTGTTAAACATTCCACTTTGGTTTGCATACTTCTTCCCAGGTTTTCCTAATTTGGGCACTAGCTATATATATATATATATATATATAAAGGCCTACCACTGAGCGTTTTAAACCAGCCAAGTCTTGTATGGATACAAAGATTGTTTTTTTTGTAGAAACTTAGTTTGAGAATTGAAACCTTAAATAATGAAGTTTCTTTCAAGAGGGCCAGGTGAAAATTTGCCAATAAGAACTGTCCGATATTGTATATGTCATAATGATACTCACAGACATTTAAAGTGATTGGTTACCAAACACATTATACATGTACAGTGTATGCATATAAACATTGTACACTGATCTATTTGTACCCCAATTACAGTTTGTGTCTACCCAAATTTTTTAAGTAATTTTCAAACCAGCACTTTTTAAGTCAAAATCAATCAAAAAAACAAAATAGTTTGCCTAAACTACATGTATCTACCACAGTCACTTAGTTAAGATAACCCAGGTTTTGCCGAGTGTCGACTACGTAATATTCAGGGAAAGTAAAGATGGATATAATGCAAAAGTTTTCTGTAATTTCTGTAGGCCTAATTGTTATCTATTCTTCACAAACATACATTGTAATTTGGAGCACAAACAGTACTAAATTATGCCTACAGATTATGCTAGGCTGCAATCACAAACAAAAGCAAGTAACTTGCGTGTCATGATTAATGTAAGTTAAATCTACAGGTAGGTTTGTCGTCTGGTTGTGTGTCCGGTCCGCTAACAATATTTATTGATGAAGAATATTCAAAGCCCTGACAATAGGCCTAGATCTCCGGAAACATCGATGCAGGTAATCCGCCAAAAGACATCATTTGATTACATTGTTTTCCTGTACTTTTTTGCCAAAAGAGTTCCATTCAGGCAAAAGTTAAGGAAATTTTCCTTAGCTAAGGAGCTCCTTAGTTAAGTTAAGGAACATTTAAGTTAAGGGACGTTGATGAAACCGGGGCCTGATGTCAGACTTAACTTTGATTTACGAGAGTATTGAGTCTGATGTCACACTTTACTTGGATTTACGGGAGTATTGAGTCTGATGTCACACTTTACTTGGATTTACGGGAGTATTAAGTCTGATGTCACACTTTACTTGGATTTACGAGAGTATTGAATCTGATGTCACACTTTACTTGGATTTACGAGAGTATTGAATCTGATGTCACGCTTTACTTGGATTTACGAGAGTATTGAGTCTGATGTCACACTTTACTTGGATTTACGAGAGTATTGAGTCTGATGTCACACTTTACTTGGATTTACGAGAGTATTGAGTCTGATGTCACACTTTACTTGGATTTACGAGAGTATTGAGTCTGATGTCACACTTTACTTGGATTTACGAGAGTATTGAGTCTGATGTCACACTTTACTTGGATTTACGAGAGTATTGAGTCTGATGTCACACTTTACTTGGATTTACGGGAGTATTGAGTCTGATGTCACACTTTACTTGGATTTACGAGAGTATTGAGTCTGATGTCACACTTTACTTGGATTTACGAGAGTATTGAGTCTGATGTCACACTTTACTTGGATTTACGGGAGTATTGAGACTGATGTCACACTTTACTTGGATTTACGAGAGTATAGAGTCTGATGTCACACTTTACTTGGATTTACGAGAGTATTGAATCTGATGTCACACTTTACTTGGATTTACGAGAGTATTGAGTCTGATGTCACACTTTACTTGGATTTACGAGAGTATTGATTCTGATGTCACACTTTACTTGGATTTACGAGAGTATTGAGTCTGATGTCACACTTTACTTGGATTTACGAGAGTATTGAGTCTGATGTCACACTTAACTTGGATTTACGAGAGTATTGAGTCTGATGTCACACTTTACTTGGATTTACGAGAGTATTGAGTCTGATGTCACACTTTACTTGGATTTACGAGAGTATTGAGTCTGATGTCACACTTTACTTGGATTTACGGGAGTATTGAGTATGATGTCACACTTTACTTGGATTTACGGGAGTATTGAGTCTGATGTCACACTTTACTTGGATTTACGAGAGTATTGAGTCTGATGTCACACTTTACTTGGATTTACGAGAGTATTGAGTCTGATGTCACACTTTACTTGGATTTACGAGAGTATTGAGTCTGATGTCACACTTCACTTTGATTTACGAGAGTATTGAATCTGATGTCACACTTTACTTGGATTCATGAGAGTATTGAGTCTTAATTCACACTTTACGTGGATTAGACAATGTATTTGTTGAAACTCAGTTATGGGCTAAAATTTAACTCTGCCAAAGTAAATATATGTACAGTATTAGAAAAGTAAATGGATAAAATTGTTTTGGAACTTATGAAATCAAAGTGAATAAGGCTATAGAAGAATTTAACTGAATGGCTGTATTCAAAAAGAAAATAACATAGAAACTTGGACACTGGGGGCTGAGGTTTTACTGCTCCATGAAAAATAACATAGAAACTGCGGCACTTGGGGCTGAGGTTTTACTGCTCCATGAAAAATAACATAGAAACTGGGACACTTGGGGCTGAGGTTTTACTGCTCCATGAAAAATAACATAGAAACTGGGACACTTTGGGGCTGAGGTTTTACTGCTCCATGAAAAATAACATAGAAACTGGGACACTTGGGGCTGAGGTTTTACTGCTCCATGAAAAATAACATAGAAACTGGGACACTTGGGGCTGAGGTTTTACAGCTCCCTGATAAATAACATAGAAACTGGGACACTTGGGGCTGAGGTTTTACAGCTCCCTGAAAATAACATAGAAACTGCGACACTTTGGGCCAAGGTTTTACAGCTCCCTGATAAATAACATAGAAACTGGGACACTTGGGGCTGAGGTTTTACTGCTCCATAAAAAAAAAACATAGAAACTTGGACACTTTGGGGCTGAGGTTTTACAGCTCCCTGATAAATAACATAGAAACTGCGACACTTTGGGGCTGAGGTTTTACAGCTCCATGAAAAATAACATAGAAACTGCGACACTTTGGGCCAAGGTTTTACAGCTCCATGATAAATAACATAGAAACTGCGACACTTTGGGCCAAGGTTTTACAGCTCCCTGATAAATAACATAGAAACTGGGACACTTGGGGCTGAGGTTTTACTGCTCCATAAAAAAAAAACATAGAAACTTGGACACTGGGGGCTGAGGTTTTACAGCTCCCTGATAAATAACATAGAAACTGTGACACTTTGGGGCTGAGGTTTTACAGCTCCATGAAAAATAACATAAAAACTGGGACACTTTGGGGCTGAGGTTTTACTGCTCCATGAAAAATAACATAGAAACTGGACACTTGGGGCTGAGGTTTTACAGCTCCCTGATAAATAACATAGAAACTGCGACACTTTGGGCTGAGGTTTTACAGCTCCCTGATAAAAAACATAGAAACTGCGACACTTTGGGGCTGAAGTTTTACAGCTCCATGAAAAATAACATAGAAACTGCAGGCACTTGGGGCTGAGGTTTTACTGCTCCATGAAAAATAACATAGAAACTGGGACACTTGGGGCTGAGGTTTTACTGCTCCATGAAAAATAACATAGAAACTGGGACACTTGGGGCTGAGGTTTTACAGCTCCCTGAAAATAACATAGAAACTGGGACACTGGGGGCTGAGGTTTTACAGCTCCCTGATAAATAACATAGAAACTGGGACACTTTGGGCTGAGGTTTTACAGCTCCCTGATAAATAACATAGAAACTGGGACACTTTGGGGCTGAGGTTTTACAGCTCCCTGATAAATAACATAGAAACTGGGACACTTGGGGCTGAGGTTTTACAGCTCCCTGATAAATAACATAGAAACTGCGACACTTTGGGCCAAGGTTTTACAGCTCCATGAAAAATAACATAGAAACTGCGACACTTTGGGCCAAGGTTTTACAGCTCCCTGATAAATAACATAGAAACTGGGGCACTTTGGGCTGAGGTTTTACTGCTCCCTGATAAATAACATAGAGACTGGGACACTTTGGGCTGAGGTTTTACTGCTCCCTGATAAATAACATAGAAACTGGGACACTGGGGGCTGAGGTTTTACAGCTCCCTGATAAATAACATAGAAACTGGGACACTTTGGGCTGAGGTTTTACAGCTCCATGAAAAATAACATAGAAACTGGGACACTTTGGGCTGAGGTTTTACAGCTCCCTAGCTGATAATGACACAAACAACACCAACACTTGCTATGTAAAGTTGTAGTTTATTCACCTATCCTCCAGTCATATACAACATTATATCCACAACTTGAATTTTTACAAACACATGGTAACAAAAACTAGCATGAATTCGCATTAAAATACTGTTACAATCTCCCAACGTCCTCACTCAAAAATTCAACAACCCTATCTTACAAAACCATCATCCAATCACACAATAGTACACTATCACGTGCTTAGGGTCAGCCACCAATCATGTACACCAACAGTTAAGGCAGACACACATTTGAAAATAGCATCACAAAATCTTACCAAGAAAAGATCCGAGTGGTCATTGTGTAAAATGTCTGAACCGATAAATCTGGTTGTTACACATATTTACCTCAATAACGTCAGCCGTTGTAAACACCCAGAACTTCGTTACTCTGAAGACTTCATTAAAAATTTTGTTAATATACATAAGTAAACTTTATATTAAATATGATCTTTACACATAAGTATTTACCTTGCACCAAGATAGTGTGTCAATCACACTAGGCATTATACAACACATATAACTGGTAAACGGTGTACCCCTTACACCTATAGGTTTATAATCAATACACTAAAACTAGGTCAGGTAAGAAGTAAACTGACTTAATTAAGCTAGCCATTTTATATCATTGTACATTTATTTGTATACAGACAGACTATTCTGTCAATGTGCGTCGGATTGTGTCAGCATTTCAGTTGTGAAACGTTTTTGTCAAATTCTAGTCTGATTTCTAAATATTGATAAATAGTGTGGTCGAAATGAGGCAAAGGAATGTAGCTGAAATGTTATATTTTTTTAAAAAACTTTTCATGAAAAATTGTTCCAAAAGTAATCACTCTTAGTAATTTGTGGAAACCCATGTTATGACAGGGAGACGATTTCGCAGTACAATAAAACAACGATAAATGCTCATCGTTTCATTTTCCCTTTGTTGAGTTTCTTTAATCCGTAAATATGTCACCATTTCTGTATCACCAAACCACTTTTGATGCCGATATACGGCTGACCAAATGGAGCGGCAGTGTAAGGAGGTTTTAGTAATCTTCTGTGTAGTTCCGTGTCTGTATACCACACGGCTGTACAGGACTCACACCATCACCCATTGTTATATGTAACCTACTCTAGTTGAGCTCTGATTTTGCATAAATCTTCTTATAGTACAAATACATAGATATATTTATTACAAACTTATTACATTTATATTACTCTAGTGAAAGACGCACTAAATGAACTGTGCCTCTCCCTGGTTGCCTAGCAACAAGATTTGATCCTAGTCAGTACAACACTTGAGCATAGTCATTGTTACCACCGAATTATATTACTTTAATAAATTCCTTTGTAAAATTTATAGTAAGTGAAATTACCACACTATAACGTAGCTCTCTGTAAACCTGTACACGTGGGAGGTCCCTGCCCACCTCTTATCGTACACTATAACATAGCTCTCTGATTGGTCAGTCACACAAGAATATCATAAGTGTCACTGCTTTCGGAAGTCATTTCCTAAAAAAGTAGTTAATCATCATTTAAACAGAGAAGCATTCATTAGCTATTTTGAATAAAAGACAAATATAAGATGATTATATGCATCATTACATACAGGCACCATATTATATAATTAAACTGAACTTTCTACCAAATTTTTTTATTTCCCTTTTTTATGCAAATTGAACTGTGATTGAGATAATTAACTCATAGTGATTCCAATTATCAACAATTTGTTTTGTACATTTGTTATATGGTTGAATTCACTATTGATACACACACAAACTTCAGTCACATGAACGTCACTTTCTTTCTCACAACATTTTACATGACCTTCTGTAGGCATCTATAGTAAGTATGACTTGATTGAAGTTTGTACATAAAACAGAATATTGATAATAAGAGAAAAAAGGGCTCAATATCACAGACGATACATTTAAGTAGATGTAATGTCACCTGACAAAATATCAAATAAAAAGCATAAACAAACACAGACATTACATCGAGAAAATCTCAAAACATTCATTAATTAGAAAAGATAGAATTCAATAAAATTTCAAATAAACTCGAGGAAACGGGCCTAAAATAAAATCTATACACTCCTTCTGGTTACCACAAAAATGTGTATAATTTGAAACTTTTGATTATGTGTAGATCTCTGTGACATACCAAAACATTTTGATAGCTACATACCAGTTATGATAATTACAATATTATGTCCAAAGCAGAAAACCATTGTGCTGGTTTATGATTGGGCCACTAAATGCCAATAATGCATGATGAGCTATTATACAATTTTGTTTGAACTGACTTTGATGTTTATAAACAACCATCTTAAATAAAATATTTTGAGGCAAAATCAGCTAAACTTTGTACATTAATTACGTAGACGTAGAAGCACAATATTCCTTTGTAAAATGGTTCTAGAAGATTAAGGACAACTCCAGAAAATCATTATAGTTTTAACAAAGGTTCATAAATCAAGTTGTAAGGCCGAGTTATTTGCAGTCAATATAGGAACCTCGTTGTAAGTGTTAGACTATATACACCAAACTACTGTCTGCTACATGTCTGTCCTACACACCAAAATCGTACCAATAACGTCTATAGTCATAGACAATTTTTACCGATTTTTGATATTGCTCAAATTTTTATCAAACTTGTTATTTTTATAATTAAATATCTACTATATTTTGTAACATGCACATGGATATATTTATTTCTATGTACCGTGGAAATAGATAATTGTCTGTAATTGATAACATGTGCAGATGAACAATATTGATGAATTTTCTAATCTGCTCCAATATTGTAGAAGTTGCTTCCCTTTGACTGTTAACTAGCTTGACAAAATTTACAAAATAGAAATTAAATATAATACTAATTTGTTTTATAAGTTGGCGCCTTAGAATTTTACAATTCCACAAAGAAAACTGGTCCTTATCCGTATAACCATGGCTTTAAACCTTTAATTCAACATATGAAATATTTACAAATACAGATATAGTTATATTGGATTATGGGTATTATGCAAATGGATTATGGGTAATGATGATCACATGAAAAGAGAATGATGCTAATTTACATATGAGTTGTAAATGTGTACAAAGTGGATGCTGAAGATGTGTGGGCACTTAGGGATCAGGAAACACACATGTGGGGACAATTACAAAAAACATTGTATATAAACCATGTTGTCACTCCTTAGCCTTACACAGTCTTCTGACAATTACAAAATACAAACAAAAGTCAACCAACTGCTGTTTTTAGTTGAAACTAGTTGTAAATTTTGTTTTGATCATTTTACCCTTGAATATGGAAATACAACAGCAATTCTAAGTCATTGTCCTTCTGCAACAATACTTTGATATCATATCACGTTGTCACTGTGATGCACATCAACCAACTGTGTCTCAACTATGGAAAAAAAGGGGATATTTAAAATCACCCAGAAACCACTGTTCATATTTTAAACAATTGTGAGACTTTAAGCATCTTGTTCCCCAGTTATTTTACTGTTTTTTTTTTTTCTGTACTCTTTCGATGGAGAAGAGCTCCTTTCTTTTTTTAAATATATGAGATATTTTATTTTGTAATTATCAAAACTAGGACTTGTGAAGGTAACAGGACAGACAAGTAGTGAAAGGCAAAGAGTTACCATGCATAATGCTACATCTACCCAGATGATAAATATAGGAATTGTTTGGTCGTTGATCAATTGATGATGGATAACAAGCACGACATTGAAATAATGTTATGTCCTCAGACAGATGATGCAAGTTTAAAATTCTCAACTTCATGGTAAACAGTCATTCCAAGAATTAAAACCATGAGTTCATCTTGTACTGGATGTTTCAGCTTTCACAACCAATTAAAAATGCCAGGTAGCAGTATATAGATGACGTGAACTTACCAGTAAAAATATAATGTTCTGTGTGTGATGTTGGATTAAAATGTCAGAAGTGTAAACTGGGAAGTTTGTTTAGTATTAAATATGGTTTTGACTACTGACTAAATCTTAATATGTTCAACTTCTTCACCCCTGAAATTTCACCATGAATTATTCTAACCTTTGAATTGGAAGTGTCCGAACGTGTCCGCGGGGTAATTGAGTCGATTTTAAACCACTAATAAACCAGTTTTTTTCTGTTAAATGGTTCTTTTATATTAAAAAGTAAACTTAATTCTATATTGCCTTTTATACAAAATACGGTAAAAATCTGATTCATTAAGTGTAGATGGATTGATGAGTACCTAAATAAAGAAATGGATAATAATGGATGACATCAAGAGTTTTAATCGTGATGAAAGGAGGCTTGTGACCTTCAATTGAAAGCTGATACAAATTAGATAAATGGTTTTGATGAAGAATAAAAGTATTTAGTGATGGTTGATGAAGAGTAAGAACTATTTTGTGATTGTTGATGACGACCAAGATGTATTTAGTGATTGATGATGAAGACTAAGATGTTTTTAGTGATAGTTGATGAAGAGTTAAAACTTATTTGGGATTGTTGATGAAAAGTATGAAGTATTAAGTGATTGTTGATGAAGACTGAGATGTATTTAGGAATTGTGATGAAGAGTAAAAAGTATTAAGTAATGGTTGATGAAGAACAAGAAGTGTTAAGTAATGGTTGATGAAGAACAAGAAGTATTTGGTGATTGTTGATGAAGAGTAAGAAGTATTTGGTGATTGTTGATGAAGAGTACAAATCATTTAGTGATTGTTGATGAAGAGTAAGAATTATTAAGTGATGCTTGATGAACGATCATACAGGTATAGCACCGTAAGTATCTGGTACAATGATAATACGCTACAGGTACTGCACACCTTTCTGTTGTCAGGGAAACCCACTAATTTCCCGACAGTAGACAACCCTCCGACCATGTTTTCCATCTATCTATAGCAGTGATCCTGTACTTCTGTCAAGGAATATTGTTGTATTAGCAAAAGATGAAGAAAATGTTCTAATGTTAATGTGAATGTAATATATATATAGAGAGGAATGGATCGGCCCTACTGTCATGTTTGGAATGATTAAATGATTTGTAGGCAAATTTATACAGTCCATATTTCAAAGTATTGGGGGGTCATACATATACATACATTGTATTTCTTACCATATATAGGTTAGCTTTCTCCACCTTCAAGGTGTTAAAAAGACTCCAAAACTACGATGTTAAAACGACAAATGATGTTCGACACTGGCATTTGACCAATGAAAATCATTGTTTTATTTTTAGATAAAAAGATAGCTTAAATCTGCTAAAATAGCTGTTGACATTGGCATTTTTACCAATGAAATGTTTCAGTTTTTTACTTCTTTATTCGACTGCATAGTCCATATTTCCTCTGTCAATGTAATCTCTAAAACTCCAAGAGTTGTCTCCCTTCAAACAGTTCATCAACTCTCTTTCAAGACTTTGTTGCCATAAAACTAAATTGAACCTCTTTCCCCTGTCCCCAGTTATTTCTGAATTCAGTAATATGTCAAAGATATTCTGGTAATCCTTTTATTTGAGAATTAAACAAAACACACAGTTGTGATAACCAATCAGCTGTTGTGACTTTAATTTGTAATCAAAGTGCAAACCACCCGATAGTAATGATTTTATAGAAGAAAGTCGTCCTAACTTCTATAGAACTTCTATGTTCTGTCTACTAGTGAGAGCTCTAGGCTCAGTATTGGAGAAAGTTGTCCTAACTTCTATAGAACCGGTCTGCTAGTGAGAGCCTTAGTCTCAATATAGGAGAAAGTCGCCCTAACTTCTATAGAACCGGTCTACTAGTGAGAGCTCTAGTCTCAGTATAGGAGAAAGTCGCCCTAACTTCTAAAGAACAGTTTTGAAGTTCTGGCTACTAGTGAGAGCCCTCGTCTCAGTATAGGATAGAAACATTTCTACAGACTTATGTTGATAAAAAATCTTCACAAGAATATGTTAGTTCATCACAGACTTACGTTAGCAATGAACTTTCACTGAAGACTTGTTTTAACTCATCCACCCCTGAAATTTCATAATGAACTATACCAAACTTTGAATTGGAAGAGTTCACATGTGTCTTCAGGGATTGATGAGTCGGTAATGAATGTTTACTAGACTTATGTTGATGATGAACGCCAACTACAGGTTTAAGTTGAAAGACTTTAAACAATCAGAAACAGATGTTGTTTTTTTTCAAAAGTCAGTTACGACTGGTTTTTTACAAACCAGAAGTCCACTGTTATGAGAGTGGGTTGACATTGCCTCCCAGAGTTCTCCAATGTAACACCGTTACTATAGTAACACACAACAGCATCCATGACGATGGTGACACTGATGATGCACTGTTGTCCTCCGCTGGCTGAGGTGTTATCATGGGAACCAAAGGTCCATTCGTGTAGTTGATAGTGCTGGGTTTGTGTCCCGGAGACCCTGTGGGAGGCTCCTGTATCACAATCGGACATGTCATTTTCTCCGAGTCGTGCGGCTGTAACCATATATGTATCCCAAATATTCGGAAGTCTTCATGAAACATGCACGCTGGTAACACTCTGGTATCAAATGTGAACTGCAAAAATTGAAAACATGGACCAATTAGCAGAGAAAGATATGCTAGACAAAAATATTTAATCTAGAATAAATAGAATAGCTGACTTGTTAATAGATAGAAATACTTGTACAAAAGTACAAATGTATCTGAACAAAACTACCTGTACATACTTATACTGTATTACACCTCAGTCACTACCTGTGCATGGTTAATTATACACCTGTGTAAGGTTAGTTATATGCATGTACATGGTTAGTTACACACCTGTACATGGTTAATTATACACCTGTACATGGTTAGTTATACACCTGTACATGGTTAGTTATACACCTGTACATGGTTAGTTATACACCTGTACATGGTTAATTATACACCTGTACATGGTTAATTATACACCTGTACATGGTTAATTATACACCTGACATGGTTAATGATACACCTGTACATGGTTAGTTACATACCTGTACATGGTTAGTTATACACCTGTACATGGTTCATTATACACATGTACATGGTTAGTTATACACCTGTACATGGTTAGTTACATACCTGTACATGGTTAGTTATACACCTGTACATGGTTTACATAATTATGTACACTTTTATATAAATAACATGTACCTTCAATCTCCACAAAGTTAAATGTAAGAGTAACAATAAACATTTGACTTCAATGACAACATTCAAGAATTGAAGTACTGTCCCAGTATAGTACTAGCTCAAAAACCAACTCTCCTTTTGCCCTGGCCTTTAATTTATCATGCTATTCAAAATAATGATTCACCTATGATACAGGTAAAAACACAGGTAAAATTCTGACACATGTGTTGATGCCTCATTTAGATCTATCACTAGTGTCTGTATACCACGCTGACCCTAATAATGCAGCGTTACATCATTGACTCTCTGTAATAGAATTCTCATTATTTCACTCAATTAACAATCTGTTTGATATTTTTTTCTGGTGTTAACCAGTTCCATGAAAGTTTCTTTTCTCTCTTATTATATTTTGCTTTATTTTCCAGGACCTTATAGTTGTGTCATCTATGTCCAATCCAAAATATCACAAACAATATTCCACACCTTATCTTGTTTATTTCTCTACATATTGTAGTTTAAGCTTTTGGTATTTCTTGTAATATGAAAGTCAAACCTGCCCATAGAGAATGTTACTTGTCAAACCTGCCCATAGAGAATGTATCTTGTCAAACCTGCCCATAGAGAGTGTTACTTGTCAAACCTGCCCATAGAGAATGTATCTTGTCAAACCTGCCCATAGGGAATGTTACTTGTCAAACCTGCCCATAGAGAATGTAACTTGGCAAACCTGCCCATAGAAAATGTAGATCTACCCATAGAGAATGTAACTTGTCAAACCTGCCCATAGGGAATGTTATTTGTCAAACCTGCCCATAGGGAATGTTACTTGTCAAACCTGCCCATAGAGAATGTTATTTGTCAAACCTGCCCATAGAGAATGTATCTTGTCAAACCTGCCCATAGAGAGTGTTACTTGTCAAACCTGCCCATAGAGAATGTAACTTGTCAAACCTGCCCATAGGGAATGCTACTTGTCAAACCTGCCCATAGAGAATGTAACTTGGCAAACCTGCCCATAGAAAATGTAGATCTACCCATAGAGAATGTAACTTGTCAAACCTGCCCATAGGGAATGTTATTTGTCAAACCTGCCCATAGGGAATGTTACTTGTCAAACCTGCCCATAGAGAATGTTATTTGTCAAACCTGCCCATAGGGAATGTTACTTGTCAAACCTGCCCATAGAGAATGTTATTTGTCAAACCTGCCCATAGAGAATGTTCCTTGTCAAATCTGCCCATAGAAAATGCTTACTGGACCTACCTGCCCAAAGAGAATGGAATATTACTGGTCAAACCTGCCCATAGAGAATGTAGATCTGCCCTTAGGGAATATTATTTATCAAACCTGCCCATAGAGAATGAAGATCTGCCCTTAGGGAATGTTATTTATCAAACCTGCCCATAGAGAATGTAGATCTGCCCTTAGGGAATGTTATTTATCAAACCTGCCCATAGAGAATGTAGATCTGCCCTTAGGGAATGTTATTTATCAAACCTGTCCATAGAGAATGTTTACTGGACCTATCTGCCCATAGAGAATGTTTACTATAAAGGTTTGGCTGTTGACCTTTCCTGTTTAGAAACATTGACATTTTGGCAAAAAAGTTCCTCATATAATTTTCATGATGGCCAGACGCTGCTGTCTTTTTAACCAAAACAACACCATAAGCAAAAAGCTTCAAGACGTGAGTGTCCAGCATGATGGACAAGTGCCAGACAGCTGGGCCTACAAGACTCTCCCTGTATGGACAGGGGTCAATTGTTCAAGTGGCTAGAAACAGGAACGGATTTATAGAATGTCTGACGAGGGGTGGAGCAGTACACATGTAAACTTACCTAAAATGGAAGATAAGTTTGTCTGTGGTTTGTGCTGTAGAAAACAGCTTGACAATGTCATTGTAATTAGCTCATTGTTCAGGTCTACAGATAGAGCTGTACCTTATGGGGAAATACAAAAACTCCCTACTGATCACATGGTACCAGCTAACATACTTCACTGCTCCGCCTTAAATCAGTCTGTCCATTGTATTACCATCAATTCAATCAAATACAGTTTGAAATGTTCCAAAATTAAAGTGGGTTAAAGTCGGTGTCTGGGAGGCTGTAAATGAGCTCCACTGAACATCTACATCCACTGGTAGGGAAATAAAGCGACAAGATCTAAGGAAATTAAAAAGTAAATGAACTTTCGCTTTGTGGTCTATTATGCAAAGCTCAGGAATAATTGTGTGAGTTTTACTGGTGTAGTATCTGGTGTATACATCTAATGATACAGCAGACATAGTCGGAATGCAAATGTCGGTCTGTTACCGTGGCGATGGAGGACCCATGGCGGCCATTAGCAGTACTTGTACCAATATTGTGTTTGCTGCCTTATTTGGCTGCCAAATCTTCCAATAAGTAATCTGACACCTTGCCGTAAATATAAATCTAATTTCTTGTCTTCGTATGATTGCACAACTTACCTAGAACCCGAGAGGTGATTCAACACCCTCCCATAATGGGTAGAAAGGTCGATACTCGGAGAGAAAAGTGAATTTATATATTAGTGCAATATGCCTTAGTTTCATTATTCATTGGTGCAGTCAGGATCACTGAAGCTGTGTGTCATTACATGGATGTGGATCCATACCCAGCACAATACAAACTCCAGCTAAATGATAGGTGTACTTCTGGCTATTTATGCATCTCATATGTATTTATGAAAGTTGTGCAAAATTAAAATCCACGAAAATTGCATTTTCGATCAACTTTTCCAAATAGAACAATTTAAGTGTTTAAGGTTGTTAATTTACCATGTGGAATTAATTGTTCCTGACACGCTGAAGTCAAACCTCGTTAAACTGATAACTATTATTAATTCTGTTTTAATTCAAGTTGATGACTTATTATCTCAGCATGCACATCAAAATACCATTTTGATATCTCTCAAATGCTCTTGTTTTTTTTATCAGGGTGAAACAATTTTGAAATAAAATTGGGCTACACTTGAGAATATTTATTCTGTTTTAATGCCTTTGTAATCACAATTTGGTGTTTGAGATCAGAATTCTCTGTAGAGAGGTGACAGACCAACAGTACTGTAGGAAGCAGCAGAGTGAAATAGATACCAATGTATATCTCTGAACTAATATCATTTGGAGGATAAAATTTAAAGGCAAGGTCAGCAATGATTTGATTTGAAGGTCAAAGTTACAAAGTGTTGTGGTATTGAGTGATCCTTTTGTCCGAAACATTTCTGTGGTTCGGGAGTTGATCAGGCACATACGTCTTAGGGAAGAATGAATTAACATCCTTCTACCTTGTAAACGCACACTTAAGTTCAAAGTTGAATCGGGAAAATAAATCTTAAAGACAAATAGGAGGTAGAAGGAACTCTTAGAGAAGAAAAATTGTTTTCCAAAAACATAAAATAAATGAGAAGCGGAAGATATGTGACTTAATTAGTTCAATTAAAATCATGAGGTACCATACAAGGTATGATGCATGCAAAACAATATCCTTTTTCTGAGCGCAGATAAATATTTTCTGTCGTTTATTTGTTGAAATCGGTTTTTTATCCATGATTAAGGGGACATGGAAGACAAAGCGCCAACATAAGTAATGTATATAATGTATTCTGGTCAATGGTGTTACACAGTTTTTGGCATTTTGCTTTGAGGAGCGGTGATAACGACGTTCCTGATGTGTCTGTTAGTTGTGTATAATGCCCCCACAGGATGTAGGGGAGACGGTTGACATTGTTATCACGTAATAGGTTCAGGGGAGACAACTACCTTTGTCCCGTTATATGTCAAACACATACTTATGAATGCATGCTGTTCGGCTTTGATTAAGATAAAATGTATTCAACTTTATACAAAACTAAAATTCTGAGGAATTCAAATAGACTTTGGCATATGGTATTATTGAGTCAGTTTGGATACCTAAGAATAAAACTTGAGGTCACAATGCTTGGAGAAGTAAGATTACATGATGTTTTTAAGTTCATTCTGTACCCATAAGTTATTTTATAATACTGTTTTTATTTCATTGTCTGTAGCTTTTGGCATTATCTGCACCGTTTTTGTTCCTCGTTGATGTTAATCTCACTTAAAATTAGGATTTGATCTTTATCTCAAAGTTTTAATGCAGTTTTAGTGATTTTAAAATTACTTCACTATAAATAAATGATTTGCCATGTCAATAAATTACATGCATCAGCAGTGCAAAAGAAGATAACTTAGATCAGAAAATTAGTATGAACAAATTATATATATGAATCGAGCGGATGGGGCCTTAAGCTGCTGACATTTTGAACCTGCGGATGCTGTAAGGCGGAGGATAAACAGGACCTGGTGGAGACTGCCCTGATGTATGGGACAGCTTTATGAGTCTACCTCTGATTAATCATATCAGAATCACCTCTGTGGATATGAATTAATAACCATTATCGCCTATATCGTAGAATACAGTGCCGGTTTGACCTTTCTCTGACCTACAACCTCCAATGTTCATCCTGTTGATTCATCGTTAATTTCCTGTATTAATCAAAAGAGTTCTGGGTATTGGAGAATTTGAGGGATTTTATAAGATTGGTGAAATTTCTGTGATATTTTTCTTTATAAAATAATACTATTTTGAAATTTTAATGAGATTTTTAGGAAAAATATTGGTGAAAATCCCCAAATTTCGCCCCAAAGTGATCCCTGGAGTTGAATGAAGTTTTGTGCATTGCAGATATGGAAATAATATAAACACATTCATGTTAGTCGATGTGCAGTGTTTGTACTGTAATCAGTAGAAGGTGTTTGGTGATAGTGACCAACATCGTGGTGACATCCATGTATTATATAATTACGCTGTCTTTATACTATGGCGTCAGTAGGTTAGTTAGGGATGTCATTGTTCAGTAACAAATATTACTACAGTATCTTGGGAGAGAATGTACCATATATGGAATACTGTTTACTAATTACCGTGTTCGTATGAAGAGTAAGGAGAGATTGATGCTATACATTTCATGGAATATATTTTCAAAACCATAATAATTTATACAAACTTAATGAAAAAAAAACCAGCTCTCAGTATTTGTTTGCATAATTAAATCACCAAAAGTTTTGAAAAAAAAAATTGTATGAATATAAATCAGAGGAATATCACATAACATTCATGGCATTAAACAGGGACAAGGCTTTGACATCATGGTATTGCCTAACGGACACGCTGGCTGACATCTACATATTTGGTTGGATTTCCTATGAATTGACACTGTGACATCACCTTATCTGCTGAGTAGACTCAGAAAAGGTCAAGGTCAAAATCTACACCACTGTTAAAGAGAAACTTCTGTTTGAGTACAGGATGTTTCTTTACACCTTCGCGATGTTGCTTCTGCTACAGACAGCTCTGATCACATGACTGTTCGACATTTTAGCGATAGCTTGGGCAGTAAATTGTAATATTACTGCCTGTCATGACAATGAACCAGGAAAGTTGGAGGTGTTTTCTAATCTAGCATTGTCCACAGACTGCCCAGACGTTTGATATTATTTTCGGTGATAAAGAAGTATTGAAGCTGATATCAAGGAGTGTTATTACATAAGTGTAACGCTAAAGTCAGTTAGGATTACCGAAGTCGAGTTAGGATTACCAGCCCTATCTCAACATCGACAGATGTTACATACGTTCCGACTCAAATATTATTAACGAGGAACAATAGGAAAATGTCATATAAATAGATTTACAGAAAAACAAAAATCATATTGCCATATTTGATTGATATCGCTGTAGTAAATTTGAATATTTCTCTGCGACATGCTGACTTCTGTGTAGGTTTACAACCAGCTGGTTTCAATTTTATTTCAGGATCCTACACTGGGGAATCTTATGGTATTACAGACCTCCATTAGTGGCTCAAGATGCATATTGATAAGAAGTAATAAGGGTCAAAGTTTATTTTAAATTGACAGTGGCATATGCTAGCTACATGCTTGGAGGTAGGGATGTTGTACCTTGTAGGAATAGGGGTAAATTGAGTTTACCAGAGAGATACTTTTGATACAAAACAATACATTTTTGTCATTGAACCACATATTTAAGAACTTTAGGAACGATGAGTCCACATGACTTTGCACAAATCAGCATGATTTTTTATACCATTAAGCCACAGAAAATGTGACATTGTGTTTCCTTTAGCGACAAACCATTTGACTGAGGAAACATTGAGACCTTGATACCATTAAGCCACAGAAAATGTGACATTGTGTTTCCTTTAGTGACAAACCATTTAGCCACAGAAAATAAGACATTGTGTTCCCTTTAGCCACAAACCATTTGACTAAGGGCACATTGAGACCATGTGATTTTGATACTTTGAGCCATCAAGTCCACACTTACAGCTGTAGAACCCCCGTGACAGACCTTTGAGTAACTATCATAGCAGTTCACTTTGACAGATTAATCTTAAGTTCAAAAATTGTTATGGCATACAAACACAACTTACAGCATATGTATGTGGAGTCATCCGGAACCAGCTAATCTTGCTACTTGACACGTCCATCGGCTTCCCTTGGAAAGACCAACCGAAGGCTCCAAGCTTTCCTTCTGTATCGTACATCAGGAATACTGGGTAGATTTTCTCACATGGCAAGTCTTTGGAAAGGTTATGGAAGTAATGGAGACCTATAAATAACAAAAAAAAACATTACAATGTTTTTATTTCTTCTTCATCAGCTTTCAAATTGACCTTTAGATGTTTTTACTGTAAAATGGGGAATTTTCACCCTGTCTTTATGTCGCTGTCTCATGAAATGATTTGAATTTGCTCAGTCTTGAATTCACCCTCTTAAACTTGGATTCTCATCGTGCGTGTGGTACGAGACGCAAGCCTATTTTTGGAAAAATATCCGTCCTGTCTTAAATTTGTCCTTCCATTGTAGGGCGAAAAGGTCGAAAATAAAACGAGGGCAAATTTTTCCAGTTTAACAGTAATTTAAGAAGATCTGAGAAATTTTAATAAATTGCTTGTAGCAGTACCCATCCACTCCTTGTCAGGGCATGCATGGCCTGGAAACCCACAGTAGATATTGACACATACATGGATACAAATACAGGTGCTGATCTGGCCAGGGTTGTTTAGTCTAAGTCGGGGTAAAATCAACCAAAAACACATTATATAGTTTATACCAGGCTTAACGAACTTCAAAAAATATTTCAAGTGAAACAAACTTGATCATAAACAAGTCATTGCATTAAGTTTTGTTTAGGATTTTTGGAATTTACTGCGGCTGTAAGCCAGTTTTGCAGTCGTTTCTGTAGATTAAACTTTCTGTGATGAGATTGGTATAGATTTGACAGTCTTTTGTTGATACATCTGTACATGAAACTTTATCTCCACAAAATAAACTCTAGAATGAGCTAACCTAAACATTCCCCTTCTTCTATCATGTTTTGGTATCAAATTGAAACCATTTTGCATCAGGGTCATCAGGAGGTCATGTGAGTTTTACGTAACTAGGGTTATTTTTATCGGATCATCTTGTGAACTCCGCTAAAAGAGTCACTTCGCTGATATATCATTACATATATATCAATGTAATCTGCATTTTCTGAAAATGTTAATGAATATCAGTAGACTTTTAACTGTCTGTCAGGTTTCAAACAAAACACAGACCGGGTAAAGATTAGATAGATGGTATCAGATGAATCATGTGAGGAAAGGCGCTGTTATACAACGGCCATGGAGAAATCTACGGATACCTATAGACGTAAACTTCATTTTGACATTTTGGCTCCTGTAAAAGTATGATAACATGTTAGTTATCATCCTAAAACAAGTAATGAATTAGATCTCTTAGTGTTTTTCCAGGTGTATATTTTAAGATATAAATTGTACGCAATTTTATCCTCCCAGCTGTCTGCCTCGTAGTCTTAAACGTTCAACTTCTGTCAGCATTTTGGTTTTAAGCCACACACAGTTGAAAATTTAAAAAAATTAGTCTAAAATGTAAAGGAAAATGATCACCAATTGTGTTATGCTATTGTTTCCTTTGATAGAACTTAAGATTTACAAAGAATCTAGCGAGACAAAGAATCTAGCGAGACAAAGAATCTAGCGAGGCAAATATCTTCAGTTTGTGGCATTAGCTGGTAACAAAATGTTGTTAGGCCTAAAGATTACAATGAGGAAGATACAATCTTTTATGAAATAACTTTTTAAGGTATTTATATATCTAATAATGGTTATGTGAAAAGTATGTACTGGGTATACTTTTGGAGATTTATAGCTTGACCAGTTGTAGTTTGAGGGAAAACCTCTGTTCTTGTGCTGTTTATGTCTTTTGTGGTGTCGGTAACTAAAAACAGTTATTTCTTTCTGCTCGAATATCAAACATAATGCATTTTTCACTGTTAGATGAGAGGTTGCCATGTTTGTTATGGTTGGGCGTGTAATTATTTTCTCTCCGATTGAAGACTCATTGCTCGGCATTGTCATCTCCTCGGCCAGAAATTGTACTGTAATTTGTCAGGAATCATTGAGAATTATCCACAGTCAGGCTCTCTTGAGAGATATCAGATCGCCGACCATTTTAGTGTGTTTTTCTTCTGATACATTATCTATAGAACATAGCCGAAGGATCCTCTACAAACAGCTTTACGTTTCTATGGTTCCCTATAATGTTACTTGAAATGGCAACCATTTTGTCATTTTCACGTTTGATCAAGTCCACTTTTTGTAACCTTTTGTAGACTGTTGGCAATGAATCAAATGAAAGAAAAATGACGGGGACCTAAAGTTGTAATGAGAACTAGGAATGATGATTGACATAAACATCAAAATATATTTCTGGGGGTTTTGGTTGGTGTGGTTGATGACTGTATGATATAGCAGATCTGTTCCGGGAAGTAGTTTGGAAGGATTAATGATTTGGGAAAATTTAAGCTATGAGCAAGGAAAACCGTTCTCATTAGTGGCAGCGATTGTGTATGATATATGATTGGCTTCTAAAGATTTATGAGAAGATACCATTATCAGAGTTTCAATTTTAGTGATTTAATAGTAGTCTAAAAATAATCAGAGACTGTCGATTGTTTATTTAACAAAATTCAACTTAATTTATATTGTTGTTCCTTGGTTACAAACATTTTTGCTACTTGGATACAAACATTGTTCCTTGGTTACAAATGTTTATTCTTGGTTACAAACATTTCTGTTCCTTGGCTACAAACATTGTACCTTGGTTACAAACATTGTTGTTCCTTGGTTACAAACGTTGTTGTTCCTTGGTTACAAACATTGTTGTTCCTTGGTTACAAACATTGTTGTACCTTGGTTACAAACATTGTTGTTCCTTGGTTACAAACATTGTTGTTCCTTGGTTTCAAACATTGTTGTTCCTTGGTTTTGTTGTGGCTTCACAGTTGTCACTTTCAATGAGGTTTAATTTAATCTATCTATATGGGCCGAGATTTTTTCCCTCTTTACAAAAAATCTAGTATCATTCAGTTTGACTTTAGTAAAATGGATTAAAGAGAGATTTTTTCTTGTAACCTAGCAACTGTAGCAAGTTAATTTAGGCTATCTAAATCTGAAAGATAAAACTTAGCTCTGTATTGCATAATCAAGTCACTTATATGTAATTGACAAGGCAGTCCGCTGACAATAGCCGAAAGCAAAATACTAAATATGAAACAGCTCTTCCTGTATTTATAGCTTTCGCTGGCAATGAGCCAGGTCGAAACCATATTGACAATCGCATGACACGAGAAGACATAGCCACTATTGACAATTAGCACATATTGTGTTATCATATAATTTTACTGAAATCCTATTAGGTTTATTGGGATTTGATAGTTTTCCTTCTCAATTTAAGAAGTTCAGTTTTATTCCAATAAAAGTCTGACTGTTGGCATGAGATTGTCTACCGATAATATTGTGTACATGTGTTCAAGAGCTCATTGAACTCCCTGTTATAAAATTGGTTTGTATTTCAAAGGTACGCCTTCTTTTGTCAGACCTGCCTCATTTATGATGCTTTAATGCACTTCAGAGTCAGTGTAGTGTGACGGCAATATGTCCTACTGGAGAATCAATGTAGTGTGACTACACCACGCGGGTCAGCCAGCATGATTCACTGTGTTCTTCTGTTCTAGTATTCATAACTTTAAATAATTGATGAGGTGAACCTGTGTTTAATGGGTGTTTTTCATTTCTGTTAAAAATTCTGTGAAAAAAGCTTTTTCCAATCTTAGCAAATCTTAGACAGTACATTCCATGGATGTGTATATATTATATAAGTTAGACAGTACATTCCATGGATGTGTATATATTATATAAGTTAGACAGTACATTCCATGGATGTGTATGTATTATATAAGTTAGACAGTACAGTCCATGGATGTGTATGTATTATATCTTAAATATTCTACAGTATCGGATTCCAGCTTTATTATTCTGCCCTTTACCACACCAATACCTAACAGAATAATCTCCGGATTAGTCACTATTAAAACATAGCTGTATTTCATTTATTTCATCAAGTTTCAATTTCTACTGTTATCAAAATGAATTTTTGATGTAAAACTATTTCTGCAAGTCCTGCATTATAACATGTGTTTGGTTTTAAGTCTTAAAGAAAACCCCCTCACCGTGGAGAATCTGGTTTCTGTTTCAGACCCCGCTCTAAACCAGATGCATATCCAAGTTAATTAGGTTGGGTCGCTCAACTTGATTTATTTATTAGATTGATAAATGTATTTGGAAGAACAAGTGAATTTCCTAAATAAACAATTCTATGATATGGTTTTCATCACTGTGTTGTAAAACTAAGGTCTTTGTTTGTGGCATTCTTCAAATCATTTTTGCTGCAGCACATTCCATTCTGGAATTCTTTAAATGTATTTAATTGAATCCCCCAGAAAAAGCTATCTCTGTGAGGAAGATTGGTACTGCTTCTCATTTGGAACTCTCTTTTCATGAAGTACACAAATTACTGAAACTGAAAATTGAGTTGATGACTTAAATGGCAATCTGTATTTCTCTCTAGAAGATTATGCTGTGTCTCACCTTGTAATTAGGATAATGACATCATTATTTTCTTTCAATATCTTTAATTATAATTTTTCATATTTTTATGAAAGTGCAAAACTTCAAATGATGTTGAACTGTTAGACATTAGTAAATTACATAAATGATGCACCTATGTTGATGTTAATTCATTTCAAAATCTTAGAATATTTCAAATAATATTTAATATTTTTTACAATCATTTTAACTTTAATCAAGGAATTCTCAATTGATTTAATTTCTTTCAAATTGTATAAATCAATTGAACTAGCACCTGTTATGTTTCTAGTGTGGTTTAGAATTCTCTTGTTTCCATGGCGATGCGTCATGAGGAAGAGACCAGGAAATAGGAGTGAAGAACAAACCATTCCTTGACTTCTTTTCCATGTTGTTTGATTTAAACCAAACCTAATAGGGGCTAATTCGTAACCAACAACTGGCTGTGATGGTAGACCTTTGCATGCCGAGTCACCATTACAGGGCGGTGGGGTAAGGAGAGTGGTGTTGCTCAGTATTTTTCCCCAAGCTGTGATATTGACATTTCCCATATTAGCATGAAACAGTCCCTGTATAGAAAACGCAGTCACATGATAGGTCCTCGTAAAGTATGGTCAACTGTCAGATCTAACTTTCATGAGTTGGTACATTTATTTGCCCTTGCTGGATGCTGGTCGGCCATTATCATGTGTAACTATCAGTGATGGTGTCACACCCTAGGTAAATAATTAATAACTTGCTAATTGAAAGATGAAAGGGAATCATGAATGACAATGTTATGATGTATAATTCATCCACATGTTCTTACCTGACACAAACCTGAAAGAGATCATGGATAAAATATAAAGAACTTTACAATGTACGTGTGAGAAAGAATATTAAGGTTGATTTGCCGAGAGCTCTCCGGGCAATCAGGGATCTCCAGAGGGAGTTCCCAGGTGCTACATGTTAATCTTTTGACAAGCAGAATGGACGTGATTGGCACCTGCTGTCTGATAATGATGTCACATCTCCACGATTTGGTCAGAGATTTGATTGAGGATGGAAGGCAGGACACATTCTGATAATTACTGTAGCATTTGTGTGAGCTAATCAATCTCACACCTTCCTCTGTCCAACACCAGTACAGTTAAGGTCAAGGTCATCCCTGTCCAGCAACAGTTAGGTCAAGGTCAAGGTCATGGTCATCTCTGTCCAGCATCAGTAAAGTTAAGGTCAAGGTCATCCCTGTTCAGCATCAGTAAAGTTAAGGTCAAGGTCATGGTCATCTCTGTCCAGTTTCAGTCAAGGTCAAGGTCATCTCTGTCCAGCAACAAGGTCAAGGTTACGGTCATCTTTTTCCCAATATCAGTCAAAATGAAAGTCATTGTCATCTCTGTCCAGTATCAGTTAAGTTAAGGTAAAAGTCAGGGTCATTTCTGGTCAACTTAAGAGTATGCTCTTAGACTCCTTCATTTGTAACTTAAAGACAGCAAAATCAGGAGGACGTTTAAAGAAATCTAACATAAAAATTCCTTAACAATTACACAGTTCTGTTGCAGTTTCTTAATAAAACTTTCTCTGGGATATTTTCTGGAAAATAATCAACGAAAAAGATTCATCACCCTTTTGACTGTAACATTGCTGTCAGTAGAGCCATTTTAACCTAAAAGCACCAGGGTTTACTTGTTTTTGAGGATTCAACTCCATGCAGAAATTTGTTTGAATAATTGAAGAACCGTTTTGAAAAGCCATTTTAAGGTAATGGTTATATAACCTTATATGGTAGCATTGTAAAATCAATTTGTTCTCTGTAAGGATTTGACCTATTTCTTTCCATTCCTATATGTCATGCTTGTAAAAGCGTTTTCCTGTAGTTTGTCCTTTTTTTGTCAATATAATACCTAAATGAAAGTTCAAAGCAACCACTGTACACTAATTATTTGGATTTATTAAAAGTCTTGACAGATGGATTTTTGCCTTTAAAGATAATTTCTATACATACCCATAGTCGGAATACAGCTTCCTGGTTTCCAGATGGGAGACAAGTCCTTGGCGTGCATGGGGATCTGTTGGTACATGGTGACAGGGTCAGGCCCCATCTGTATGTACAGCCCTTTACCCAGAGTGATCCCGATCCGCGCTATCGGGTTACAGATCAACTTGGGGTGTTTGAAATAAGCTGAAAAATAGCATACATAGAAATACAATGTCAATTGGCACTGATTAACGCACCCCTGAAATTTCATAATGAACTTTTCCAACCTTGGAATTGGAAAAGTTCAAATGTGTCTTTAGGGTTGTTTGAGTTAAATATTGTATAGTAAAGGAAATTGATCAAGTGTAGTCTTCCGTTTAATTTCTCATTGAAAAGGGCAAAATAATTGGTTTTATCAACAACTTTATGATTTTTGAAGCTATACACCTTACGACCTTTACTATGTATCAAATTCAATTACCAGCAGTGAAGCACTCCGAGATGATATCATCACAAGATTACACAGCGAAATACCTGATGCTAACTTTCTTAATTAAGCTCAAAAGGTATTAAAATGAAATGATCTTTTTCAAAATTGAATTATCTGGTTAAGGTTATTTTTGGAATGTCTTTATTCAACAAAGCTAGAAATGAAAACTCGAGAGGAACTTTGATGTTGGTACTAGGTTTGATCACAAGCCTGCTTTCATTTAAAGTACAGCATACAGGTATTGCCTGCTGACTCCCCCTCCAACTGTGACAGTAAACTGGCTGTTTATAATAAAAATCAACAGTTCCACCACAGGCCTATCTTATCCATCTTTAATTTTCTGTATAAAAACTGATTTTCTACAGGAACATTCTCATAATCTGATTTAATTCTGTAGATAACTTATTTCATTTAGAAATATGTCAGAATCGTTTTAAAACACATATTAGCAAGCATTCTGTATGCTACTTCATCACGCTGTATGATCATGAAAGTAATAGATGTTCTTTCTCCCATCATATATAGGCTCCCTCCCTCAATGAACGTCCAAAACCTGATATTAGCCGTTAAATACCAGGGGAAATACTATTTGAAACATTTCATTTCGTGGTTGATATTAAATCCAAATCTGCATGTTCAAAATCCAAATTATCAAATTCAAACAGGTATTGCAAAATTTGATTGTTTTTCTATATTTCTTGATGGTAAAAATCATTCTTGTCACATCTTTCAGTCGAGATTCTAATAACTCCATTAGCTCTGAGATATTGCTGATAGAAACATGTCTGCTTGTCCACAAAAATTAATAACACTATTGGGGGGCTATAAATTTAAATGTATGGAGCTTGGCAGCTGTGTGTCAGACAGTTTGTGGGAGTTTTGTTGATAATTTGTAGATCTCTATTAAAATGCTAAAACTGTTAAGTGCCTTTCATATGATAACTAAGCCAGCCATGATTTCGTAGACATTGAATTTCCATTTGAAAAACCATTCAATCTGTGGATCAAAATATATGTTCGTTTTCTACATGTGTATGAAATTGAGTGTGACCTCTATGTGACCTTGACTGAATCCCCACATGTTATATGGTAAATATTTTGACAAGAATTTGATGCACAGTTTATGTAAAAATAAAAATATCCGAATTCCGTACCAGTTTATTGCTGAATATTGCAGAAATAAACAGTAAAGAAGAGAGTTGGGAGGATGTTGGTTATATGGATGGGGTAAGTCCCTCCAGATGGAGATTGCATCTGTTGTTTTAGCAGCAAAATGTATCAAATGTAATGGAAAAAAATGATCAGTCAATTTATTTGAATGCGTTTTACTTGTTCATGGCCCTTGGGAGAAAATATACTTGTCGGCCATATTTTTTGTGATTCTGTGATGGTGGTAATTCACTGAAGACTTGAGTATAATGGAAATTGTCACTGGAAATGGTGGAAAATATTTATTAGAAATTTTGTGATGTTAGAGGAAGTGTTTCACAGGCATGAGAAGGATGTGTAGTCTATACACAGGCTCGAGAAGATCGAATGTGTAGTCTTTGTAGTGGAAGACGCTTTTATACTCAAACATACAAATTATTAAACAGTCGATCACCTCGGACAGCAAATACAAGAGTGATCACCCTTGACAACACCTGTGATCAGATGTTTAGAATTCTAGTTTGTTTTGTAAAGTTTCATTTCATCCTATAATGTGGAACAAGGTTTTTTATAAATTTTTCACGACTTTTTCGTCATTGCAGGGGAGATAATCATATATGATGTATGGACTGCCTTTAGGGGTTATTGATCAAATCCCATCTGCACGGAGCAGACGACGCTTGTAAACAACGCACAACCTCCTACAGAGAATACTAATGAGAGGAGAAAGATTTCACTTAAAACCACTTTGTAATTAACAAAGTATGCTGTTTGATGTCTGTGCTTCTTCTTCTAAAGTTCGTTTTATCGCTGGTTCATTGATGACAAGAGATTGAAAAATATCCCAAATTTTGCCTGAAGGTGTAGACTTGTTGTATCAATGATTTTAACAAAACAGTAGTGAGTTTTAAATGTACAAGGTGCCGATACCTATGACTGATACAGGAACCAATTCACTAAGTATACCTCATTACCATGGTAACCTGTGTTTATTATCAAAGTAAAATGTATTCAGAACCTATCTCAGATATGGCTTGTTTTTTTGAAGACGAAGCAATTTTGGAAGAATTATGATTGCAATGCTTTAAGGATAGGTTTATGAGTTTTAATAAGCAAGATATTTATTTAAAATATATATTTCAGGATTCTTAATGAACAAGACTTTCAATTAAAATATATGTTTTAATATTTTTATTTTTAACAACCAAGACATTTTAATTAAAATACAGCCTGAAGACATTATGTGTCAGATTTTTTATAAGCAAGACCTTTAACTAAAATAAACAGCATTTTGATGATAGTTGGCTAGAAAATATGTGAGAGCCATAGTAACTGGTTAGGAAATATTATCCCGAGCGATTCAGCCGTCCGTCATTGTGTGCATGTCCATCATAGCATTAATTGAACCATTAACATAATTATAAGGAACTTCAAACCTCTTTACAAATGAAAATTAATTTTCGGAGTTCCACAAAAGAAGATGATGAGACTGGTTCTTTCCTCAGCATGCCAAGACGTATAATAATATCAAAGATAATTTATGTCTTTGTTTCATGATTCACAAATGATGACAAATAAATGAATGTGATTATGCTACTATCCTCCTAAGTTGATGACATTATTTGTCTGGGATTGAAAATGATGAGTTGAAACCTACCACTGTCATTAAATTTCATGCACGTCGCCTTAAAACCTGTCAAGCTGGAGAAGTCATTATAACATTTTTCTTAATGGCTGCAATAGATCTCGTGTCCTTACTTGCCGTTCCGATGAATGAATTCTTGAGGAAGAAGAAATGCATGTATCATCTTAGAGCTAGCCACATTGGCTTATTTAAGTCTGCTACAATCAGTTTTCCCTTTGTTCTAGTTTGGCTTTTTTTTATCTGCAATTTTTCATCAGTGTCATTTAAGGGAGAAGAATTTGGCATTGTGTTGTTGGCAAAAATTATAAATGGCTTCAGACCTACAATCTGTCCAATCAGATTTCACACCCCTGTCGTTGACCACTTGGTGTTACCATGGGCACAGTATTTCCCTGAAGAGCTCCTTGGCAACGCTATAATAGATCAGCAGTACATATATACTTGGGTGCCACATCATTTTTGTTGGTGACCATCTGCAGGCTATAGTTGTAATTAGTAGAAGAAAGATTATGTGTCTGTATATGTTCACTGAGGCGACAGTTTGTCTGTCTGTCCCAGAAATATTGTGTGTTGATTATCAAAGGTCAAGGTGTTTATTGGAGTAATTAGTTGCTGTAATTATCCCATTTATTGCCTTGTTTGTAATTAAAGAAGTTTTTACACTATTTACAGATGTTTAAGAGAAGTGTTTAAGTTGTAAAACACTTTAAAGGGAACCTATCACATCACTAAGCTTGATGTTTTATAGTGTATAACCATCACAGGGCATGTCTGCAATTTAATGTCTCTGATTGATTAAGTTAATGCTCCAGTGTTTTAAAGAAAACTTGTTTTTTTCTATACACATTGTGTCTGTGTTACCATGGTTACATACCTGTCATTGTGTATATTTGAATGTGTTTCCATGGTTACATACCTGTCACTGTGTACATTTGGATGTACATGTTACCATGGTTACATATCTGTCATTGTGTATATTTGAATGTGTTTCCATGGTTACATACCTGTCACTGTGTTCATTTGGATGTTCATGTTACTGTGGTTACGTACCTGTCACTGTGTAAATTTGGATGTGTTACCGTGGTTACGTACCTGTCACAGTGTACATTTAAATGTGTTACCATGTTTCCATGGTTACGTACCTGTCACTGTGTACATTTAAATGTGTTACCATGTTTCCATGGTTATGTACCTGTCACTGTGTACATTTAAATGTGTTACCATGTTTCCATGGTTACGTACCTGTCACAGTGTACATTTAAATGTGTTACCATGTTTCCATGGTTACGTACCTGTCACAGTGTACATCTGGATGCCGTCTAGTATATCCCCTATCATAATGGGTGGCATCACATCAATGTGTGGCAGAGGTATACTCTCATTCCTGACGTTAAATCCTTTCATATTCCCCGGAATCTGAAGCAGATAAAATGAAATATGAATAATGATATGATCATATAAAGAACTAATTTTCAAAAGAAAGTTATTTGAACAAACTTGAAACAGGATTCAGGTGGCCTGTGTCACTCAGGACCTGTCAGGACTAACTGGGCCTCTGTTTTATTTGTACCAACACAAGTCACATCAGGATCAAAGTCAGTTTTGATAAACATCTTTGTTTTAAGGTCACATGCAGTTGATAACTTTATATGAAGTAATAAAGAATGTGAATATTTACTTAAACAGCAATGCTGTTTACATTATCAGTCTATACTGTCTTCAAAATTAAACAGCAGTATGGTCCCCCTGCTTTTCTGGTCTATAATCCTATATCACACATGACCAGGTGTAACCATTACATCTGGGGCTGTAGGTCACATTAACTCAAGTATACTTGTAATTATCGTCATCCTGTGTGTAGAAATTGTGAATAAACCATTAATTCCAAACAAACTGAGGGTCTTACAAACACATGAATTTTGAATATTTCCTCTGTAATGTAGATATGATGCAGGTTTAATTTTCCAGTTTGCTGTTTGTAGAAATTATTGCTATGGTTACCTTGTAATTTTTGAGACACGGCTCTACACCAGAATTATATAATGTAGTTTAATGTAGAGACTTTAATACCATACTTGTATCAGACAACAGAATTATATGGATAAAGGCAAGTCAATAGTCTCAATACCATAACAAAAGGAAAGGGAATAGCATCAACAAAACCATAATTTAAACTCAAAATCAAAGAAACTTATGGGGCAAAATATGAGCATTGGAAAGAAATACAGGGAGACCCTTGATAAAGTACAAGAGAATAAGACCAGGTATTCCAGAGTGGTAAGCGTCTTCTGTGTCATCCTCAACATCATACATGTTGTGTGCTACAGCATTATACTGGGAATAACAATAGCTACAGAACTCATAATTGTCATTTCTATTATCATCACAACTACTTTAAACCAGAATGGTTTAGTTTCCCGGAGGCATCCAAGGTAATACAAGATGGAAACACTGGTGCATGTGTTGATCTGTTGAATTTGCATAATTCTTCAGGTGGTAATTAAAGAATACAATTTGGTTTCGCCAGATTCTAAATGGTGTGTCCGTGCTCTTGTTGACTGTAATTGTTTAATTACCAGTAAAATGATTTTATTTATGATCGGTGGAGATTATCACTCAAGCTTTTCCTGGTAAATTGGACAGAAAGAAATTGAAGGCCGCAGCAGTTTAGCTGGAGAAAACTTGATCAATTTGTTCGTTTTTATAATTACAAGTTGTCTTTCGTTCTCGTAAAACATTTCCTACTTTGACAGCAGGACACAGAGAAGAAGGAGTTGGCGCGACATTGCTACAAACTCCCAGATACACTTGTTGGTGTGGTGTAATGTTCCTTTTGACTTAAACAATTCAGATTGGATCAAGATACAAAGAAAAATTATTACTTGGAAAAAAAAAAAGATGAAAAACAGTAATGATCAAGTAATTGGGAAGTTCAATTGCAGACAGGAAGCAATTGAATCGTGGAAATTGTAAAAATGGCACTGAAACTCGAGAAAATCCCACCAGGAAATCAAAGCAAATTTAAAAACAATTTGTCAAAGTTGTTTGGTATCAGTCAGTTTTGAGTGAATATTTACACACAGATTTCCTCCAGGGCTGGCTAATTTTCAGCTCGCAGCTCTTTCGTAACAGAAGTCTAAGATTTGTATTGATTGAAGATCAAAGCATGTGAGAATATCACACCTATCATATAGAGGGATTGGAATTTATGTCGGTGTTCTGATTGAAAGAGGTGCATGATGGGATGAGAAAGGTGCATTCTGGGATTGCTTTTACACGCTAGCTGGCAACATATCTTATATTTAGTTGTATAATTCAGAGATAACTAATTTTCCTCTGATTTAGTCTTTAATAGGTGCGGATATAGGAAATGATGAGTTTTTAATATACTGGGCAACCCCTATGCTTATGTAGGTTATGTGGTTTCAACATATAATGTTGTGGTTGAGTGTGTATATCTATATTTACCATAAAGCCACTAGAACCAGAATTATTGTGAAGATACACTGTAGTCACTATTAGGGACAGAGACATATGAAGTCTGTAGTCACTATTAGGGACAGAGACATGTGAAGTCTGTAGCCACTATTAGGGACAGAAACATGTGAAGTCTGTAGTCACTATTAGGGACAGAAACATGTGAAGTCTGTAGTCACTATTAGGGACAGAGACATGTGAAGTCTGTAGCCACTATTAGGGACAGAAACATGTGAAGTCTGTAGTCACTATTAGGGACAGAAACATGTGAAGTCTGTAGTCACTATTAGGGACAGAGACATGTGAAGTCTGTAGCCACTATTAGGGACAGAAACATGTGAAGTCTGTAGTCACTATTAAGGACAGAAACATGTGAAGTCTGTAGCCACTATTTGGGACAGAAACATGTGAAGTCTGTAGCCACTATTAGGGACAGAGACATGTGAAGTCTGTAGTCACTATTAAGGACAGAGACATGTGAAGTCTGTAGCCACTATTAGGGACAGAGACATGTGAAGTCTGTAGTCACTATTAGGGACAGAGACATGTGAAGTCTGTAGTCACTATTAGGGACAGATACATGTGAAGTCTGTAGCCACTATTAGGGACAGAAATATGTGAAGTCTGTAGTCACTATTAGGGACAGAAACATGTGAAGTCTGTAGCCACTATTAGGGACAGAAACATGTGAAGTCTGTAGTCACTATTAGGGACAGATACATGTGAAGTCTGTAGTCACTATTAGGGACAGAAACATGTGAAGTCTGTAGCCACTATTAGGGACAGAAACATGTAAAGTCTGTAGCCACTATTAGGGACAGAAACATGTGAAGTCTGTAGTCACTATTAGGGACAGAAACATGTGAAGTCTGTAGTCACTATTAGGGACAGAAACATGTGAAGTCTGTAGTCACTATTAGGGACAGAAACATGTGAAGTCTGTAGTCACTATTAGGGACAGAAACATGTGAAGTCTGTAGCCACTATTAGGGACAGAAATATGTGAAGTCTGTAGTCAGTATTAGGGACAGAAACATGTGAAGTCTGTAGTCACTATTAGGGACAGAAACATGTGAAGTCTGTAGTCACTATTAGGGACAGAAACATGTGAAGTCTGTAGTCACTATTAGGGACAGAAACATGTGAAGTCTGTAGTCACTATTAGGGACAGAAACATGTGAAGTCTGTAGCCACTATTAGGGACAGAGACATGTGAAGTCTGTAGCCACTATTAGGGACAGAAACATGTGAAGTCTGTAGCCACTATTAGGGACAGAAACATGTGAAGTCTGTAGCCACTATTAGGGACAGAGAAATGTGAAGTCTGTAGCCACTATTAGGGACAGAGACATGTGAAGTCTGTAGCCACTATTAGGGACAGAAACATGTGAAGTCTGTAGTCACTATTAGGGACAGAAACATGTGAAGTCTGTAGTCACTATTAGGGACAGAAACATGTGAAGTCTGTAGCCACTATTAGGGACAGAGACATGTGAAGTCTGTAGTCACTATTAAGGACAGAGACATGTGAAGTCTGTAGCCACTATTAGGGACAGAGACATGTGAAGTCTGTAGCCACTATTAGGGACAGAAACATATGAAGTCTGTAGTCACTATTAGGGACAGAGACATGTGAAGTCTGTAGTCACTATTAAGGACAGAGACATGTGAAGTCTGTAGCCACTATTAGGGACAGAGACATGTGAAGTCTGTAGCCACTATTAGGGACAGAAACATATGAAGTCTGTAGTCACTATTAGGGACAGAGACATGTGAAGTCTGTAGTCACTATTAGGGACAGAAACATGTGAAGTCTGTAGCCACTATTAGGGACAGAGACATGTGAAGTCTGTAGCCACTATTAGGGACAGAAACATGTGAAGTCTGTAGTCACTATTAGGGACAGAGACATATGAAGTCTGTAGCCACTATTAGGGACAGAGACATGTGAAGTCTGTAGCCACTATTAGGGACAGAGACATGTGAAGTCTGTAGCCACTATTAGGGACAGAAACATGTGAAGTCTGTAGCTACTATTAGGGACAGAAATATGTGAAGTCTGTAGCCACTATTAGGGACAGAGACATGTGAAGTCTGTAGCCACTATTAGGGACAGAGATATGTGAAGTCTGTAGCCACTATTAGGGACAGAGACATGTGAAGTCTGTAGCCACTATTAGGGACAGAAACATGTGAAGTCTGTAGCCACTATTAGGGACAGAAACATGTGAAGTCTGTAGCCACTATTAGGGACAGAAATATGTGAAGTCTGTAGCCACTATTAGAGACAGAGACATGTGAAGTCTGTAGTCACTATTAGGGACAGAAACATGTGAAGTCTGTAGCCACTATTAGAGACAGAAACATGTGAAGTCTGTAGCCACTATTAGAGACAGAAACATGTGAAGTCTGTAGCCAGTATTAGGGACAGAGACATGTGAAGTCTGTAGCCACTATTAGGGACAGAAACATGTGAAGTCTGTAGCCACTATTAGGGACAGAGACATGTGAAGTCTGTAGCCACTATTAGGGACAGAAACATGTGAAGTCTGTAGCCACTATTAAGGACAGAAACATGTGAAGTCTGTAGCCACTATTAGGGACAGAGACATGTGAAGTCTGTATTCACTATTAGGGACAGAGACATATGAAGTCTGTAGCCACTATTAGGGACAGAAGCATGTGAAGTCTGTAGCCACTATTAGGGACAGAGAAACGTGAAGTCTGTAGTCACTATTAGGGACAGAAACATGTGAAGTCTGTAGCCACTATTTGGGACAGAAACATGTGAAGTCTGTAGCCACTATTAGGGACAGAGACATGTGAAGTCTGTAGTCACTATTAGGGACAGAGACATGTGAAGTCTGTAGTCACTATTAGGGACAGAAACATGTGAAGTCTGTAGCCACTATTAGAGACAGAAACATGTGAAGTCTGTAGTCACTATTAGGGACAGAGAAACGTGAAGTCTGTAGTCACTATTAGGGACAGAAACATGTGAAGTCTGTAGCCACTATTAGGGACAGAGAAACGTGAAGTCTGTAGCCAGTATTAGGAGAGAGACAAGTTGCTTTCCATTAACACAGAATAACTGGGTTATTTAATCAGAGTAAATGATCCCATTGACTTGTAATCAGTTGTGAAAAATGACCGTGCTGGGATTTTCTTTAATTACAAAGTCACTTGACGGCCCTAATTACGCCTGATTATGTAATGAAGGTACATTAATATCTATAAATTCAAAGAGAAAATATCATTACGAGCCAGCGACCAAGTCATTCAGCAGCGTTTAAAACTGTCCTGCTGTTTGTTTAAAGATATTTTCGCTAGTGTACAGGAAGTGATGATCATGTTGTTGAACCTGCTTTGCTCATGTCTTCTTGATGGCATGAGCAATATGTTACCATATTGGTAACAATTAGGAGTCCCCAAATGATGCGGAGACTGAATATATCCGGGAGATCAATCAGACATCACCAGCGATCAATAACACCATCTTCTCAATCTTAATATTGTTTAAACATAAATTGTATTTTTGGTTTGGCAAATTTTAAGTCACTGATTAATTTTTCATTTTTATAAAAAAAAGTTTTAATCTAACACGCCTATCTCATCCGATTTGATTTCATTAATAAAGAAATGTCTGATAGTAGTATGTGATCATTACGTAATAACCATCCGCTACCTTTTCACCTGGGAAAAATGAAAGATGTTCTCCAAAGCATCAGAGTATGAATCATGATTTATTCCAATCTGAAACTGAATGGTTTAACCCCGACAATTAAGGTGTTATAGTGTTTAAAGTGTTCACTACAATATTTGTTATAGATAAGAAATGACAGAAACCAGAGGGACAGGAGTTGACGTGTAATTTTTTTTATGAAATGACCAACACAGCATCAATCGGAATTGTTAATAATACAATGGAATATCATGATATAATGAACACAAAATTTTTAAAAAATTCCTCAGCAGCATTTAATACTGTTCATATACAAAAAGTCTGAATGTAGGTTTAAAATCTCACAAAGTCTGAATGTAGGTTTTCACAAAGTCTAAATGTAGTTCCTCACAAAGTCTGAATGTAGTTCCTCACAAAGTCTAAATGTAGTTCCTCAAAAAGTCTAAATGTTGTTCCTCACAAAGTCTAAATGTAGTTCCTCACAAAGTCTAAATGTTGTTCCTCACAAAGTCTAAATGTAGTTCCTCACAAAGTCTAAATGTAGTTCCTCACAAAGTCTGAATGTAGGTTTTCACAAAGTCTAAATGTAGTCCCTCAAAATATCTGAATGTCTAAGGTTCTCACCAAGCAGGCTGTGTGGTACGTTGGCAGGTAGTTGGCTCAGGGCAATATTGGCCTATAATTAGGTAAGTACGCTAAACCTACTGCTAATCTCTAATTTCTCCTCGCAAAAACAATAACCTAAAGGTCATCTACCATTCTACCATTACGACCGTGCTGCCATGTAAATAAAACTTTCCTTTGTCCTAGCTACGATCGCTTGTCTGGTGTGTGGAGGACAGAAAAACAAAAAAGGAAAACCTGAATAGCGTATATAAATCATATTTAAGATGGAGAAACATTACTTCCAAAAAAAAGGTTGAATTTCTGTTGATTTCAGATTTTTCGTTTGAAGATAACAATTGAAGTTGAATAATTTCAGATTCCACTAGCATTTTAGTGAGCTTTATATAAGAGGAGCAAAATTCTGAGAAAGTCGTCACGATAATGTTGTAATAGAATACAAAGGGGATAGACAGGAATGCCAGCATCTGACAATGACTCCTGCGAGGCTGGCGTTTTGCACTTTATACAGTGACAGAATTAGACATGATCCAAACTCTCAGAGGACACCGAGTTCCATGTCCTTACAAGGTTTTTAATGAAGGAGAGTTCCATTTTTTTGTTGTCTCTGGGAAAAGTTAACATTGAGGCGTGATTTTATAAAGAAGATTTCTCCATGCCAAAAAGACGGAGGCTTTGGTCTCAGTATGGAGTGGCAGGACAATGGGGTCATCGGTTTGGTGGAGGGTTGATAACATCATCATTTATTAATGTATCTTAATGGCAAGTTCTAGTCTTCACCATGGGAGTCCAAGATGGTGGTCAAGTCATCTCAATTCATTTCAAAATGATTTGCAATCATGGCGCTTAGGCAAACCAGATGACTAGGTGGAACGTGTGTTGTCGCTGCCAATTAGCTCCTTCCCTTTAGGTTCCTCATTGTTATCGCAGAGGAATGGCTATTGTATAAAAACATCATGGGAACAAACTTTATAATTGTGTCGATTTTGAAAATGGTCTAAGCTTTCTGCTACCGTAGTATCTACGCCCACTGCTACCGTAGTATCTACGCCCACTGATACCGTAGTGTACACCTAAGCCCGCCGCTATGGTAGTTGATCTTTGCCCACTGATACCATAGTGTACGCCTTAAGCCCGCCTATACTGTAGTATCTACGGCCACTGCTACCATAGTGTACGCCTTAGCCCGCCTATACTGTAGTATCTACGCCCACTGATACCGAAGTGTACGCCTAAGCCCGCCCCTACGGTAGTATCTACGCCCACTGATACCGTAGTGTACGCCTAAGCCCGCCCCTACCGTAGTATCTACGCCCACTGATACCGTAGTGTACGCCTAAGCCCGCCCCTACCTTAGTATCTACACCCACTGATACCGTAGTGTACGCCTAAGCTCGTCCCTACTGTAGTATCTACGCCCACTGCTACCATAGTGTACACCTAAGCCCACCGCTAACGATGTATCTACGCCCACTGCTACCATAGTGTACGCCTTAAGCCCGCCTATACCGTAGTATCTAAGCCCACTGCTACCATAGTGTATGCCTTAAGCCCGCCTATACCTTAGTATCTAAGCCCACTGCTACCATAGTGTATGCCTTAAGCCCGCCTATACCGTAGTATCTAAGCCCACTGCTACCATAGTGTATGCCTTAAGCCCGCCTATACCGTAGTATCTAAGCCCACTGCTACCATAGTGTACGCCTTAAGCCCGCCTATACTGTAGTATCTACGCTCACTGCTACCATAGTGTATGCCTTAAGCCCACCTATACCGTAGTAACTAAGCCCACTGCTACCATAGTGTACGCCTTAAGCCCGCCTATACCGTAGTATCTAAGCCCACTGCTACCATAGTGTAGGCCTAAGCCCACCGCTACCTTAGTATCTAAGTTTGCTGATCTATCACCATAGCGTCCAAGCTCGCCTCAATAGGGTCCCGCGATTACTTGTATCTGTGACAGTGGAGATAATTCTACTAGTCAATGATTGGCTCTATAGGGTCCGGCGATTATATATATATATATATAGGTACTTGTATCTGTGACAGGGGAGACAATTCTGCTAATCAAAGGTCGGCTCTATAGGGTCCCGCGATTATATATATATATATATATATAGGTACTTGTATCTGTGACAGTGGAGATAATTATACTGGTCAGAGGTCAGCTCAATAGGGTTCATTGATAAAATTTTCCTGTAAAAATACTTTTTACCTAATCTAATGAAGAAATTACCAAAACTGAAAAACAAACAATAAATAAAATTGATGAAATGTAATTCTGTTCAGACTGCTTGATCTCAATTTCTGAAACTGTTTTGTGATTAAACAAACTAAACAAATAATGATTTTTGATTTTATCAACATGAAGATAAATTTTGAAGTTAGATTTTCCACAGGGTATTGCAGTGAAGAGACAGTATATGGGGACGAAGCTATTGCTGACCTTCAGCTGTGTAAGATGTTGTGGAAATTACGTCATTAGTTTAATTACTTCACTGCAGTCTGTGATGTCGGAGATAAGATCCACGTTTGTGAAGTATCTGTCAACAGACCAGCCGTATTTGGCCTATCAGAAGGTGGAATTGTGTGTTTTGAGTTTCGATTCAAGGCCGATATTAAGTGTGCACAGTGTGACGTGTATACCCCACAGCTTCAAAGACACCATTTTATTTCTTTCTCATCAAAATACCTTTTAGCTCTAATTTTTTAGTCCAGATCAATTATCAAAATTAGTCCCTATGAAATCAATTTCAACTAAGTATGTTCAAACAAGGATACTAATTGGTCATTAGCACAGGTAGTTAATTTACAATTAAATCAGGCTGCACTAGCTGACTCACTGAACAAAGCATTGAATGTATTCCTACACTACCGACAATTTCATCATTGGACTGCGAAAAAACGACGCCAGTATCCTTCCTATTAGACATTCAGCTAACACCTGAGTCTGGAGATTGGGTGGAAGTTTTTCTCATTAATTTGATGCTTTGATCAGCAGTTCTTAGCTAAAGGCATTTTTATTTGGATCAGAAAGGTTCATCAACTTTGCCCTGAAGTATTTTTAGAAGCATTGTCTGTTCCTAGCTTCAGCGATTGATTAGAATTGATACAAGGAAGTTGACTGACCTGGTTGACAGCTAGATAAAGGTCAGTTTCTGCCCGGTGTAGGTAGACACATGTACTGTCCAACCCTTCTGTCAGTTCAGTTCTCTTTTTTATTTATCATGAAAATAAATATTATGACGACTTAGTTATATTGTCCATTATTATTATTTTTCTGAATCCATTGTTCTTGCTGGTATCAATTTTCATGACTTAAATTTCACTATAAAACGATATCTCATTCTGTACTTACGGGGAAGATTTGTTACATTAATACATGTATCTCGGTCTAATCAGGTTATGCTTCGATTTGTTACATTATATCATATTATACTTCGATTTGTTACATTAATTCAGATTATACTTCGATTTGTTACATTATATCATATTATACTTCGATTTGTTACATTATATCATATTATACTTCGATTTGTTACATCAATCAGGTTATACTTCAATTTGTTACGTTAATTCAGGTTATACTTAAATTTGTTGCGTTAATTCAGGTTATACTTCAATTTGTTACGTTAATTTAGGTTATACTTCAGTTTGTTGCGTTAATTCAGGTTATACTTCAATTTGTTCAATAATTCAGATTATGCTTCGATTTGTTACATCAATCAGGTTATACTTCAATTTGTTGCGTTAATTCAGGTTATACTTCAATTTGTTGCGTTAATTCAGGTTATACTTCAATTTGTTGCGTTAATTCAGATTATACTTCAATTTGTTACATTAATTCAGATTATACTTCAATTTGTTACATTAATTCAGGTTATACTTCAATTTGTTACGTTAATTCAGGTTATACTTCAATTTGTTACATTAATTCAGATTATACTTCAATTTGTTACATTAATTCAGGTTATACTTCAATTTGTTACATTAATTCAGATTATGCTTCGATTTGTTACATCAATCAGGTTATACTTCAATTTGTTCAATAATTCAGATTATGCTTCGATTTGTTACATCAATTCAGATTATACTTCAATTTGTTACGTTAATTTAGGTTATACTTCAGTTTGTTGCGTTAATTCAGGTTATACTTCAATTTGTTGCGTTAATTCAGGTTATACTTCAATTTGTTGCGTTAATTCAGGTTATACTTCAATTTGTTGCGTTAATTCAGGTTATACTTCAATTTGTTACGTTAATTTAGGTTATACTTCAGTTTGTTGCGTTAATTCAGGTTATACTTCAATTTGTTCAATAATTCAGATTATGCTTCGATTTGTTACATCAATCAGGTTATACTTCAATTTGTTGCATTAATTCAGGTTATACTTCAATTTGTTGCGTTAATTCAGGTTATACTTCAATTTGTTGCGTTAATTCAGGTTAAACTTCAATTTGTTGCGTTAATTTAGGTTATACTTCAATTTGTTACATTAATTCAGATTATACTTCAATTTGTTACATTAATTCAGGTTATACTTCAATTTGTTACATTAATTCAGATTATGCTTCGATTTGTTACATCAATCAGGTTATACTTCAATTTGTTCAATAATTCAGATTATGCTTCGATTTGTTACATCAATTCAGATTATACTTCAATTTGTTACGTTAATTTAGGTTATACTTCAGTTTGTTGCGTTAATTCAGGTTATACTTCAATTTGTTGCGTTAATTCAGGTTATACTTCAATTTGTTGCGTTAATTCAGGTTATACTTCAATTTGTTGCGTTAATTCAGGTTATACTTCAATTTGTTACGTTAATTTAGGTTATACTTCAGTTTGTTGCGTTAATTCAGGCTATACTTCGATTTGTTATATTAATTCAGGTGTCTTAACCATTCATGATACTGTCAACTTTCTCATTGGTAAAATTGATTTGAAAATGAAAATGACTAGACGATGCTGATTATTATTAAAGTCTGTCGTGTAATCAGTAGCTACACTCCTCAGAGTTACAACATTATAGATCTACCAAAGCTGTACAAGACAAAAACATGTTACTTCTTTTTGGCAGACTGCCAAATAACAAGTGGAAAATCTTGTTACAGATATAAGCTGTATACTTATATTTTTTTAATGTATGTCTTAATGTTGTAAAATTTTCCTTTAAGTAAATCAATAATAAAGAATCTGCAGTATGTTTATATACACTGGTTTATGTACTGTGGTAATAATTGCGCCCATTCATCCGGAACCTGCAATCTTACGTAATGGTAAAGACTGTAGGCCAGGCAATCTCAGCACCAGGTTAAACCATTGTAACTATATGAAGCAATCGTTGATTGTTTATTAGCAGAGAAGGATAATAGAATTAATATGGGGGGTTAATGGCTGGCAACAGCTGGGGGGTTGCTTCTAGTAGTGATGTCCTCCCTCCCGGGGACATGTCTAGGGGCGTAATGAGAACAGAAGTGTCCAAATGTTTGTCTTGGGTCTGATTAGCCGGCCATTATGGCCACCAGTAAAGTGATTTTTGAAGAGAATGCCTGAGCTGTGTTTGGGGTTGAACTGTGAACATGTCTAATGCATCAGCTCTCTCCAATGTGGAAGTGGTGTTACATGTTCACACAAAAGAAGTCTTGGTATTCCTGGAGGAGATCCGGGGTCTGAGATCTCTCCCTCCTTCCACCTCGGAGTTTGGCTAGCGGACCATTAGGGTAATGGACTGCGGGTACTACCAACACTCTGGCAGAATGAATGGCCTGTAAAAATCACCAGGACATCAGCTCCAACCAAAGGAGCTGATTTTAGAAAATTTCATAATGGTTGTTAATTTTCTTTCCAATCGCAGAATGGTTTCTTCCATTTACAAGATTTTTTCATGATTATTTTTTGTTTTGTTTTTATCACCCCAGCTAAAATCCTATTCCAATCTAATTCGCAAAGAGGTTTCTTTTCCTATTTAGCTTCGTCCCGAGGCTATACAGTGACCTTCGGGACCTTGTGGGGTTTTTGAGACTGTCACCTTTTGTTCTATACCTGACAAAGTACGACAAGAAATACTGCATAAGAGCATTAAGGGACATGTGGTTTGACAGTATCGAGGTTCACATGAACACATTACTAAAGTGCAGACAGAAGAAACCGTCATAAAGTAGTTTTCTGTTGTCTGTCTTTTATATAAGTTTGCAAGATAATCTGTGTTTTTTTTCTCTCTGCATGCATATAGGATTGGTTAGGTAATCTGTATTTATTTGTGTCCGTCCTATCTATAGAATTTGCAAACAGTTTGTGGTTTTTCATTTGAGATGTGTTGAGCTTATTACAATATGTAATTATTGATATAAACATTGACTGAGTAATGAAGCTGATAAACGGGTATTAAAGCTAACTATCCGAGGATAAGTCACAGAATCTCCTCGTATCTTTCTAAACACGAGCGTTCCTGGTCAATAGAGACCGGGCGGTGTAATTATGGATTTTCAGGAGGAGAATAATTAACTTAATATAAAGAAGGACCAGTTATTTTAGCCCCAAGTGGTCAGCTAACATTCTGCTTTCTATTCGGATAAATACGTTATGAATATTTACTTGCAGCGATTGAAGTGGATACAAATAAGAGCAGTATGGTTGATTTGTCTCGTTTGTCTGGTCAATGTGGCAGCTTATTACATTTGTTTATTGAAGGCAGTCGTTTGTGGTCAATTTGTTGTTGATCTGTTTACAGTACACTGGACATTAGCATCAGCTACACCTAAATCTGGTTAGTGTGCATATTCAGGCTCTGGATAAAAAACGAATTGGTTGAAAAAAAAAATTGAATAGAATTATCGTCTGGAAAGTAAAGCTTTATAGATGTTAAAATGATTAACTGAAACGCAATGTTTAAATTACAAGTTTTGAAATCTCAGTAGAAGGTAGACTGCTTTAGAACATGTAATAAGAGTTTACATTACGGCTAAGGAAGAAGTCATCCAAATTTTAATGAAAATTATAAAAACAGGACCACTGACAAAAAATGTGGTCCTAAATGTTTGTTTAGATGCGCATGTAAATTAGATTATCACAAAAACCTATCGATGTGAAATTATATTTGGTGATTTTTTTTTCGAAACTTTGATACATTGAAGGATATACTGCTTGTTTTTCTTTCTCATCCATTATTTTTACTCAATTATGAGCAATCGCAGCACAATTACCGCGTATCACCGACAACTATCTAGTTTTGTAATAGAACAAGTCCTACAACATAATGCAGAAATACAGTCTAATCATGGAATAATTGAGGACGGTGATGCATGAGTGCTTCACATCGCTGTGATGTTTGATAAGTCACTGTCTGTGTTACTACGGCAATCAGATTTGACAGCCCCGAGTTTAGGCCTGCAGTTTTTTGTGCTTTATGCTCCCATAATGGACATCATTTGCACTATTTCTTCGGCTGCCTCTGTTTGATTTCGTTACGTACAAAATTTATAGACATCAACTACGATAGTTTGTGTATTTTTTCTCGAAACAGATGTGCAAAAACTAGTCTCGGTCATTTAGGTACTTGATGTATCATCTCGTTTTGATTTCATGTCCATTTTGTTGTTAGGAAAATGAAAAGTTTACGTCTCCGTGGGTTTGTAGGGAAGCGATAGATATCGGTGATCGATATGCCAAAAACTGAGTTGTCATGATAATTTTATGTAGAAGTGTCTGAAGCTTTGTGTATGGTTGCTGTCGACTTTTCTGTTTTTGTTCGCAATGATAGACTTTAATTTCAAGCAAAATGAAATCTTGCTCCCAGAGGTGCTATATGTATATTTCAGTGTGTACGATACGCTTTCTAATTAATTTGTGTGATTGAAGATTGCGACTCCTGTAGGCTTCTCACGGTTGCGGTTGCTGAATACGTAAACTGTCCGAAGGGAAGGCAGTATCGATGTCGGAAACGGTGCGTTCCTATTGGTATGATTCTCTATCTAGGGACTCATCTGCTTTTCGCAGCAGAACCTTCGTATCGCAGCAGAACCGTCCTACAGTGTGAAATGCCATTCAAACTCAGTTTTAGCAAGTGTGAAAGCCAGGTGAATGGGCTGCTGACATGCCATGGTTGGATAAGAGGAATGCATTCAGTTTTCACCAAATAAAATATGGTTACCTTTGACTGAATCGTAATGAAAAATTTACATTACTAGCCAAATCTTTCGTTTGTTTTCTACTTTTCAAATTCAAAGCCAGTCGTCTTTTCTGATATATAAATTTATGTTTTTCAGGAAGTCTGGTAACTCTGGGATCTTTGTAGTAAAACCAAGAAAGATTTTGCATTGAATACATTAGAACTATATTCCAGTTTAACTTTATTTTACTTCCCAGCATATTCGTAGTTTTATACAGCTACACTGATGGAACCATTCTAACCACTGTTGCTGCCAAAGTTTCCGTGGGTGTTGGTCTTGTACCACGGGTAATACAGAGCTTGGTTTAGGTAGGTTTCCTCTCAATAACTCGCATTGGAACATGACATAACAGTTCTGTTGTAAAACATTAACCTTTCAGAAGAACAGGAGAAAACTTATGTAATCAAGTTGGGAACTCTTGCTTACCGTTCCATTGTATATACCAATGACATTTCTTCAAATCAAATAAAACTCCAATCATACCAGATCAGGTAAAAGTATATTTACATTTCATTGCCTACACACGGAAATATCATTTCTGTAATTGAGTTTAACAAGTTTATCTGATTTTGTTTTTATTTTGAAATGGAATTGGACAATTAAAGTTGTATAATTATGTTAAAAAGCAATAATTTCTCTCCAGTGGTAGAGAAATATCTTACAATATCTAAATTTTTGAGCCCTTTGTAATGACTGTTTCAAAAGTAAGATTAGAAATCCCATAAATCTTTATTAGTTGGAGATAAAGAATTTTTATGTAAAAAAAGATGTTATAATCTGGGATATAAAATCCAATTCTTACAAAAACGATTGTGGTAATAATGGTTTAAAGCTTTCCCATGGTCTAATAATGGTTTACAATGAAAAAATTCAAATTACCTAATACGGTTAGGAGGAAGTAAAAAAAGTCCATAGCCGGAGGAGAACAAGATTCTCCGTAACACATTTGTTTAATTTCCCAGAAAATCAGTAAAATTCTTGATTAAAATGCAAATTTTTCTACAGGCTGTTTTCATGGATATTTTCTCAAGCAATCGGAGCAGAAAATTCAATTTGAGAGATTGCTTGATAGAGAGTCCGCTGGAATATAGCAACAATAAGTGCTGTTCCTGTAAACAAACATTTGTGGCCTGGCCTAGTAATATATCAATAATTTAGATTTCTTAATTCATTTAATTCATTTATGAAATTTCTTGACAAATTTCATAAAACAATGGCTAAGTCAAGGAGGGCAGCTGTTGTGTGAGGCTCTTAATTTTCTCCTTTCCGCCTCCGACCTGTAATCTCCGTCATCAATTTAGTTTTGATGAGAAAGCTGTAGGTGGACTCCGAAGAAAGCCAGTAGAAATGCTGTAGGATTGTACATTTAATATCATCACTTACATTCACACAGATATTGTGTACAGTACAATTTGAAATATGGATTCTAATAAACAACATAGAAATTGTTCATAAAAATCTCATTAGACTTGTAGGGATGAAATATGGGTCACATTTAGGCCTTGAAAAATTTTGTAATCAACGTATAAATTTGAAATCAGGATTTATGTTGCCATTTGGAATTAATGAACGAGAGATCTCTAAACAATTTGTAAAGATGGAGGACTGAATGATCGATCCACCGTGTTCTTAACAGTAGTTATATTTTACAGATCAGAAAAAAATGACAGATATCTTCGGCAGATACAAAATGTTTGATAAGTTGATAAATAATTTAAATCATAAACATAATTAATTAGTAAACTGGCCTATGCTGGTGATATATGTGTAGACTGTAGGAATATAAACACAGCTGTAAGGTGTGAGAGATGGCCGGGTGGATGAGGGGAGGAGGGGGTCAGTGTATCAGTGAGGAGGGAGGCCATGTATCCCGAACATCTGCTGATAGTGTTAACTGTAAAGTATAGGTCAACATATCAGCCTTGGAGACAGGATTAATTGCATAAAAATGAGTTTAAATAATGAGAAAGGTGGACTAATGTAAATAGGAATAGATCATGTCAAGTGGTGTGTTGTCCATCAAGGAGAGGAACACCTGCTCGCCGTGGTAACAGACAGGAAGTGATGATAGCACCAGGGCCATGCTTGTCTGGTCACTATCAGCACACTCATCATCAGGATGGAGACCCCCCTCCCCTCACCCTGACTAGCGTTGTCCATCAGAGTAATGATCAGACTTGTTATTGTATGATAAGTTACATTTAAACTCTAGAACTGTTGGACTTATTCTGTATAATGTGTTGTCATTGGGGACATTTACACAGAGTTGTTTCCAAAAACATTCTTCCAAATAAATATCCAGCCATTAAAAGATTCACTATATGTAATGTCTGTACATATCACACCTGTTGGTGATGTCATAGGTATAATATCACACCTGTTGGTGATGTCATAGGTATAATATCACACCTGTTGGTGATGTCATAGGTATAATATCACACCCGTTGGTGATGTCATAAGTCATATCACACCTGTTGGTGATGTCATAGGCCATATCACACCTGTTGGTATCACACCTGTTGATGATGTCATAGGTATATATCACACCTGTTGATGATGTCATAGGTATATATCACACCTGTTGATGATGTCATAGGTATATATCACACCTGTTGAAGGAAGGTGTACCACATGATCAGTTTGTATAATCTTTTCTGCATTCAATATTCCTTTAACAGTATACTGACACAAGTACCCACCCTGACAGTCCTACCCACCCTCACACAGATTAAAATAAATAACCATTGTGAAATAATTGGTCTAGGTTTGATACTTTCAGAGTTTGGAATTCTGACACCTGTCCTTGAAGTGAAACAGAGTTACTTACCATGGCCTGTATGCCCGCTATCCAGCCGTTTAGGTCGTATATAGGTAGTGCTTTAGTGTCATCCTTCTGTTTGTACAGAAAACCGTGGTATTTGTTGAGTGAATTGGCTGAAAATATAGAATATAAAAAATATTTGAAAAATTTTTTTTGTGAAATTTATGCATTCTGTTAAAACAAAAGTTCTGACTCCATAAATTGTGTTCTTAATCAATTAAATTTTCTTGATGTTATATTATTTTTGGTGTTGGATTTTATTTTTTTTCTTGTCTGCTAGCTAGCTGTAATATTTGTTTACAGAGCAATACACCCCGTCCCCGTCCCCATCCCCGGGGCTCTCCGGGTCAGGAACCTACACATATGACTAACAGAATTGACTTTAACTTTATGGTACATCCCGTGAAAGGAATCCTGGCTGCTGATCTGAGGTGAGGATCATTTTTCTGCACGGTGACAAGGAAATATATAATCTGCGATAAAAACCTCCGGAAAGTTACCATATCGGTGACAAAGCATCTTGGTGATCATGTTTAAAACGCTGGAGACCAACAAGCTCCATTACGATTCAGATTAAAGGCAGTTTATGTCCATATATGGTCACAGGGTGGGAAGCTAATAGCTATTTTGTAGATTTTTCATTAAATTTATGTCTGCGAGGATAACGGTTAGGCCAGATACTGACCCTATCAATGGGAAAGCTTGGCTAATTGAGATGCACTTTACACGGCCCTGGTGGAGCAAGTGTAAATGCTTCTCTCAACATTACTAATGAAAATTACACAAAAAAGGTGAAAAAATCCTGATTGTAGTTTGCTGTAGAATGGAGTTTATCTTTGACCTGCTAGATCTGCCTCCTTAGGGAGCCCTGAAGACATCCCAGTATCGTGGGCAGTGTCTCTTTGTTACAACATGTACAGAGCAACAGTGCATGCACATTTCACTAAAACGCTTGTCATCATTAAATATTGATAAAGGCATATTGTCGTACAGAATTTTTTTTTCCTGCACCTGGGTACATAACTAATGCTTATGGGTTGTACATGTTGTCTTCAGACAGTCATCGTTTGTCACCAAGTTCAACTTCCCGGTTCTAAGTCTTGTGAAAAGCTTTTAGGCTGAGGAAGAATTAAAAGGAACAAATTTGAAATTTTTCAGTGACAATTTGAAATGATGTCCTGTGGGTTTGACTGTGTAGGTGTGTGTAGTCTTTCTACCTCTAATTACAAATCCCTAGGACATACAATTCCTCTCTGCTCGTATCGCCATGGTGACTAATATTTTTCAGAACACGGTAATATCAACTTGCATTTTATGCTTCTAGCTAGAAATGCAATCAAGATAATAAAAAAAAATTGGTAAAAGCAAAATAATGTATATCCTGGTCTCGTCTTGGTGTCATGGAATCGTGGCTTACTGGCGGTATGATTAGAAAACGGGTACGAAGAAATATTTCTTCTCACTTTGGAGAATGGAAAATAACCTATTTTTATGGCTAATAGTGAGGAAATAAATTTTTGTCTTCAAAATGGCTGTTTGATCTGCTCATTGGAATTGATCATTGCAGCATTGTGGAACATTTTAGATAGACTTGATGTTTCTGTTGTAGCGCCCCCTAGGAGGGCGAAAAAAAGATGTTATCAAAGCGAGCGTCCTCTCCAGGGTCCCCCTCATCACAGTTAGATTGAATTACAAAGATGTGTTTTCTATAAATATTTATGTTGGTTACTAAATCTTTTCTACACTTGTTGTGCGGCGCTGACTGAGACGGGACTCTCCAGGGACGAGATGCCTCTATAATGGTTTCCCAGTAAACTAGCTTAGCCGATACTTTCCTTACTTCTCTCATATATGATGGCTTGAAAATACAGACCGAAATTCCCTCAGAGACTCGCGACAAATCAAAATGGCCAATCTCTTGTTTTCTTACATCTAGATAAAGCCCCTCCTAGATGCTTTGTTTAATTGTTAGAACCAGTAAATTGGAAACAGTTGGAGATTTCTGATTTTCTGATGTACCAACGGCCTTTAACACATTCATCAACTGCCTATAACACATTTTATGAAAGTGATGACCGTGTCAGCTGACCAGCAGTGGAAACAGTCCTCTCTATGACATTAACTCTTTCCTATTAAGCGTTAGGTAGGTGTCATAATAGGAAACTACTGAGCATTTGTGTGCATTTCTCAGACAAAAATTACCTGTACAATACAGGTAACTTGTGAAAAGTACATTTGGGACAGAAAGACTGTCGTCACTTCGATTTACAGGACAGAAAGACTGTCTTCACTCCCATTTACAGGACAGAAAGACTGTCTTCACTCCCATTTACAGGACAGAAAGACTGTCGTCACTTCGATTTACAGGACAGAAAGACTGTCGTCACTTCGATTTACAGGACAGAAAGACTGTCGTCACTTCGATTTACAGGACAGAAAGACTGTCTTCACTCCCATTTACAGGACAGAAAGACTGTGTTCACTCCCATTTAGACTTATTTCTGATTTATTTGATACCAAGCTTGTGATAGGTCTGTAGAACAATCAATGTGGAGGTGTAATCAGGGGCCGACTCTCACTGAAGTAGTGCCAGCTTATATTTACAGATTACAGACTGATGGTCTTGTACTCTCCTACTATCCCAGTTGATCCTTGCCCTTACGTACTTGTATACTTTAACATGCTTTGGTTTTCAGACCGAAGATGTCTTTTTTCTGTGGAATTATGTATTACATAGCTTCTTTTATACATGACCGATGGCTACACAAACCTACAGTAGGGACTTCGCTTCAAAACCTTATATTTTATTGATGATCCTGATGACCTTGTAATATACCATAGACCTAACTAGTTCCTATCTCTGTAGTCAACTTCAACATTCCCTCCATTAAAAAAGTGAAAATAAAATGATGAATTTTTTAATTTTTGTAATGATTTCTCTGGTTATGATAATTTTGTTTTTACTTAAAACTATTGATATTGTTTGGAACGCTACTAAACAGTGTACTGTGCCTAGTATATCTTACCCTACCTTTTGTAGAGGAAAGTTGACCTGATAGCTTGATATCGGTGATCTCGCGGAGAACCTCCAATATAAACACGCTGAGTTTAGATACCGGAGTATTGATTTGATGGCACATTTTGTTTTATAGATCATCACCTGCCATCCTACCTATTTTTGATTGTAAACTGTTATTTTGATGTTGTTATGTTGCCTGCAGGCGCACGTGAAGATGAGGATGGCGAGCGTGAAGATGAGGATGATGAAGCTATCGGGCTATCCCCTGATAATGTCGAGTTCATCATCTCAGTCACAGGGGAGGTAACTCTGTCAGTGGACCATCTCACTGATTTCCTCCGAATCATTATTCATGGAAAAGCTAATTGTATACCAATATCTGGAGTAATCATGTTCAGGTTCGGAGAATGTTTTCGGTTGAAAAAATTGGCTGTGGGAAATTTCAGAAACGACTCTCATAAAAGCATAGCTATTAAAAATAAAAATGTTTGAAAAAGTTCTGGTAAAAAAAAAATCAGGTATTTATTAATTTTGAATATCATTCGAAATTTAGATCTTTACTTGTGACAGTTTTTAAAACTGAATGAAATAGTTGTGGAATAATTAACAATTAAAACTATGTGAGGAAGCTTTTTGTCAGAAATTTCTATTGTTTACAGTGTCAATATATAAACAATATTTGCCCTAATCTTGTGGCTCTATTAATGTATCAGAACGGATGTTGCTGTAATACAGCTGGCAGTTGTGGTATGCACCTTATATACACACAATTGTTAGTATCTATTCCCTATCCAACCATTATAAGCCGTCATTGAGATAATTTGACAAGCATGCAATGATTTACGACACCATTGATTTATATGCTCTGAAATTCCATCTAATTTTTGAAACACTGCCTGTTTATGCCATTTGGAGTAAATTAATTGATCAATGGCTATGAACTTCGTTTCCGTCATTTTCCCAGGTTTCGATTTCCTTGGAGCCTGTTGTGCATTACAAACAACATACAGTGAAGCCATACATTAATTGTTGTGCTGTATCTACTGATTATGATCTTATATTAAAAAAAAACAAATGAAAGGCTTTTATATGATACAAAACACACGTAATGCCTGCCCAACAGTGCAATGATCCTTTCATAGTTCAAAATTAAAAAAAAAAAATCTAACCCATAAATGTATTGGTGATAACCCGGAGATATATATTAATGATACGTGTGATATGTAATTTCTATACACAGTAAATATATATAATGATACGTGTGAGATATAACTTCTATAGACAGGTTTGTATTTAATCTGTAACTCTAACATAATAGACCTCTGTAGGTTTGCACTGTTAGGCCAAGGTTCATGTAAACTCTTAATCTTTGACTAAGAAAAGGAATTAGAAAGTGAGCGTAGAGCGCAGAGTTACAGATGCTGCGAGTCGTTAACGAAGCACTAGATTGAGATGCTGTGGTTCTTCCCTGTCTTTGTCACAGTCCCATGCTTTCTGTGTGTCAGGCAAACCATTCACAGTTTCTACAATTTCCTATCGTAGGGTGCTTCCTTTGAATTGGATTCTGGTTGAAAGGCTTTATAAAAGCCTCTTGCTAAATAAAACTATCTTGATATTTGTATTATTACGTTATTATAGAGGGGTTTGTATGTGTCAAAAGTTGTGTGAAGGAAACTTCACTAAGATTTTACTAAATAAAATTTCAAAGCAGTGATTCTTGCCGTTTTTTTTCTGAACCCCTCCAGTTTTTCTGACAGTTCTAACTCCATTTTTGTATTGGCAGAAAACTGGTATGAAAGTTCTCCTTTGCTTGGTGTATAAAAACAAATCAATGTGATTCTCGTTTAGAAACATGAACAGGGCCGGCCCAGCAAATGGTCAATGTCCAGTGTGTAATCCATTTCTTAAGAAAACAGACAAAACAGTTTTGTGAAAATGAAATAAAAACATGACCAGAAGGTCTGTTGGGCCGCGGGAGAGTCACGGGAGAGTCTGGATATCGCCATTGTGACGGAACAAGATCTAGCCTCTCTCTGATTTACATCGCTCTCTAGAGTACCAATAGAACCCGCCATTTGCAATAACACGTACACTACGCATTACATAGCAATTATACCGGGGCATATACATACAGGAAGTCTGTTTCACAATGCTTTTGAAAACTGTATATAAATTGCTTAATTATCAGCGGCTGGTTTTACTGAACACAATAGGAGAAATGATAATTGCTTTTCTATTATTGATATGATATGTTCAAATTTGAATGCATTGCTGCAAATTAAATAACATTTTTAAGCATTTTGAATTACTGCTTTATGTAACTATAGTAAAAAATATTTTTCAAATCTTTAAGGTCATAAAATCAGTATCGTATGAATAAAAATTACCAATACTATATACACAACACATTGTCAGGAAACCGTCATGATGGGGAAACTTGAATTTTCTTTTGGTGATTTGATATTGTCAACCTTATAGAGATTTATTGAACTTTCTACCATATTTATTTCTGGTAATCACTTCCACTTTTATGTTTATTTGCTGTGGTCCTGGAATTACAAGCACCATAATGACCTTGATGATTTGGCGTGATCAGCTGTGGGACAGCTCGGATACTATAATAGTACAACAAAACCTCTGACATTTACGTGTTTAACTGACACCGGACAGACAAAATTACACAAATTCGCTAAAAAAAGTGTTATTTTTTATTGATATTTTATTAATTGCCTAGTTTACCGCTGAGTCTACTATAGGAGTTGAAACCATGATGTAAGACTAGGTCAGGTAGATGTTTGTAAGGTATCGGGGATAAAAATAAAATTCAGAAATTGGAATTATATTTTATATTTATCAGGACAAAGTATGGTACGTGATGCTGTAATCATACAACTGTTTAACTAGAATTTGAGATGGCTGAGACTGTTTATGTAATTGTGAGTATCTAGAACGGATATCAGTATTTCTACACCTATTGTAACCTGGTATCACTGATAAACCTGAGAAATAACCATTCTATCTCTAGACATTGCTCGATATTTTAAAACTGGAGCGGATTAATGAACTCTACCATCGGAGTGGAGTGTCGCTGTTATATAGCTGCTATCTCCATCAGTATCAATGGGAACATTATAACCCCACATTGATTGTAATTGGAATCGGTTAAACAGAAATAAGGTATCAATGGAATTTTCAGATTTTTTTCCTGCAAATTCTGGTTACCTTGAAAGGTCTTCGTTTAAATGTAATTGCTACAGATAGTTTGATTACAGATACCTTTAAAAGCATGTTTAGTTTGGATGTGGTAGTTGTACTTGGGAGGTTCTTCGGTGACATTTTACCAGGTGCAGAATATATATCAAATCTTAATGAGAAAACATTAATTCTGATTGTTGCTCTTTAATTGTCAGGAAATTGTCAATCCTTCTGCGGGAGCGCACTTGGCAGGGGACATTACTCTGGTTAATTTAAACTGTTCATCAAGGAGTTGCATTAACCAATCCGTTAGGAGTCGTACCTGAGATGCCGTCATTAATTTTGATACCAAATCCTTCGTTTAAACATATAAATTCTGATTTCAACCATGTTTGCATCAGGGGAGAATAGATTTACATTATTTGAGTGAAGAAACTATTGATTTGATTAAGGCTAGCGATGTAACTCTGCGCCCCTATGTCATATGCATAAAAGGATTAGATTGACAGTAACAGGTAACGGTCAGAGCCGTTTGACTAGAAATTGTTGTAAATCTGACTACAAATTGTGCTCTGTTTGAAATAAATTGTATTAAAAAGCCGTAAATAAAGTGTTACCCCAGAAACAGTATGGCCCGGGTAATCTACCTAAACCATTTTTTCAATCTAAAAATGATAATGTAACTGATCATACTTATAAGTTATGTTATTCTGAGCTAGTATTAATTGTTTGATATTATAAAAGGTCACTACACTCAGTTAGTTAAATTTACAAACATAATTAATATAATATTATTAATTGGTAAATATCTGGTAAACATTTGGTAAAAATTTAGTAAATATCTGGTCACAACATTTGGTAAATATCTGGTAGAGAAATGTGAATATTTTTGGTAGCGTTTATTTCCTAGACACAAGGCTAACATCTAGAATATGCTAACCTCTATTGTCATAACAGAAAAGCCAATTTGATTAACAAAGTTTCTAATTTTTTTGTGACCTTGACCTGACGACCTTGTATTTATTGGGTATTTGTTTGCCATGAGCACACAGTTTTGATTCTATTAGTTTCTATAATTAGAGGTTAAATTTTGTGTCAATTATGCATGCCAGCTCCTTTATAACCGAAATTAAAGTCTTGTGACCCTGACCTAGCGGAGAAGGCGCCATGTGACTCCGATATAACGCATTAGTATATAATTTCATCCTGGTAGAACTTGAGCTTTGTGTCTTAAACTGTTTGTTTATTTCGCAATAAGACATTCCTGTGTCGTTCCTCCATTACCTTTCATGATCTTGATCTTGAAGTAGCTAACTCCTTAATTAAAGAATTTTTTAAAAGATGTTTTTGAGGAATTTCTTGTGTGTAGAGACTTACAAACTTACAGATAAAGTGATGAAATATTTAGTATACATCATATACCTACATTGCCACAGTATTCTCTCTCAGGAAGGATCAAAAATACATTTTTGGGATTCCTTTCCCCAGCCGAATTTATTTTCCTCAAAAAGGAAACTGGATCGGCATTTTTGGCTGACAACTGTTTTACATTAAATTCTATGAGAAGCAAGACTGTCATTATATCTGAAGATTACAGTACATTCTTAGATACTAGGGGACCTAACTCACTCCCTCTCACTCCTCGGTAACTTCAGTAGACCTATTACCACATATCTATCTGCATCTGTTTTAATTGATCAGAAGAAATTTACCAATTAATGGCTACACTTTAGGAGTAAAGAAATGTTAATAAGATATGTGAAATCTGTCTTTTGCCAAATCTGAAGGACATGATAGACCTTAACTGGGGTGATGGGATGGATTCTATAAGTGGCATTCAAATCCCCCGTAAACCACGTGGGGTAATGTTTATGAGGTTTATATAATAAATCAGAAGTGCTTTAATTGAAATGTTCAAGATACATGTTCTGTCTGTGGCATATACTTGGTTGCTTGGCAACCGAATGCAGTTTTGTTGCATTATTTACCAGGGATATGCATTTTTAAGAATCTGTAAACAGTCAGATTTAAGTGGAGTGATACCCACTTTTGTATATTACACTGCTGTCTAATATACGTACTGTATAGTGCTGAAGTCCCCACAGAATTCACCAGCCAATTAAAAACCAGAAAGTAAACTTCTGTTACAAATTAAAAACCAGAAAGTAAACTTCTGTTACAAAATAAAAACCAGAAAGTAAACTTCTGTTACAAAATAAAAACCAGAAAGTAAACTTCCGTTACAAAATAAAAACCTGAAAGTAAACCTCTGTTACAAAATAAAAACCTGAAAGTAAACTTCTGTTACAAAATAAAAACCTGAAAGTAAACTTCTGTTACAAAATAAAAACCAGAAAGTAAACCTCTGTTACAAAATAAAAACCTGAAAGTAAACTTCTGTTACAAAATAAAAACCTGAAAGTAAACTTCTGTTACAAAATAAAAACCAGAAAGTAAACTTCTGTTAACATGGACAGTTTCAGTTGCATGAAAATACTTTAATTTATAGCATGACAATAAAACCTACTTAAGAGTTAGGCTATGACTTTCTGGGGGATACGATAATAATTGTCTTTATTATGATACATTTCCTTTCTCCCTGAATCGCTTTCATCGTAAGGTTTCTCAAACAATCATTTATTGAGTTTTATCACCACCAGTAGTAAATGTTACATCCAGTGTATGTTCTAGTTTGCAACTGAATGTTAAATAAAGTGGTGATGATGGTAGGCATCGCCACACAATTAAAATATTTTGTCTCTGCCACATGATACAGCGGCACTAAACTACTCTATACATAAGTACCTTAATATAACTATATCTTCTCTGCTCTTCGGAAATGAGGAATAAGTCGGCCTGAATCGAAATTTTTCCTTTATATAATCTGTTTAAAGAACTGATAAGTACAAGACTGGCTATAATACAAGAGAACACCGAGGAATTTGATGTTAAAGTGTATAAGGTCACGAGTCTGATCTTACATGATGTTAGAGGTTTTAATCCAACATGGCCGCTCACTTTATTACGAGTCGGAATGCCACAGCTATCGTACTCCGATATCTGCTTCAATTATTTCTTTTTGTTTTACCTTGGGGGATCATTTGATCAGGCCATCTCATATCTCTGGCATAAAATTGTTTTGTTCTATCCCAAACGACCTTTATTATGGCGGATAAAAATTTAGAAGGAGAGAATCGGTAGCTCAGGTCTCCAGTCAGCAGTTCACCGCTACCTGTTCTGTATACCTGTATCGAACGGCAGACGTAGCTAATAACACCGCAACATCTGATCGGCATTCTGATGACAAACACTAGAATATCACTAACATATTAACGGAATAATCCCAACAAAAATTGCAAGCAGTTTGAATTAGATTTCGTGCTGGTCTAGACAGGGCTGATTTACACTGGCGTGCCATATCTACATGTATAATACGTACTCTTACCTAGACGTATTTCAAACCTATCAAGTTTATCATGTTTCTAAATTTGATATACAATCATTTACAAGATGTTGATGGTGAACAGCCTGTTGATATTGCCAGTTTTATTTCTTGCTTTGATATTAAGTCTTGTTTCAATATAAAGTTACAGAAATTTCTGTTAAATCTATTCTAATATCCGTAGTGTTTGTAATTTCACAAGACCAGAATAGTTCTAAAATCCAGTATATAGTTTTAATTAGAGAGTGATTCAAATACTTCTAGAAAAGATTGTTTTTTATATTTGCATGTCAAACAAAACTAAAGACTCTCGTGAAATGTTTTGTATAATGAGACTGTCACATAAAATGTTTTGTACGATAAGATACTCAGGGATTTGTATGTATATATCTGCACATTTGATTAAATTATAAGAATTTTTTAAAACACTGAAAATGACTTTTGTTGGTGGGAACACCGTAGTTTAAGATAGCGTCTGTTTAAGTATGCTTAGCGTGTGTTTCTGAAGGTTATACACTTTTTATCAGATTTGGACGTCACTTCCTAATTGCGAGATATGCTTTTCTATCTTTTGGAAGGGCTCGTGGGAATATTAAAGAAAGGTTATCATGTTTTGTGTGCATGCCCAGAATCAAAAAGTCAGTCCACTAAGAGAAATAGTTGTATAGATCATCACCTTGGTTCATGCTTGTATTTCAGTTATTGAATCACAAAGGATCCAATTTCACGGTTTAGAATTTATTTCAATTTTGTTTTTTTTTATGTATCTACATTTTTAATATGCCAGGAGCCACAGTTTTGCCAAATAAGAGATAACATGCCGGATTGTAGAGAAACCTGTATCATGGCCATTCTCATTGGAAGAGCATGCCAATAATTTGAAGCTTAATCGGTATTAAGTTCAGATGGTAGTCCCTGCACTTGAATATTTAATTTCATCCTAGTTATTTGGCCAACTCCTTTAATGGAATATCAACTTTAAGAGAAAAATGGGTAGTGCATGAGGTTGATAGCTTTTTAAATGTGATGTTTTTTAAAATGTGTTCAGCTTATATAAAAAGAGGTCGTGAACCGAAACTTTGTGAAAGCTGACACAAATGTTTTGGTAGTGTTATGCTGTTTTTGACCTTTATCTTGGACTTTGAGCTTGTAGATCTGACCTCTAATGTAAACCTCAAAGCAGTGTGACGATGTATGAGAGAGCTACATGTGACGATGTATGAGAGAGCTACATGTGACGATGTATGAGAGAGCTACATGTGACGATGTATGAGAGAGCTACATGTGACGATGTATCAGAGAGCTACATGTGACGATGTATCAGAGAGCTACAATGTGACGATGTATCAGAGAGCTACATGTGACGATGTATCAGAGAGCTACAATGTGACGATGTATCAGAGAGCTACATGTGACGATGTATCAGAGAGCTACATGTGACGATGTATCAGAGAGCTACATGTGACGATGTATCAGAGAGCTACATGTGACGATGTATGAGAGAGCTACATGTGACGATGTATCAGAGAGCTACATGTGACGATGTATGAGAGAGCTACATGTGACGATGTATGAGAGAGCTACATGTGACGATGTATGAGAGAGCTACATGTGACGATGTATGAGAGAGCTACATGTGACGATGTATGAGAGAGCTACATGTGACGATGTATGAGAGAGCTACATGTGACGATGTATGAGAGAGCTACATGTGACGATGTATGAGAGAGCTATATGTGACGATGTATGAGAGAGCTACATGTGACGATGTATCAGAGAGCTACATGTGACGATGTATGAGAGAGCTACATGTGACGATGTATGAGAGAGCTACATGTGACGATGTATCAGAGAGCTACATGTGACGATGTATCAGAGAGCTACATGTGACGAAGTATCAGAGAGCTACATGTGACGATGTATCAGAGAGCTACATGTGACGATGTATGAGAGAGCTACATGTGACGATGTATCAGAGAGCTACATGTGACGTTGTATGAGAGAGCTACCGGGGATGTTGAACTATGTAAATGTGCTGGTATATTACCATAGTTTGGGAATGAAAATGTGTTGTCTTTATCATCAATATCTCGTTTGCTGAGGGAAAGCATTCCTGTGATACAGAGATCCGATCTAAGTCCTCTAGGTGTTTGTACCTCCACATGGCAGGGTAATTAATCACTCTCATGCATATTTATAAACTGTTTGATTTTACCCAAGGATATGCATATTTCTATTCTAATTAAATTATATGTCAAAGTATTAAATAATAACAGTTATGGCTAAGGGATTTGATTATTTACAATTGTTAGATTTTTGATTGGCTTTGTTTTTGTCCCACAAAATTAAATTACATGTCTGGAATCACTGAGAGACTGATGACTAGAGGGGTAAATGTCTCGTAAAGTTTAAAGGTGACTGGAACCCGAACGTGTCTGATTATGTCCTGGTCACCTACAGGATTCTTTCTTCACCTCTTGTCTTAGTGCTTTTGGCAAAATGTCCCTAAAATCTGAAAACATTTCGAAAGAGTCCCCCCGATAGCTTTTAGCAAGTCAGAAATTTTCTACGGAGTAGTTCCCCTTGCAGTAATCCCTGAAGGAGCACCGAGGTTTAAAAGTCAGCTGTAAAAAGCTCACCCTTCTAAAATGAATTGATTGGCTGTTACGAAAACCTTGGTTACTCCTCCTTTACCATCCAGGCCATTATATTTTTTCAACGAGTTGTTGAAGAAAAATGGTGTAATCTATTTTAACTCCAGTTTTAAGAGGCAAAAACGAATAAGTTGATCTTGGTAGCAGGAACAAAGAGCCGTCTATTTAGGAACATTATGGAGAAAACGAAATCACAACAGGCCCCTTTCCCCGAGTTAAATTGGCTGTGTATTTGGAAATTCAATCAATTTGTATTGGTTGAATGGCTATTTTTCGGTGCTGTATTGAAGTGTCTGTGTAGAAGTAATAGAGATCTGGTGTGTGGACCCGACAGCTACAAATTGTTATAAATATCCTGTAATTCATATCTTATTACTGCTTACAAGCATTCAATATCTAATCCATTACATTTAAGTTCGCCATGGTAACACTTAATACCACCTTGTTTACATTTTTGATTGAAAAAAATAATGTCAAGTTTTTGTTAATCTCAGTTTCTTGAGATAATCCTCCTCACAAGTTCATCATCAGTATGCATGGTGATATATAAACTTTGGTAGCTATCAGTTATATATCTTGTACACTTGTCGTACTTTTGTAAGTAAGTATCAGTTAGAAGGGAAATACTGCTCAAGTTATAGCTAGGGTATTGGAAATCAGTTTCTTGTTAAAATTGTTGGGGTTTTATTTGTTGTTTTTATGGCATATTTACTGGTAGCCTATCATTTGTTATTTGTTTTATTTCAGAGATGGTAGGATATGGTAGATTTCGTATTAAGCTAGGTAACTGTTCCTTTGGTGTACAGTAGGTTTAGTATGGTAGATTTATTATAAAACTAGGGTAACTGTTACTTTTGTAGGTTTAGTATGGTAGATTTATAATAAAGCTAGGTAACTGTTCCTTTGGTGTACAGTAGGTTTAGTATGGTAGATTTATTATAAAACTAGGGTAACTGTTACTTTTGTAGGTTTAGTATGGTAGATTTATAATAAAGCTAGGTAACTGTTCCTTTGGTGTACAGTAGGTTTAGTATGGTAGATTTATTATAAAACTAGGGTAACTGTTACTTTTGTAGGTTTAGTATGGTAGATTTCGTATTAAGCTAGGTAACTGTTCCTTTGGTGTACAGTAGGTTTAGTATGGTAGATTTATTATAAAACTAGGGTAACTGTTACTTTTGTAGGTTTAGTATGGTAGATTTATAATAAAGCTAGGTAACTGTTCCTTTGGTGTACAGTAGGTTTAGTATGGTAGATTTATTATAAAACTAGGGTAACTGTTACTTTTGTAGGTTTAGTATGGTAGATTTATAATAAAGCTAGGTAACTGTTCCTTTGGTGTACAGTAGGTTTAGTATGGTAGATTTATTATAAAACTAGGGTAACTGTTACTTTTGTAGGTTTAGTATGGTAGATTTATAATAAAGCTAGGTAACTGTTCCTTTGGTGTACAGTAGGTTTAGTATGGTAGATTTATTATAAAGCTTAGGTAACTGTTACTTTGGTGTACAGTAGGTTTAGTATGGTAGATTTATTATAAAACTAGGGTAACTGTTACTTTTGTAGGTTTAGTATGGTAGATTTATAATAAAGCTAGGTAACTGTTCCTTTGGTGTACAGTAGGTTTAGTATGGTAGATTTATAATAAAGCTAGGTAACTGTTCCTTTGGTGTACAGTAGGTTTAGTATGGTAGATTTATTATAAAACTAGGGTAACTGTTACTTTTGTAGGTTTAGTATGGTAGATTTATAATAAAGCTTAAGGTAACTGTTACTTTGGTGTACAGTAGGTTTAGTATGGTAGATTTATAATAAAGCTTAGGTAACTGTTCCTTTGGTGTACAGTAGGTTTAGTATGGTAGATTTATAATAAAGCTTAGGTAACTGTTCCTTTGGTGTACAGTAGGTTTAGTATGGTAGATTTATAATAAAGCTTAGGTAACTGTTCCTTTGGTGTACAGTAGGTTTAGTATGGTAGATTTATTATAAAGCTTAGGTAACTGTTACTTATGTAGGTTTAGTATGGTAGATTTATAATAAAGCTTAAGGTAACTGTTACTTTGGTGTACAGTAGGTTTAGTATGGTAGATTTATTATACAGATGGCACTAGTATATTGTAGATTTATTGTACAGAAGGCACTAGCGTATTGTAGATTTATTGTACAGATGGCACTAGTATATTGTAGATTTATTGTACAGATGGCACTAGCATATTGTAGATTTATTGTACAGATGGCACTAGTATATTGTAGATTTATTGTACAGATGGCACTAGTATATTGTAGATTTATTATACAGATGGCACTAGCATATTGTAGATTTATTGTACAGATGGCACTAGCATATTGTAGATTTATTGTACAGATGGCACTAGCATATTGTAGATTTATTGTACAGATGGCACTAGCATATTGTAGATTTATTGTACAGATGGCACTATAATATTGTAGATTTATTGTACAGATGGCACTAGTATATTGTAGATTTATTGTACAGATGGCACTAGCATATTGTAGATTTATCAAACCTTTTAGGGAAGAGTTAGCTGCAGTCTACAAATTAGTTTGGCTATATTTGCCTGCAGCAAAATCGATTATGTAACAAATTAGTAAAAGAGTTTATTTGAAATTCTATTTTGACTTTTTAATTAAAACGTTTTCAAACTGGATACCTTTAGCTGACTAATGCTGTCCTTAATTAATTAAGGTTGTTCCTTTGTGTAACACGAGTCCATCACCATGGTTACAAAACAGATACCTGTTTACGTTCAGACGCTTGTCTGTATCTGCAACTTCATGCTTTAAAGATTTTCAGTCAGAACATGAAACATCTTCAGGATTTCTATAAAAGTTGTATTGATGTGAATGTCACCGCTTCAACCCTTTATATAAGTTCTGAAATGGCATGTTAGTACTACACGTTCCGAGGTCGTGACAAGTTATAGGTTCCTGTGTTGTTGTCGGGTAGATTTTCACTTATTTTCATCCCACTCTTTTTGTGACCGAGTCATTTGTGCTTGAAATCCTAGTCATTGTGATGCTTGACAATGAGTTGTGGAATTGTACAGCAATTGGCCGTTCCAGCCGGGGCTTTGTCAGTCAGATGAGGAGATTACTTGACTAATTGAATGTTTTACTCTCGATAATTAAGTCATTTTTATCTTGAGTTGTGAGATCTAGTATGAGGACTTTATTAAGGATATAGGTTTCTCAACATCTCCAAGCTGTTGGAGTGGGCAGTTATTTGAGGAATTCAGAATATATATAAAGTTCAAACAGATTCAATGCACATTATCTATTTTGGAGGAAGTGTTCATATGTTAATATTGATGAAAGAGGAAACTATGATATCCGAAATTACAAACATCTGAGGGAGAAAATCTATAGAAGCATCCGCTAATGCTCCAGTTTGTGAACCCTGGTTTACAAATCAGTCCGCTACATCTGAAATTTTGATAAACTTTGACCTTTCCCTTTCAGTAGCGACCTTGACTCTTTTGATTCAATCCAGCTTTGTATTTTGTATGAGGGGAGTATTGTTACATTGTTACATTATACATCACTTCTGCGACACCCCAGTGTAACTATAGTGATTCCTGCACGTCACTGACTTGACAAGTCTTATGATGTATACTAATATACCGAACGTCTCCTGGACATTCAGAAATACACTTCATGCTTTTGTGCTATAGACGTAACACTCGGCATTGTTTTTTTACTAATTATACAACAAATGTCATTAACAAGAACTATGCTGACAATGTCACAGGATGGCCAACTGGTATGTACATACGGCTGCTTGGTGGGACAATTATCTGTTTTCAATAAAAGACTCGTTTCTGTTTTTGATAACACAGTTATGATAGACACGTTCCGTAGCGGTGTTTTTACATGGTATTTTCCGTTAGCAGGTTTTTGTGCTGCTGAGAATTTCGATAATTACTTGTTTGTGTTACATAGTTATTACTTGTGTTACAATTGTCAAAACCAATTCACTGGAGTACAGAAACGCGAGGCCTACCGCTAGCTGGCACCTTCACTGTATCCATACCATTGCTTCCTCTCATCAGGGTTCTGTAGAAGTTTACAATTCAAAACAATATTGTCCAAGGCTTTACGTGGCATTTTAAGGGAACATTCTGAAGGCTTAATATCTGACTTATTTGGTATTTCTTGTCAAATTTACTTTTTAAAGTTTTTGAAATAGGTCATACAAAAAATTTAAAGAATAATATGAACATTATATGGACATCAATATGTAAACATACATATAACATAGAACCTTATGCAAGAAAAAATTCTTGTGAGATGTTTTAAAGCATTTTTAAATAATATTTAGGCAGAAATAAGTGATAAAAATTGACATTATCTTGGTTAAGGTAGCAATAGATATCAACTGAATTTTCTGTTGGGCGATAGATAAAATAGATATAAAAAAAATTAAAATCTAAAATAGAGGTTAAACCCCCATGTTTTTCTGTTAGCTATACTGGAGCTATCACTACTTGACAACAACTGTCAGAGTTATAGCCTGGTGTTACGGTTATAACTTTATTAATAAGGAAATGATAAATGGCTCGGTTTCCTTGGTAGAGTTAGGCGGTGTGGGTGTATAAGCAGCAGGCCTACTGATGCCAGGGTAAAGATAAACTGAAAGATAAACTGGAGGGAAAAGGTCCTTCTAGGTGATACACGGTTTTTACATCTACAGTAAATTCTGGTGAATATTTAGAAAAAAAGGCCATTTCAAAATGTCTTCCAAAGTCTTCAATTAAAATTATGTCTTGGAATATAAATTGTTGTAGATAATAGATTGATAAGTTATTAAATCAGAGTGATAAAGGCTGGACCTTTAGAATGAGTAGAAGACTAGATAATACTTTCGATGTTGAGAAAAGCGGCCTTTTTTGTGGTGTGAATTCTGATGCTTTGTGTCTCGGGGCTAAATTATGAATGAGGTTTGGTATGCAAGCTTCGGATGATTGTGGCTGAATCATCGGGTAATACCATGATCAGGACCCTGTGTTTACACCTATCTGCGAGATCTGAAGATGTCATTATGCTTCAATTAACGGCTGTTTCACCTATAACATTAGCCAGACAATCGGGTTTAGAGAAGTGATACCATTAGGGGTGTATCAGTATAACAGGTACTAATGGTATCACTTTAGGATGAAAGGCCCAATTAAGGCGGTTAAATCACCGATATTATATTTAATAGTCCCATAATTTCCTCTTAATTACAGAGCAGGTTTTTATCCCTCTATTGTTTTCTATCTCGTATAATTACTGATAAGGGCTGTGTACTTTTATATTTTTGTCAGTTTTTTTGTCACCTTCATCATTCAGCATTAGTTGATTACTTATATTGTTTAATATTCTATAACAGGAAACAGGATAAGTTTGTCACCATGAACTTACATATAACATCCGACATCCGAAGGCCCCAGGGGATCTGTAGCTGTTATAGGGAATGGATGTCCATTTTCTGATTTAGTTCAAGAATTAAAAATGTGATAGGAGATTGGGAGTTGGAGGAGATGAGAGGTATAAAACAGCCCTCCAAGTCATACATGCACATGGAACTAATCTGGAGAGCTTATCTATAATAATTCCAGAGGGTGTCGCCTGCCCACTGTTGACATAATAATGGCAGGAAAATTATCATTTTAATATGATGGATTTGGGCTATAAATGGCTATTAGAGTGTAAAAGCGCCCATCATTTGCCATAACCTGTTCTCGTTGACGAGGAGGTGGCGACATGGTATCAATTTTGTTATAATGACAGGTCACATAGCACCTGTCCCTACCCCCCAGCTACCTACGAGGTGGTGACAGGTTGGCCAGCACCTGTCCCCCCACCCCCGGGGCACCTGCGAGGTATTATTACACACTTAAATGTTGGCGTTACAGATTCTGGGCACATGTCATGCTGTTGGCGCATACTAAATATCCCCTAATTACCCTGATCAGCTCCAGTTTTCAAATCAACTTCCAATAAGTGATTTTCACACCTCTTTCTCTTGATGATTAAAAAATAATGATTTCGTTGTTGTAATAAGTAAGGTAGTTTGGTGGTCTATGTGGTAATATTTATAGAGAAATATTGGGTTATCAGATTGTTCAGATTCTATACAAATATTGCCGTAGTAAAACATTTTATGGTATTGTGTAAGATTGAGCTTATGGTAGCGACAGCAATTTGTAAGTCGAGTCTTGATTACGTTATAGTAATATGTCAGCTAGAAAATATCAGGAAGAACTTAATACTGAAACCATTACAACAACATCATTTCATATTTATATAAGTTTTTCTTTTTAAATATCCGAGTATCTATACATATGCTTGGTGAATCCAGTTCCTCTGGTTTTTCCTTGAATCTATTTATAGAAACACAGGTCTTACGTGACTCAGATTTGGAATCCTTTATAAAAATGCTGGGCGGACTCAGAACGATGACTTATCCAGTTGTTTTAATTAATTAGGAATCACCACCTGATAACAACCAGCGACCATTGTTCTAATCCTTCAAACATGGAGGAAGTTTGTGCTTAAAAAAGGTCTAATCAGACAGTTTTCTTTTGGTATGATTCCTCAAAATTGCTTTCATATTCTGTTAGAAAAATTTCAGACAGAAACCATAGGAGTATAATGAATAGCGGGAATTGATTTAAAAACGCAAAATTCACCAAATTTGGTTTGTAGATCATGCACTGTGGACAGTACTAAACACTCCAGAACAACTATTCTCTAAACACACAGGGACACCTATAGGTATCTCCATCATGGCTGTCCTTAAACTGTTTAATTAGAAAAGACAATATTTAGATTAAAGAAAACTTCTTGGAGAGTAATACATAAAGATCAGACCCAGTAAATCAAAATACCAAGGCTCGTCACTATCGTAATCAAATTTCACGGTTTTAACAGAATGATCTGTGTCAGAAGGTGACAGGCTCCTGTAAACAGATGTATTATGGGAACTATTACCTGCATCGCATGGCTTTTGAGTAATGACAGACATAGTGTAACTGTCCTACCACTGCAGGCTCATTTGACACTTCGGAGCTCACTACATATAGGTGATCAAATTAAGTTAACAGCTCAACTCACAACATCTCTTTCTGTAATAGTTAAAAAAAACTATGCTCTTCATCAGCTTCCTCAGGTCCTACAATATTAGTTTCAGTAGGTCGGTTATAAATTGGCCCTTTTTTATGATGATTGATCTGTAGTGGGTATTTGACCTTGACCTTTGTGTAGAAACTGTACGCCAAGCCGCAGGTTAAAGTTTGGTACCCTCGGCTTACCTAATTGTCAGGCTCTTGTATCATACCTAATGCCAATTAAATCTCAGTAATTCTAGCCTAATGCTGATACAAGGACCAGACATACTGAGGTCAAAGGTTATATAAGGGCAGTAAAATGACCTTGTTTATAAAGATGTTTGAAAAGTATATGTTACAAGCTGTATCAGAGATGGGGATAGCGTTTCCATGGGGACCAACATTACTAGTATAGGTGAAGCTGACCTAATTATCCTCATTGTTCTTACACTTTGTTTTTAGTAAAGGAATAAAGCTAAGAATTTTCACTAAGCTGACTATTACGTTATCAATGGCGACCGATCCCCAGCAGTTTAGACCTCAAGCAGGTTACTCCCTGTCACAGTAGTGCTTTGGTTGTATAGTGGCTAAATCCTATAGACAAACATTTATCCGATGCAGATGAGCATCTCTGCGTAGGCATAACATGTTCTGTTATCACGCAGATCTCTTGGTAGCAGGTGGATGTAAAACGCTCGCCCCATGTCATAAGCCGACTCTGTCCATACCCATATGTTACAGTTTTATTTTTTTTCTCTCCCCATTTTTGCATATTTAACAGCGAGAATGGACGCCTGGCCACATTTCAACCCCAGAAGTTAGAATGTAAATCATTTTGTATTTGGCTTCATCAGTACGTGTTTAAATTTTTTATGGAATTGCTGCATTTATGTCAGTCTGTCTGGATTCTGTTGTAGCCACACCTAGACGTCTAAATCGGTAACTTTTTGTTGGCCAGAAGATTATACACAAATCCTGGTGCCTACACGTATAGAGAGTTGAATCATGGGAAACATCTCTACCAAGTGTACCGACATGTATAGTTGAATCATGGGAAATATCTCAACCAAGTTTGCCGACATCTATAGTTGAATCATGGGAAATATCTCAACCAAGTTTGCCTACATGTATAGTTGAATCATGTTAAGCCTTGCATGCCCCTTTCATTAAATATGCTAGAGTTGAGCCCTGCCCCTGTGTCAGAGTTGAGCCCTGCCCCTGTGTCAGAGTTGAGCCCTGCCCCTGTGCCAGAGTTGAGCCCTGCCTCTGTGTCAGAGTTGAGCCCTGCCCCTGTGTCAGAGTTGAGCCCTGCCCCTGTGCCAGAGTTGAGCCCTGCCCCTGTGTCAGAGTTGAGCCCTGCCCCAGTGTCAGAGTTGAGCCCTGACCCTAGTAGCTCTGCCCCATATCTCTTATATTTCTCTGTGGCAAGAATGACTAACCGTTAATTAAGATGTTCGTAAATAGCTTTTTTTCATGATCAAAGCCATATCTCTACTTCTCTGGCATATTTCTTTTGATTTGCTCTGCCATGCTAATTAGAAGAGGTTAAGCCTCTCGTATTATTTTGGGGTTAAAATATTATAGCTATGAATCAATGGTCCTTATGGCTGTATTATGTAACTGTTGGTGACACTATCACCACGGTGATTGCTGCCTGGGTTTATTGCCCTCTGCTATGCAATCTTATCAGCATGCATAGTGTTCAACACCCGCCAAAACTACGCCAAACTTAAGCATCTTTTTGATGCAGCTGCAGGGTCACACACCACCCTTAATACTGGACCCTCGTCAAAGCCGTGTGTTACACTCTTAACATGTGCTCTACAGGAAGCCATCATCGCACTTGAGTTTATGTTTCGGAATCGTAAATCAAGTCCCCTCGGTACATTGCTTACATAAGTGTGGTACTAAATACCCAATAACTATCAGAAATTTTTGTTGATTCTCAGACAAAAAAAAAGGTATTGTAGAAAAGCTGTGATTTTCTCCGTGCTATGTCTCGTGTCTGTCATCGTCGAAGGGCATCTGTACACAGAGAAGTTTTGTGGTCAACTTGGGAAAGTTTCGTGTGAAATTGTCTCATATAACTTCCTTCTGGTCGCCTAGACAACAATTTATTTTATGTCTTGTGTCTCTGATTTTGCCGAAGGCATCTGTCCGCTGTAGGCCTCTGGGATCAACAAGGGAAACGGGAGAACAATCGTCTTAGTGGCAAATATACATGGAGATTTAGTTTTTTGTATTCAGAAAAATAAAGATAAGTGTGTCGCTGTGTCTGTGACGTCAGTGTATGTAATGGTGACTGGGTTACCTACTGTCCTGGGTTACCTACAGCTGGGCGTTCTGTGTCCAGAGACCTCACTAGAACGACCATAAACTGTCTTGGTATTCCATTGGGCACTAGACTGGACACAAGTCGTTTGAGGGTCAAACACAAGGTCAGACATCAGCTATGGAGGTTAAATGGCTGTTCTTTATAGCAGTTGTCTGTCGGGCCAGTCACCATCAAGTGGAAAGATTTGGTGTAGAACCGTAATTAATCTGAGCAGGAGTCACCAGGGTGGAATATAGTCACATGGCTTATAATGGTCAATTCTCAAAACGGTCATCGCCATCTATAAATATCTAACGCATATCTACAAGGCTGAACAGGACCACAGTCAACTAGCCATCGCTGGCCGATTACCTCAGTCAATGTAGGACCTATTACCCATAATACACTCACCTAGGCACCAAGGGGTCGTGGATTATGGTCAAACTTAACCAAAAAACACTTTCTGAAAATTTCACCACATTTTCAAAATCCATGAAAGCATCTTCCTTTTAAGGAAGCCAATGGACTTGGAGACGGAGATGTCTGAGTAGGTTTTTGTCCATTTATCTTTCCCCCAGGAGAACACACTACAGTGTCTCCTTCCCAGGAATGGTCATCAATACAATTTGGTACAGATGTGTTCGGAATGATTATTGTAAATATGATATTTTAACTGTCCATAAGTAATTTGTCTCTGTGATGTTAATGTTTTTTGTCTACGTTGATGAAGATCTTGGGTTTCTTCAGCGGCATGCCAGACCTCCATTGTGAAATAATATACCCACTAGGTATAGACATAGTGTAGTATAGGGGAAATCCTTGTCATAGCATGAAAGTTGCTATCTTACAGTTCTACTCCAAAGGAATGACATCACCAGGCCATCCAGGAGTATATCACTGGTGTATCGTGAATGTTCAGAAATATGCGTTAACTTCCCGCTAAGACATCAGAGTTAGCCATCTGTCAACAGGCGGGACACAATACAGAGTTGGGGTCGGCAGTTCAGTAATGGCAGTGTTGAAAACTGACCTAACATATAGGGATAGATCCCCGAACATAACTTAGTAAATCAAGGTATGATTGGGTGAAGGGTTCAAAACAATTGTTAACAAGCTTGACTTGATCAAGTATAAGATACATGTAAGGATGAGCTCTCCATGGTTATCATATCTTCCAGAACCTGGGGCCTGGATCTGCCTGGAATATGTTTGATGTCCTCAGTAGAGTTTGCCTTGCTATTTGACAGACCCTAGGACATCAGTACTGCCTTGCTATTTGACAGACCCTAGGAGATACTGTGTTGTATAGATTACCTATTAGTATGATAATAGCTACAAATCACCAGGGATTGAGGGATCTCAGCGAGGGTCCACGGGGAGGGGGTAAAGGAGAGGCAGCTTCATCATGTAAATACAGTTGATTGCCCCTACTCTGTAACCACAGTGCAGCCCTGCGTTGGTTAGTGGTGCTCGCAGTTTAATAGACAATTAGACATTCTTTGTTTTAATCATGTGTTTGTGTGGATCAGGTGAGATCTTTTGTCTGACTCACTGACCAATCTACATGTTACACTATAATACGTTGATTTTCTGTTACATTAAAGTCCCCCCCCCCCCCCACCACCACCATCATCTCGCCCCGAGAAACATGGAGTACAGCTATACTTATGATTCTATCACTAATAGTGAAATTGAAAAAAGTCACAAAAAAGTATCGCAATGAATCTATAATCACTAATAGTAAAATTGAAAAAGTCACGTAAAAGTATCGCAGTTCAGGATATCCTGATTTTGGGAAATTTCTTATTTTTGGAACTTGATTGTCAATTTCAAATTCTCTGCAGCTGTTCTGAGTGGGCAATTTCAATTGAGAAATACAGTATATATATATAGTCTCTACACCAAATAGGTAAGAAATGGAAAATTTCATCATTTCATGTCCGCAGTTGTGTGCTTCGGGTCACAATTGGAAGCCGTACAATGATAACATTACATCTCAATTATCTGCGTTTCTTTGGTAGTGTGTGCCCCTGACTACTATAATCAATAGCCAGTCATTTACTTGTAAGTGCTAAGAAGGGTCATTATCTGTAATTTGGTGAATTGCCGTTTTCCTCCAAGGCCTAGAGATCTATATGCAAATGTCCGTCATAAACACAATGCTAACTATCGTTTAAATGCTCTTTTCTCTGATATAAATCTTATCTGGAGCCGCGCTAATGATGATGTTTACTGGGCTACTGATGGTTGGGGATGTATATTACTAAAATTAGATTTATACATTAAATCCCATATTTGGTGAATTGAGATAATGTAGATAAACAAGACTCCCATGTATAGACTTCACTGGTACACTTAATAAACGGGAATTTCCCTTTAGCTCAGTTGGTAGAGCATTGGGCTGGAGAGCCAAGAGTCGTGGATTCGAGCCCCAGCGATGGAACCATCTTTATCACTTTTCTTTGTCCTATTACAAACTGGTGTCAATGACCCTCCCTGTTTCAAGGAGGAGAAGCCGTGGCAGGGAGTCAAAGAACCTGGGCTGGAAATTTAGAAAAAGGGGACAATATAGTGTAAAAGATGTTCAAAGATTAGGTTGCCTTACAAGCATGAGCTGTAGGGAATTTCCCCTTAGCTCAGTCGGTAGAGCATCGGCGTTCACTAAAGAGCTGGTACAGTAATATGTATCAGAGTTGTGTGTTCTTTAATCCTCGGTATATCTCTGAGTAATATTTACAGATCTAGTCAGAAACAAAAATAATCAGAGGGTATGTGTGGTATTACTTGGTGCTATTTTATCGCTATGATTTCTGTTCCTTTGTGTCGGTTATGTATAGTTATGATCATCACAGGATAAACTCTTCAAATTAAGAGGGTTTAAAAGCATACTGTGACAGATTATCCCAGGTACAGTCATGCGACATGTAGATATCAAATTAAGGTAATTGAGAGGGTATAATAGTGTACTGTAACAGACTATCACAGTCACCTAGTTATGTAGATCTCAGATCAGATTATGAAATTAATGTCATCGTTAGAATCAGATGTCATCACAGATCAGTCTGTATCAGAAAGGTAATACAAGTAGGAACAGACAAAATCATAAATTTACCCTTCTCCTAATTATCTTTTCTAATTGAGATGGTTTTGACACATTTCCAGTTGCTTAGTATTAAACAAGAGACCTTTTTATTTTAATTTCATAAAAATATCAAGCACATGAAACTTTCTTAAATGTTTTAGAATTTAGACGCCGATTCAGGTATAATAATAACGCCCACTTTTAAGCGATCGTTGATGAACGCCCAGAAGTTTACAGCTTACCTAACTGTAAAATCCTTCACGGAGAGGACAATACGTCTTAGATTTAATTTCCTATATTGGTCGTCACAGCTGATCATCACCGACAGCATGTGTGAAGATGTATCGGTTACCTTCCGCTGTTAGAACGTGATTTACATATCTGGACATTAGAAGTGGGATGGCCTTGCATTGAATACCGGGTCATTCAGTGCGACAGTATAGAAAATCGCTATCGGCAACATCTGAAGTTAGACATCAATTTTAACCTGTCAGAGTGTGCCGTCTTTACCGGAGTACAGAAATGCTTTGATGTAAAATACATTTTCTTGGTACTTCATGACATGGAGAGCTGATATATTTGTCAATTCTTACAACTGAAGGACATAAGCTGTTTTTGTTTGCACACAAAAGCCAGAATTCGATTGTTTTGCTTTGATATTGAGGTAAACCCTAACTGTATCAAAGGCCCACTGCTGCACTTCCTCGGCGAGTACGGGGAACTGCTGCTCCTTCAAACACCAACACATCTAATTGTATTGGCAGCATTAAGGTGATGGGCATGCTATGGCCATTCATTAAATGACGCTCGACCTTGGGAAATGTATCGCCCTTGGAGAGTGTAAAAAAGGAGCAGGATGGATTGTATAACATACAAGCATTTGGCTGAACCGGAGCCGACCTTGGAAGAAGATTACAATTACCAGTGTAATACCACCACTGAACGTCATGATCACACGACAATACATATTTAAGCTATGGCCAAGTACTGAAATCAATAGGCAGGTTTGTGGGCGATTCCTGATGGTATGGCCCCTCGTTCTGGGAATGCATCTTACAGTTTATTTGAAGATGAAAGAAATAATACAAAAAATATTATAAAATAAACATTTCTTATACTCTTATCCGTATTTTATTACAAAATTCAATCCAGAGCTGGCCAGCATAAATCATTTGTGATTATTGTAATAAAAATGTTTGAGAACATGAAAAAGAAAAATAGTATATTGTCTTGGTAGATGTAGAAGTTATGTAATCCGTAAACACATGATAGCAGTCACTAAAACGCATGTTATCCTTCCTGTAGTGTCTAATCCACTATATTACACTGTGTTTGATAGTGACAATTAGGTACTGTCTGGACAAAATATTACAAGTATTTCCTGCGACACAGCTAGAAGTCCATCATCTCATTTCCTGAAAACATACAGCTCATTATTGGAAGTGCCTGCCTAAAACTGCCTGTAGGTTTTCTCTATAACTGATACTTTACAATGACTATTGTGAGAGAAATCTGCGTTAACAAAGTGATGGTCGCTACACAGGACAATCTCTGCGTCCACGCCAATAATCAATGGTTATAGTGTGGAGGATATGAAAACAGTGTTATGAATATGCTCTGTTTATCATCGGACCATTCCACTCGTACGGGCACAGAGAATGGTGCCATGCTGTCCCCCCGGAAATTGTGACGGTGCGCGGCGAGTTTCTGATTGGGTCAGCGCACCTAGTATAAGAATGACATCCTGTTATGTTAGTGAATGGACGGTTTCCTTCCTAAAATAGTGTCGCGTAACCGTCAAGGCATTGTCTAGTACATCCTTCTCCCAATAGATACTCACTTGTCAAACAAAGAGCATTTAAAGGAAAATTAATCTGTTCATTTTACCAAGGAAATATATTACATGATGTTGGTGTTTTAAGCTGTTTGATCAATATATTGATTCTATAATATAACATAGAGTTATTTCCCTTTACCAGTTTAAAAAAAATATATAAGGCCGAAACGTTCAGGAAGGAAACTTGACTGTTTATATTTAGATAAGCTGTGTGCCTACTGCACCAAAATAACATTCGTTTATTGACAAAGCACAATGCTTTCACAGATTGTTTATTTCACGGAGAGACATGAGTTTAATTGATCCATATTTGTAGAAAGTCTCTGATCGAGGTTCTGTGACAAGGCTTAGATGAGGAAGTCACATATTTTTTAGAATTTAATAAGACAATCTCAAGCTTTTCAGAAATCAGGCTTGATACTTCATCGTAATTTGTATTCCTTTGAAATGTTGCATGAGAGAGGATGGAATTTGAAATTTCACTAATCATATCTATAATAGATTTTCTTGTTGAATAATTTTATCTATATTCATGAAGAAATGCGAAGAGGTTTTATGTCTGTAATCCTTGTGTTTAATTTGCTTGAGATGACTAGAGTTTGTTGGAGGGTATGGCACGGCAGTCAAATATCAATTTCTCCCCATACCGCTACGCCTGCTGCTGCCGCTGCCATATGTTCAACTCTAACATTCAAGCACACTCAACATTAGCAGATTAATATTTCATATTTTCTGGCTTCCTTTATCACTTTTATGAAAAAGAGAAGAAAAAAAAATTCTAAGATTTATCACCATGGCAGCCACAGTGTACAATTTTTTCAGCCAATCGATTGTCAATGGAAATATAGGATTTTAATACACGACACAACACAAAGCTGTCTCTCTATAATAAAACCGCCTGAAATTTACTGGGTGTGATCTTGGCGGGATTCCTGTAATTTTTGCTCCCACAATCATAACCCTATCTTGTGGAAATATGTGATATCACTCTGCTTTGTCACCGTGGTTTCCTGGGCCTGATGAAAAGCCACCATTGGTTTCTCTGATAATCATAGCTCTAAGGGAATTCAAAATATAAAAAAAACTTGCGTATGGTTAAGTGTCTTGTTTGATATCTTCCCAATATTTCAGCTGAAGCACATGTGTTAGTCAGGCTTGTCGCAATTAGCATAATCGCCTATTATTTTCACAAATAAAATCTGACAAAAGGCCGAGATTGGCCTGGATATGTCTCTGATTTACCGGCTTTTGTCCCGTCACGCGTCTCCATGTTTTTACGGCAGACAAACGTGAATATTTCATTTATAGCTCCAAGAGATTCCCTCGTATCTAACGTAACGAAATCCAAGACGATTCTTTTACAGTGAAATTAAGCTCTTTGCTATGTCCATTAGCCAAGGAAATCACATTTTTGCCAGTAATTAATTTTTTGAAGTTTGATATGAATTTGTCACTTCCTTGATATCGGTATCCATTGTGTGCGCGGCGGGTTAACCGTCACCAACAAAGAAGCTGACGAGTAATGGACCTTTACTCGTGTTTTATCTCAAACCATTGTTGTTTAAGTTGACATTAAACTTGGGGGATTTTTATTTCATTGAGCTCGTCTGTCTGCCCAGATCTGACCATGTTTTACGATACAGACTGTAAATTATAATAAATTGACATGTTATCGAGTAGACACACATGAGAAGGGAAATACAAGTGAGAAGTTGTTGAAATGAAATTCTAATAGCTGATTAAAAGTGACACATTTTATGGAGAATATCCCTATGTAAGATCTTTGTACATCACAAGTTAATAGCCATCTAATCAGAAAATAAACAGAATTTAACTCGGAGGTGGCTCTAAGGACCGATGGAAACAAGCATGAAATATTTGATGTGGGTGTATAATTGTTTTACAGTTATTATATCAATACCACATGCTCATGAATCCAATTGGACAATTAATTAAATAATCAATGATATATCATAATACCTAATTAGTATTTATACTGTTTGTGAAATATACATATAACAGAAATGGGTCTATATTTTGAAAACAAAAATATGATAGTTGGAAGTATCTCATTATTGAAATATATGTTTGAATGTTAAATGTCTGATTTGTGTTAATGATCCATTCTTAGCTTGATAATTGTATCTGTGTGGGGACCATTCTTAGCTAGATAATTCTATCTGTGTGGGGACCATTCTTAGCTTGATAATTCTATCTGTGTGGGGACCATTCTAAGCTTGATAATTCTATCTGTGTGGGGACCCTTCTTAGCTTGATAATTCTCTCTGTGTGGGGACCATCTTAGCGCGTTAATTATATCTGTGTGGGGACCATTCTTAGCTTGATAATTCTATCTGTGTGGGGACCATTCTTAGCTTGATAATTGTATCTGTGTGGGGACCATTCTTAGCTTGATAATTGTATCTGTGTGGGGACCATTCTTAGCTTGATAATTCTATCTGTGCGAGGGACCAGGCTAGGGTCATGGTGAATCCTCTCCCATGCTGCCTTACAGGTTGGGGTATTCTGGGACTATTGCTTGAGATCATAAAGGGATACCGAGTTCTCTAGACACATTGACTCTGATTTTCTCCTGATAAAAAGGATTATTCTTATTAAAATTTCAACAAGTTTCTTCATAATCTTTTCATATAGGCTTTTCAAATAAAGCAGCAGACAAAATGATCTCTTATCAGTTTCTCCGAGTTATGTAGATTTGTGCGGAGATTATTTATAAACAGACTCCTAATTCTGTGTTATTGTGTGAGATATCAAACCAACTTAGCCATGCCATAACTTTGTATAGACGTGCTTGCTGTTCATGTTTGGTAGAATGTTCGTTTTTACACCCCGAGAAAAGATTATGAAATATGTTTTATGGAAGATGTATGATGTAACCCCGCCTCTGTATAATGTGGGAAAAAGCATGATTAGGCTGTCCTATGTTTCCCAATACTTATTAGAACTTGTTCTGTACGATATACCTTTACACAATTAGTGGAGGTTATGTTTTATGACATTTAAATCGCAAGCAGGATTGAACTTTGAAAGCTTTCACCTAGAGAGTTGTTTTCACATGAATTGCATTCACCCCTGAAGAGACATTTGAACTCTTCCAATTCAAAGGTTGGAAAAGTCTATAAGGAAATTTCAGGGGTGAATGAGTTATAATTGTCATTGTCAGTAACCTGATGAATCCATACTGGTGAGTTGTAAGACTTAAAGGTAATAAGGAACTTGAACTTGATCAGAAACAGTAGCTCGTATCGTAAATTTCCGATCAATCCTGAGTCATTATTACAGAACCGGGGATGTTTCATCATCAGGTCTCCTATATATTAATTAGGAATTAATTTTTTGAGTCCAGTAACAAGGCCACATTGCGACGAAAAAACCCTGCCTTACAACGATATTAACAGGGTTGATGTAGATGTCGGGTTACCGACGGCAGTACAGGGAATCGTCCGGTAGGACACGATATATTGGATATTGTCTGTCCCTGACTCATGGTTTATAATTTATATAACAACCATGTACTCATTTAACAGACATTATTGAGACTTTCTCAGTTGATCATGCCCTTCATGTACCGTCCTTGTAAATTCTTTATGAAGCTTTTCCAATTTACCTTGGAGTAGCCCGCCATTCCGCTGTCTCATACATCGTTACCAGGTAACGGTGATTACGTCGGATTTTTTCTTGTTTTTTTGTTGACATTAGGAATATTCCGATACCTGGGCGTATTTCCAGTGGCGACTAGTTCTTGTTGATGTCTATATAAACATACAGATATATCCTGCAGTATGAAAACTGATCTGTGTACTCGCGTCAGTCATTGATCCAATACTATCATAACAGCCCTGCACTGTATTATAGGTATTGTCTTGGGGCTTAAATGATTAACCCTAGCATCTAAACTCATATTCAAAGAAATTACCATAGCGACGAAGATTGGATGCAAAGAATCTGAAGGCAACCTAATGATGGCGCATACAGGATCGACGACGTATTAAATTTGTTGTGTACAGTTTCTAATAACTGCCTGCCGCCTGCTAGTCATTTGCCCTTTACTAAATAAGACAACATATTCTAGACATCAATATACATGTTATATTTCCTAGTGTAGTCTGTATAGAGTTGCTACCTGCCTACCGCCTACCTTACTTTGATTACAACACACTACATTAGTTAATCAAAAATCAGAAGCTATATATTAAAATGAAAAAAAAGTTAATTTGAAATTTGTTTTTATAATAGTTTGTTATCGTCTGGATATAAGCAATTAAAAGCAGTTATGTGGTGAAATATATCAAGGATTTAGTTATGTATGATATTCTATAACCAAGGTAATTCCTACCATTAATTCTATCGACTTCGGTAAGTAGTATCGGGAGTGCTGCTACAGGTTAAATACTAGTCATCAACGAGCCGATTTTTAATTTTTTTTTTGCGGGTTGATAAGGAGGATAGACGAGGTTGATGGTCAGAGAATGATAGAGGGATACGATGTCTGGGTGTCCCCCAGTGGTAATGGCTGTCCCCTGTGTGAGGATCGCGATTGTCCATTGTAGAAATATACCGACTTCTCAGTGAGTGGAAGCCTTACCTAAATAGGTACGTAACTTAGGCATCAACAGACCTGCCAACATAGATACTTGACCACTCCGGCCAATCGCCAACTGACGAAGGGTTCTTGATCTGACCGATTTGACCATCAACCAGCTAGTTCTGACCAATGACCAGCCCTGGCAGTCTAGTCCGTCCACACCATCGTCCACGACATCACAAGTCAATAGAGATCACGTTTGATTCAATTTCCCCGTAAAACATTTTCATGTAGCGACCATTTCTTACGAGATGATGTCTGCTGTGTTGTGGGTGATACTAAAAGGAAATGTGTGAGAATTGATCGCGAGTATCTCGTACACAGAGCCGCTGAAATAGCCTCCATTTGGCTACAGTACTATGGCTTGGACCTAAAGTGGCTCAATTTGGCCACAATGTAACGATGCCAAAGTTTTCGCTCAAGCTTGCTTATTTACAGCATTGATTCCAAACTACACAAATATTGGAACTGAAAAGCTATGGTCTGTCTGTCTACATGTTGTATTCTGAAAACAAATGGATGAGCTAGGCTCCTGACCATCTATCACGGAATGTTAAGTGATTTCTACTCGTAGTTATAGGTATCGCACAGAAGTGGGGGACAGGGATGGTAACGGTTTAGATGAAGATTGATTGTAGATGTTCTGATGAAGCTGATAAATGGATGGTAGTGTAACCTTTACGCTATAACCTACTGTAACAAGCTGCTAACTTATAACAATGTCCTTGTGAAGTTTGTGTAATCTAGATTGATAGAAATGTTCAAAGTGTTTAAACAAGTTATACTCATTTTCAACAATCCAGGACATCATCACATAGTACGATGTAATTCCACAGTAATTAAGTACTGAGCTAAAAACGATATTGGGCTGTTGGTTTTACTTCCCATTGCAGTAGGGGAGCGTGAAGCTGTCGATCAGTCTAGGAACAAACACATATATATATATAGATCTTTTAAAAATATCCTTCAATAACATCAGTCAACACTTTACTTCAAACCTTAAATTGACTGTATTTTCAAATAATGATCCTCCCTCCCAATTCCCGACACAATAATATTGACGAAATTTGTAGAAATTTTGTTGACATTGGGGAGATATTCTACGGGAAGAGGATTGTTGAAATGTGAATGTAATGAGAGTTTTAAAATAATGCTCTTTTGTAGAAAGAGAATAAAGAGGCATTCAAGCTCATTTGAACTTAATTGTTGTTGGCAAATTGCCTTTCCAAGGGAGACAACTCATGAAATACTAGATCGTCTGCACTATTGTGTCAAAAAAATCAAAGCCCTTTAAATTCTGCATTGAAAGCTCATTTTAAGGGAAGATGTTTTTTATTTTCTATCAATTTCATAGTTGCTGTCTTCCTGAGGACTTTTGTCAAGTTAAACATGCTACACTCTAAAAACAATCAAACATCCGATCATACTCACAAAAAATCCTTCTTCCTGTCATACATTTTAAATTTAATTTGTAATTTGCTCTAAAAGATGCCATTTGCAATTTCCATTGATCTAACACTAATATAGCGTGCAGCTTTGCCGTCGGCCCGTCCGCGGGAATTCCCGTTGGCCTTGACAACACGTCACATTGTCTTCCACTGTACGTGGATTGTAGAGGGAGCTGTTAAATACTTAGATACGTATGTCATTGTAAAGTGTTTGATGGTAGATAAGTTATTCATTAAGGAAGGTGTTACGTCGTCTCTGCTTTGTCATACAGGTGTAAACAACTCTAATGAAGAAACAGTAGACCTATATTTGTGATCTAGTCACCAACAGTCAATCGGTTAGCCCTGACAGCTGTCAACCAGTTGATCTATATTACACAACACTCTCAAACTACAGTCCTAAAAATGAAATGACTGTATGGTTGTTTAAAAACAATGACAATGTATTTTTGTTCGATTTTTATTTTCGCGTTGTACTCACTTTTACATATATCGTTCTGTCGGATGTAGCCCTGTCTCTCTGCATCATGTGATGTCCGCGGGAGTTTCTCCCATATTCTGTAGCGTACTGAAAAATACAAAATGCAAAAAATTATAAGTCTATGGGTCCAACATCTGATGAAATCTGGTAAAAAATATTTCAAAAAGAAATAAGATACAAGATAAAAACCATAAAATGTTAAGGGTGCAACATTATTGGTTAATTATATATTATGTAAGGTATATGGAACATATTTCTTACCGGTTTTAAGTATTTCTGATGTATGTTTGTATACTGTTTCTAACCTGTGTTTAGTATTTCTAACCTATATTTCCTACTTGGTTTTAATATTGACTTACATTGCTGTCCTTATCAGATATAAACCATTTTGTGCGAGTCCGTTTTGATATGCCTGGTATGTATTACGGTAATCAATGGTATTATTTCACGTAATAGATTTCCTTGTCAGAAGTCACACCTGCTGTGATCAATCAACAGGTATGTTTATTGAGACCCGGGTTTTACCTGTTTCCTGTCATAATTGTCTGATAAGTCCACGCTTACCTGGATAATCCATTATCAATTATGCTAAAAATATCATGTCATATAAAAATGTTTATGTAAATCGTATCCACATTGTCAATACATCACTAATAATGAGGCTGTTAGGCAATTTTCTATGACTATTATCTGTGTAGTATTATTGGGAAGCTGACGATTTTGTGTAATTTTTGCGAGTTGTTTTTTCTCCTAATGTAAACATTTTTTTTCCTTGCTGGCAGGAATTATGTATCATTTGGATCACGCAACAACACTTTCAAGTAATTTAAATTGTTTGTATTCATTATAATCTGCATTTTCTGGTGCTCCATCCATTAGAGAAGATGAACTTTATCATCTTTGCATGTAGAAAGGTTCATTATGTTGTTTTTACGATTAGGACAGCCAGCTGTTAGTGTCAACATCCTACACTATCCAGGGGTTCTCGTAAGGTCTTGTGACAATATACTGTGACACCATTTACTATCATACACATTGATGTGTCTTAACTTTTATATCAATAAATTGTGTCAATATAATAGACACCAGCTGCCATGGTAACAGAGTATCGCTATGGAAATGTGCTGTTTGATAACTAGACAACTTATTTATATAGCGGGCCATCTTATGTTGTTGAAGGATAGATTCCTGACACAATTGATGAATTATTGTCAGAAATTGTAAATATGGAATATTTCCTCCCATTTAATAACCATTATTCAATGATGAGTTCATCAATTGAAAAAAAATTGTCTACCAATATAAGTAGATTGTCACAAGTATACTTTGATCTACAGAGCTGTTACGACAATTTTAAGAACTCTCTAGATTCATTCCTGAATCAGCTCTGTGGAGCTATTATACTGGAGCACAAAATCACCCCATTGTTGTGAACATAAAATTGTGATATTTTATAGCACAGACAAGACAGGTTCCAGGACCTCACAACACAACTGTGATGTTGCCACTATGAATCAATTTGTTAAATGTGAAATGATAAATCAGAAGAATTATTAAAGTTTAATGATTTGTTAATAACCAAGTCCAGCTGTTAGTCGCAATCAAATGGAAATTGTGGAATAAAAAAACAATATGGCTGACAATAGGACATGTGCATGATGATATTGTCCACACAACAGAAGGTCTTTGATTGGTTTACACATGACAGAATCTCCGTGGTGATGACCCTTCATTTCAGGGAGAAAGGGGCGTAGGGACCTGTGGTCACATGATGAGAGTTGGTAAAGTAAATCAAATCAGGCTGAACTTGACCTGGCCTGCAGGGCAATATCAACCATCCAGGACACACAAGTCTGCAAAATTATACATCAAGGGACCAATGTCTGCATATTAAATGGTCTAAATGGTGTGCTGAAATTTGATTGGTCAAATTAATCTGCATTTGACTCTACCTCTGGATTATACTCTAAACAAATATGAGTCAAATCGGAGACAAGCTGCCAGATGCAAGTGCAGACCATCCCCAGTAGATCAGATAGAATCAATCTTGACCCTCCCCTGGGTTATCTACTGGTACAGAATGAGGACTCTTATCATATGTTTCTTGTAGTAAGTCACACGGAGGCGGGCCCTAGCCTATCAAGCTACCCTGGGGGGAGGGGGGCGGGGAGGAATGTCCCTGGCTACTGTTATATATCTACCCATAATTAAATCTCCTGCCCCCTGATGGTCACTACAGAGTACACTGCCAGCTTTATCTTAGCTCCCCTAGGTTTCCTGCCAGCACAGCGACCATTGGATCAGAAACCTGGTATCCCCTAAGTCACAGAATATTTATACTCGTGGACATCAAATGGGATTAACACGGACTGACTCAAGGACGGCAGCTCATTTCATTATATTCTTATCATAAATGAGAATATTTCATATTTGTTTCTAGTTTATTTCTAATTTGATGTAAGTTGGTTTCCTGTCTGATGTTGATGAGTTTTACTAGTACTAGCTGAGGTATATCTGAAACATCCAAAAAAAAAATCTGTTTCTTATCTATGGATAACCATTTTGATACATATATAGTTCCAGTTTTAAAATTAATTGATTTAAGTAATGAATTGAATGATCTGTAGTATTGAATATTTTAACTCCATGTAACTCGGTCTTTTAATGACTGTAGCCAAGGCGATGCATCTTCTGGAAAACCTTAAGGGGGGTCTCAATGTTTTATTCACACCTTATTGAATTTAGGAGCTTGGAAAAATGTTTCGTTTTTACGACTTGAAACACAAATGTATCCAAATCAATTTTGACAGAGATTGGCCGGCAGATGATGATAGGATCTCCGCGGGCTGATACCGAGTCAGTTTTATATCTTCATAGTTGATGGTCAGGTCTGATTAACTCAAAAGGTTAGCAAATTGTTAAACATTTCTTTAACGTTAATAATAAGAAAATTGATGCGTTTTCTAGGAGCAGCTAGATACCCTAACGCGAGACAAAATGGTTTTACGACCTGCACAGCATACTGTTGGAGTTGTAGGATAGAGATACACTGTGGCTTCTGATTTTTAACCGGAGTGAAATAAAAACGTGTCCAATAATGTTGATGTCGTTACCTCTATAAGGACTGTTTCCGAGTCTCTAACTATTCATCGATTTCGTGCAGATTTTTCTTAATATTTTTATCTAAAAATGTAATTTGTTTTTAAAACTTGTGACTTTTCATTTCCTTGCGGCATCCATCTTAACTAGTTTCGCCTCTGTCTTAGTTAGCACTCAGTTGTATTGCCATCATTTATTCATAAATTCTGATGATAATAGAATTGCCGTTTTCCTGAGCAGCACACCTTCATCATTCAAGCTGCCTCTCTAAAATCAACAGACCATGACTAGGTACCTCTGTTGTCATGGAAATCAAGATTCTGTAGATTGATTATTTCTTTCCATGATTGATTATTTCTTTCCATATTTAAATGTGATTATTTCTTTCCATATTTAAATATGATATATGTATTACTGAAGTATTGTAAAAGGCTTCGTTATAGTATAAATGTGTTACATGTATATAAATATCAATAACACCCAAAAATAATAATTACTGTCAATGTCTAAACGACGGGAAATTATAATCGGGTTTGATATCTTTCTTATTCATCAATATATTTAAAATTGTTAGTTGGTATAATGACTGTCAGGAAAGTACTCCTATCTGCTGTTTGAGTTAGGATGTTAAATAGGACTCACTTAGGACGAGTTGAGGAGCTGTTAAATAGGACTGACTTAGGACGAGTTGATGATGTTTAATATGGCAGGGAAGGCTTAATTATTACATGTACTAGTAGCGTTAGTGTTACAGCAGAGAGGGACCTCGGTGTGGATGACTTGCTGTATACATGAGGTGCTGTAGGATGTGTACTGGGAGATCAGTCTCCTGTTGTACACCTCCCCACCTCTAGGGTTGGACCTGGGTAGGGATGACTTGCTGTATACATGAGGTGCTGTAGGATGTGTATTGGGAGATCAGTCTCCTGTTGTACACCTCCCCACCTCTATGGTTGGACCTGGGTGGGGATGACTTGCTGTATACATGAGGTGCTGTAGGATGTGTACTGGGAGATCAGTCTCCTGTTGTACACCTCCCCACCTCTATGGTTGGACCTGGGTGGGGATGACTTGCTGTATACATGAGGTGCTGTAGGATGTGTACTGGGAGATCAGTCTCCTGTTGTACACCTCCCCACCTCTATGGTTGGACCTGGGTGGGGATGACTTGCTGTATACATGAGGTGCTGTAGGATGTGTACTGGGAGATCAGTCTCCTGTTGTATATACACCTCCACACCTCTACGATTCAGACATGCTTTGTCTCCAGGGATTGCGTACTGGAGTGCCCCTGTGAGTTTTATGTTTTCATTTTAATGCAGGTTTATGGGAAACGCCAGCACAGTCTAGTAATTTTGAATCGTCAACTGTCAGATTCATTTCTTCTCTCAACTATTTAGTTTTTGTTTCCAGTTTAAGACATGTTGAAAGTCTTGAAGTGCTGACATAAAGAATTGAAGTGGCCTTTCGGTAACCAAGTTTATGACCAGAAATTACCGTGGCTACAGAAATATTGCAGCCAGTAATAGGGGAACTAGTGGGTCTGAAGCTTAACCTAGGTCACCATAACCTAGCTAGGTCACCGTTCACTGTAACCTAGGTCACCGTAACCTAACTAGGTCATCGTCGTCCATAACCTTGGTCATTGTAACCTAGGTCACTGTCCACTGTAACCTAGGTCACCATCCACTGTAACCTAGGTCACCATCCACTGTAACCTAGGTCATCGTAACCTAGCTAGGTCACCATCCACTGTAACCTAGGTCACCGTAACCTAGCTAGGTCACCATCCACTGTAAGCTAGGTCACCGTAACCTAGCTAGGTCATCATCGTCCATAACCTTGGTCATTGTAACCTAGGTCACTGTCCACTGTAACGTAGGTCACATCCACTGTAACCTTGGTCACCATCCACTGTAACCTAGGTCACCATCCACTGTAACCTAGGTCACCGTAACCTAGCTAGGTCACCATCCACTGTAACCTAGGTCACCGTAACCTAGCTAGGTCACCATCCACTGTAACCTAGGTCACCGTAACCTAGCTAGGTCATCGTCGTCCATAACCTTGGTCATTGTAACCTAGGTCACTGTCCACCATAACCTATGTCACTGTCCACTGTAACCATGGTCACTGTCCACTGTAACCTTGGTCACTGTCCGCTGTAACCTAGGTCACAATAACCTATGTCACTGTCCACTGTAACCTTGGTCACTGTCCGCTGTAACCTTGGTCACTGTAACCTACATCAGCGAAGACCTTGAACTCAAGGAGAATGTCATTCAAACATATTTGTTAACCTTTGCCATCTCTAAACCTCCTTTCTTTGTCACAAACTCTCCAAGAGATAATATGACCTTCAGCTTTCGAGGACAGGTTATCAAAATTACGATTATACCATTGAAAGTATTTCAATTTACTGAAAGTAGGGTTTTTTTCTTGGTTTATACATCTTTTAATTTTCTTACCATCCATTGAAAATAAATAGATTTGAAAGTTAATGAATAATTTTGTTTGGCTTTTAAAAAGTTCATAGAAATTACATCTATATGTGTTACATGTCCTGTAATCGGTGTGGTTTACTTCTTTACAGCAATTAAAGCTGTATGTGTGGTTGGGGTGGGGGGCATGGTCAGTCAAGGTGTCAGAGTTGTGAGTCAAGTCACCCAGTTGATGATAAAGGGTGAGGAGATACCAATTGTGATAAAGCTCCGAACCCAGAAACTAAGCTCTGTCCTAAATCAAGAGTCATCAGGAGCCCTAGAGACTGTAAGCTCCGTCCTAAATCACAGAGTCGCCGAGCCTAATTAGGTCTCCCAAGCCTTGTCCTACACCGACTGACAGAGCAGCGCTGCGTCATCTAACTAAACAATATGGTAGATTGTACCTTAAATAATTTAAGGCTTCCAAACAATTCTCATCTTAGTGAACGGTGGAAGTGTTGTGGATAGAACAGTATAGTGGTGATTAAAGGCAGGCTGTATCATTATTACCCTCGCTAAGATACCCATCAATAAAACATCACATCAAATTATAATTTAATCATTTAAAACATAGTGTGGTGGTTCAGTGATATGTCATAATTTGATGAGGGGGGTAGCCTTGAGATAGAACACCATTACCCAATTCATAAATCATTGCCAGGGCCCACCATAAACATACACTGTGGAGTGATCAGTCTCCCTACACTGACAGCTACTAGATATGTCAGTGTGTCGTTTGTACACTGACAGCTACTAGATATGTCAGTGTGTCGTTTACAGTATAACTAATTATATTGACCTGATATTTCTCAATTAAAGAATAATAGAGATTCAGTGCAATGCCTATAAGTCATTAATTCCTGCAACATTCTACAAAATCTGGAAAATGGTATTTTATAAAATCTCATAATTTGGAGAATGGTATTCCATAAAATCTCCTACTTTGGAGACTGGTATTCCATAAAATCTCCTAATTTGGAAAATGGTATTCTACAAAATCTCCTAATTTGGAGAATCGTATTTTATAAAAATTTACTTATCTGAAGAATGGTATTTTATAAAATCTCCTAATTTGGAGAATGGTATTCTATAAAATCTCCTAATTTGGAGAATGGTATTTTATAAAATCTCCTAATTTGGAGAATGGTATTTTATAAAATCTCCTAATTTGGAGAATGGTTTTCTATAAAATCTCCTAATTTGGAGAATTGTATTTTATAAAAAAAAATTACTTATCTGAAGAATGGTATTTTATGAAATCTCTTTATCTGGAGTTCGGTAAAATAATTTGCTTTGCAGTACTTCACAATAGTACAATAAAAGATATGGGCCAATATAACAGTTAGACTGATAGAAGTACAGTACTTGGAAGTAATCAAATTATTGGGCATCATACACATTTAGTAAAATAAAAATGTTCAAAATGTTTTAAATTTTATTTTTGACTATCAATAGTTATTGTGAGTTCAAAACTGATGAAATGTTACAATTTAACGAATATTGGATAATTTGCTGAAATGTTTCCGTTTTATGTAGGATTAATCTCCACTGGAGATTGTTTGATAAATTATCATTGAGCGTCCCATAAATCTGTGGAAATTTCACAATTTTTTTGTATCTATGACGTGAACTTTAATTGAAATTTTCTGGTAGTGGCTCAGTAATTGCACTTTAAAGAGACGTAATTTAATTAGGTTACTCGGAGAATTGTAAAATGTGAAGTATATTGAAATTGTTTCCATTGGGTAGTCCAGAGGACCTTTTAAAGTCCAATTAATTATGCTAACTTAGTTTGATGTATACTGTAACTTATCATGGAGCTAGATCTTTGAAGAATTATACAAGTTATTTAAGAAAACAGCTGTCACTGAAATGGTAAGATCATGATTAATAAAGACCAGGAAATTTACCTATCAAACTTTCAAACATTATCCACATCTGTTCTGTTCTGTCACCAAAAAAAAACTAAAAATGTATCAAAAAATATTCTTTAGAAATCTGAAAAAAGATCTAATTTGATCAATCATGATGTAAGAATGACAGTTTAAACTGGACAAAACAATGAATGATTTGAAATTGAGTCAATTTGAAGTTTAAATCCAGGTTGAAGTGGAGTCTCCTTCTAAATTAGGGATGTTTTGCTTGAAATGAAGTAACATTTGGTGAGTTGTA